>VZTH01016311.1:610053-670587 GCA_013397815.1 Aleadryas rufinucha
GGGTACATTTCTGTAACAGAACAGGGCATTGTGAGAGAGACCTTTTTAGTCACTTTAACCTGAGGAGAATTTCTCCACTTAGCTGCAGGGGGTTCTCATAATCCCTGGTGTCATGGGACACCTGTCTACGACACGTCCCCGTTTCATGTGTTTGTCCATGGCTACAGCAAATACAGGATCAGTTCTCTGAAAGGTTTTAAGAGAAGGAGTGAATGCTCCTCTGTTTTCTGCTTGAAAAGGTTTAGCCAGTGAATTTCTAATGAAATTAAGTTCCACCCTTGCTATTTTGAATAAGGCAGCAGATGCCTCCACTGAGGATATTCCTTCTTGCTGTCTCTCTGCAGACTGTCCCCTGCTGAGAACAGCACCCGCCCCTCTCCCCCTCGTGCCCTGGATCCAGATTCTCTGTTCCAGTGAGAGGGCAGACCTAAACCCGGGTCCAAGTCCCTGAGTCTGGAATGACACCACCAAGGTTAGCCCAAGAGAAGCCACTATGGTGTTAAGCAGGAAGACAAATCCATGTTGCAGTCTAACCTTTATTCTTGGATTTTGCCTGTAGCCTTTCCAAACCTGAGCCTGGTAGGTGCCAAGGAAAGAAAGAATAAATGTCATAGTGGAAGAGTAACACTGAAAATTAGTTTTTTCATTAGTGGGTCACTTCTGTGTAGTTGGTGATCTAAAGCTATTACATATTTCCAACATTACCTTTAACCAGGAACACAAATCTGTTGCCAGTACTTTGTGGGGGTGAATCACTAATGCTTGCAACTGCAGAGTTTCCTACTCAAGTGAGCGCATGGTTGCCCACCGTGAGCATCCTCCTCAGTTTTCTTTACATGTCCTCCACCATTCTGCATTGTGGTGAAAACCAAGAATTATTCCACCAGCTTGATTTAATTAAGTGTCAGAAGGATTGTTTGTCTTTCCTAAACCAACACAGCTATTAGGCTGTGGATCCTAACTGTCTTGTATTTTTCTTCATAGATTTATATGTATCTTTGGCCTTCCACTCTTTTATTTTGTGGTTTGGCAGTCTTTTCCTGTGTATTTATTGACTGCTTTACAACCTAAAATGGTGTAGGCCCCCATATGAGAGGAAAGATGAAGTTTTGCTCCTGAGAGAATGGTAGAGTGGCAGATGGGGCACAAGAGATATTTGAAGGAAAGAGTGAGGGTGAATCTTTTAAAACCAGTAACAAAGAAATGAGGAACCATGTGTAGTTCCCCTGCTCTCTGAGTTTCCTCCAGTCCATCTCCCCCTTGCATCTCTGTGTACTCTATTTCCTGGACCTATATCCCTTATTTGTCATTCATTAATACACAAACTGATTTTGATGGACTGTTTCAGCAGTGATTTCCTAACAATGCATACATTTTCCAGAAAAAAGCCCATACAGCACATGCATGGACAGGTACATAAGAGCAGAAAACAGATCCCCAGTTGCATAAAATGTTTGTAGTGTTGAGTTCCTGTATACACTGAATGGATTATGAATTTATTCATCTGCTCATTAAAATATGTAGTGATTTACAAGTGATTTGTAAAGACATCTGTAACATCAGCAATATGATGTTAAATCAACATATGTATGATTCTGATGTAATTACTCATTAGGGTGCATGTGGATCCAGCTCTTGAGTAGCCAATTACCTTATTTCAACACTAACTTTATTAGCAGCCCAGAAGTTCAAATTATGAAAACCTTTCCTTCACACTCTAATTCCACTATCAAGGACTAATTTATAAAAAATACAGCAAGGAAATTAAACCCAAACCAAACCTGTAAAACCCAATCTGCCTTGCCTTGTAAGGGTGGTGTTTTCCTGTATTTTTTATTATGATCTGGCTCATATCTGGTTCTAAGATGACAGAGATTATTCTTACGGTGTTTGTGAATAAAATTAGCCAACCATATCCAACTGGTGGTCTTGCTTGAAAGATTACTGCTTCAGAAAACAGCATTCTCTTATTTTGAAAAATCTTATTTCAGGGCATGCTGTAAACTGCAGCTTGAACTCAGCAGGGAGACTAATGTTGTTTTAGGCAATGTTACCACTTCTTGTCATGTCTAGATGTTTGATTAATTACATTTTAGGAGGAAAGGAAGAAGAGAAACACAGTCTCTATTCAGGCAATTTGGAAAAAAAAAAAAAATCTTTGCCTCAAATTGCTTATAAAAGTTTTTTAAAATGATTTTATCTCCGTATAATTGGTTGCTGCTGAACCACGTTCAGTCGTATCATATTAATTTGCACTGTTTTGCCTCATCTTGCCCTTCATTGCAGTTACTACATGCTGGAAAACAGACCTCGGAACATCTACGGGATGGTTTGCTACTCATGCTTGCTGGCACCTCCCAACACCAAGGAATGTAAGTGTTCCAACGTTTCTATGCATTTCATATGGTTTTGACTTAAAATCATCTGGAAGCTCAGTGTGAATTCTTTCAGTGATGATAATTATGTTCAAGCAATAAACCCAGCTCCAGTTAAGCAATTTCTGCTTCCAACTAGCCTTGCCAACAAAGGGAGTTTGGAAGGAAAGGAAAGGAGGGAAAAATCTTTGATTTTAGGATCTACTATTGCTCATTTGTTCTCCAGTTTTCATCTATTAAGACCTCCCATGCAAGACTTATTAGGATTACTCAACCAGTAGGTCCAGGAAATCCCATGTCTCTGTATTTTTTTAACTGAGTTTCAGTTCACCTGTGAAGAAAACGTGGGACAGTTTGTAGATTTTTAATTTGTAGGAGTAAAAGTGCATCACACCTTTTCATATCCTTTGGCTGCAAAGTGATTCAAGGGTTGACATTGGTGTATGGTGGCCAGCACTGATAGGAGAATTAATTCTGTATATTTCATCGACAAAAGAGTCTGTAGTTTGCTAATTTAGAAAATCATGTATCAGTGTGTGTGTGACACCCTAGAGGTACCTGTTCCTTTGCATACCATGTACGTGCAATGGTTATCCATCCTCATGCCATGGGGAGGAGGAACAGCTCACACCAGCACTGTCCTGCAGAGACAGCCCCCCAGAAAACTGCTGTCTCCTTTAGGGGGCAAAGAAAGTGGGAGAAAGAAAAGAAAAAAAAAAAAAGGTGCTGTGTGAGCACTGCTCAGCAATAGTGAAAGAATTATCAACACCATTTTGGTCACAAATCCAAACCTTAGCCCCATACTAGCTGCTATTAATAAAATTAACTGTACCCCAGCCACACCCAGCACAGAGAGTCATGCTGGAGATGAGGGGATAAGGTAAGAGGATGCAGATGCACCTGGCTGCCCCACTGGTGGGAATAGAACCATGCATGCTGCTAACCTATAGCTGGAAATTAATCCCTCGCTCAGCTCTGATGGTCTGTCTCAAACACATGCTGAAACAGGTTTTTAGTAGTATCAGACATGTTATAACTTACTGATTTTGGAAGAAACTACCAGATCTTAGGGCTTTTACTCAACTAAAAGAAAATAAATCTTTGTCTTTTGTAGGATATCTGGCAGATACAATAGGTAATGTGTTACTGTAAGGAAAGTATGATCAGCACAACTGATTAACTACACACAATTTTTAGCTTGATAAACACAAGAATAAATATATATTATCTTTGTGAGGAATTTAGGCAGATGTGTAAACCAACAAATTGACTGGGTACTAAGATAAAAAGAAACATTAGTCCTAGAAAGACTGAATATTCCATTTTAATCAAGTCCATGAAACCAACCATTTGATTACAAGTGTTCAAAAAGCAAGAAAGTGTCTTAAAATCCAAGTGCCTCAAACCACTAAGCTCAGGTAATTTGGTTTAGGATATCTAAATCTCTGGACCTCATTTGGAACGGCAGTGCCCCAGTCCATAGGTATTAATTTGTACTCCAGATGGAAAATCAGCCTTGCTGCAGGAGCCCCTTGAAAGGCTCCCTGCTGCTGTGGAAGGCAGTGTAAAATCTGGTATCAGCAGATGATCTTTTTCACACATTTCACTGTCATCAGATTATACCAGTCAGAGCAAAGAAGAGGTGACATATCAGAGTTGCACAACTGTGGAATTTTTTGGGGTTTGCAAATTCCAAACTCATCTAAGTTCTGTGCTCTGAGCACATAACCTTAACCCAAGGATGCAGTTTCTGTCACATGAAGGACAATACCAACATTTCAGTAGGAATGGTTCCTTTGCGCAGAACAACCTCTGCTTATTAACTGGGCTGTCAGGATGGAGAACCCAGCATGAAAACTCCAAGTGGCCCCGGAATCTTCTGTTCCTTTGTTGAGACTTCAGAATAGCAATGGACAGCATTCAGGAGCCTAAACCCCACACTGCAGTGTTGCCTCTCCCCCAGTGCTCCTGTTCTTCAAACTCTCCTGCGTACAGCACACCACTGCAGAGAGGTGACCCAGCAGATAACAAGGAAACGAGAATGGCAAATTACTTAAAAATAGGAAGCTCAGGGTGACTAGCTCTGAGTTTACAACTCTAGACAGAAAAATGAGGCCAGATAAATCCTGATTCAGGCCTTCATTAGGGCTGAGGCAGGATGGGAGAACAGGGGTGCTCTCCTTAGCTGGAAACATTCCTTGCTGGGGAAGTGCCTGGACTATGTGTTACAGATGGCCAAGTCCAGGGGTATGTGCCCCTGCATGGAAACTTGCTCAGGGAATTTGTCTGATGACATATTTTATCTGGCAGAAAAGTATTTGGGTTTGATCAAAGGGTAAGCAAATATCTTTCAGCTCATATGCAGTCAATAAAACTTGAAATGGCCAATGACACAAGATGAACACCCCATGCCCCAGCATCTGGAAATATTAGTGTTAAAAGGACATGAAGTGAGAAAGAAATTCCTTAATGGGCCTGTGTCACCTTGTTGGGGTTTTTTCCCCTCTCAAAGGACTTGAGACATAAATAGCATAAAATAGCATGGAGAAGAGGGGGAGGAAAGGGAGATGCTTCACAGAGGCCAGAGGTTTAATTGAGGCAAACGTGTCACCAGTTTATGGTGTTGAAAGTCTCGCTGGTCTGAAGGACGGGAGCAACAGTTCTGCAGCCTGAGAGGAATAACAGGCTTCAGTGGCAGCTTGTGGGCAGTGGGCACACACAGGAAAAGGGCCGTGCATACATGAGCATAACAATGTGTGTTGTGTAGCAGGAAAGCTTTTTCTTACTGTGAAAAAGGTAAACATCACCATAAAGACTGCAGTTTGCCCTGTCTTGTGCACTGTGAAACAGCTGTGTGAGATTTCTGGCCTCTCAGCATGCAGCTCCCTCGAGTCTCCTGTGCAGGAGCTTCTCTGCTGAGCACAGAGGAGCACAATGCAAAACACCAAAGGTGTGAGAACTTCAGCTGTGCTTGAGCCATCAATGCCCCTTGCTGACACTAAATGGGGATGTGATACCTCTGTGATAAATAACAGCACTGCAAAGGGGAGGGGAGGCAGGTTTTCCATGTAAATCAAAGCATTAAGGTAATGAAAACCAAACCACTCTAAGATGTGGCTTCCCACAGTTAATGGTGCTGGATTTTCTGTCAACACCTCTGGAACTGGAGTCACTTCAGGCCTCTGACTATGTAGGGTGTTTTTGTTCTTTACTTGTTCTTTTATCCAGTGTAAAAGTATATGCAAAAGACAGAAGATGTAGCCATATATGGCATTTCTCTGGCAGAGAGGTACAGTTACTGCTGGAAGAGATTTTGTCTTTTAGCAGCTGAAACTCTCAATTAATTTATGTATATTAACTCTCTCTTCAAACTTTGATATTTGCCCCTCCAGTTCAAAAATGTTGGAGAAAAACCAAATCAAAACCCCTACAATAACTTTAGGAACACTTACTTTGAAGTTGAATTTACACAATTACATCAAGTATGCAAATCCTTTTCCACTCACAGATTACTGGTCTAGAGAACTTCAGCAACTGATTGAGGGTTTTCTTGTTAATCTACTGTATATATTCATAAGTGTGTATGGGCATAAAATACTTCATGTTATTATATTTCATATTTTTTTTTTAATATAGAAAAACAGATACAATAACCAACCTGTGTAAATTTTTAAGTCTCACACCTACCAATGATAGCTTGGGAAAATTTAAAAAAAAAAAGAAGAAAAATATCAATAAAGGAAAACATATGTGGTCAGGCTATTTTTTAAATACCAGAGAGAAAATGACATCTAGAAATAGAAGAGATTATTTTTATTATTGTATCATTAGAACTTCAAAAAGAACTAAACAGATGGGATGGAAAAATTGACTGACAATTGATGGTTTTGTGTGATGAGCTGTAATCAGGGGGGCACATCCATACCCCTACTGAAGACTCAGAGCTCAGCCTCCTTACTTGAAGGGCTTAACACAAACAAGCCTAATGCCAAAACCACTCTATTAGTTAAAATAATTCTTTCAGAGATTTTTATTTTAACTCTCCATTCTTTGTAATATCACGAATTTCTATTCCTTTCCAGTTTTGTCCTTTCGTAATCCAATCAACATCAGGACTTTTTTCCTTCTGTTTCACATTATGCCTACGAACGAATAGGCTTGTTATCTGGAACTAACAAACTTTTTTACTTTTTTTTTGAGTTGTTTGATCTCTGAACACCCATTTCCTCTTCACATGTGTACTGGGAGAAAAGTTGAAGGTCGTGCTTTATTATTCATTGGTGGTATGGCCTGATTCTCCTCCCGTAAGGATTTGTCCATATTAGGAAAGGAACCTAACCTTATGATAAAATTGGCCAGCTTCAGCCATCAGCCGTGAAGGGGAGGGATCTGAGAAGAAAATGTGGATGTTGCTGTCTTCAGCTGCTGGGAAAGCTGAGCTCAGGTATCCCTCAGGAGGGTATGTGGTCCTGGTGCAATTCTTCCCAATAAAACCACTGCAATGGCTTTGATGTTTTCACCGGTGCTGGAGCTGCATCTCCTAAAGGGAGCACCACCCACCCGTGGGAGACACTGCAGGTCTCTGCAGGATTGCTCTGACCGGGCTCAGGAGCTGAAAAACCTGCAGCGCTGCAGCCTTGTACCAACAGTTTGGCCACCAGGACACCGGGGAAATGGGAGACCGGCTCTAGGCAGGTCTGTTCTCTTCCTTATGATGCTCTGAAGTCATGATAGTAAAGTTTAAATAGCAATTATCTCCATGTTGCGTAGAGAAAGTGGTGATCACACTGAATTCCTGGACAGAGGCCAAGTTCATGGAGTGTTTGTCTATGACTTTCCAGTGCAGTGCAGTGATTACGGCTCCCAGTGAATCCTAAACAAAACTTCAACAGATGCAAATAAATTGTCAGACTAAGGCCGTGTGGCCTATAATCATCACTTCCCTGCCCTAGCAAAATAAAAGGAGAGAGAAATAAAATAGTTACAGACATTACAGAGAGCACAGCAGAAAAAAACCATTTCCTTTTATGTGATGTGGTTACTTACAGAGAGACTGACCAGGTTGAAAACAAAAGTCTGGGGGAACTTCTCTAGGATCATTTTTAGAAGTTTAATTCTCAGAAATTAATTTACTTCATGCTCTTCCTGGTGTAATAACTACCTACACTAACTGAAGTATCTACCTGTGGCTCCAGAAAATATCAGAGTAACTTATAGTATTCTGTAAAATAAAGATCACTTAGGCAATCCTCCATTTCCTAGGATATGTTCTGTTATCAGTGATTTGCTGTATTTTCAGAGTTGGTTTATGTTTGGTTACTGAAGTCATATGTAGGCACCTCAGAAAGCAGGTTTGTTTTAACAGCTGCTTTAGCTTCCATGACTTTCCAAGAGCACAGGCATTCTGTTTGAAGTGTTGTTTCCTTAAGTTTGAAAACAAACCTTTCATGTAAATACCTGGATACAGATTTACATAATTTAAAAGTTCTGACCTCTGCTTTCTACATATATAGGTCTTTATGTATAACTAGGTTTAGTTAAAATCCAGTTTTAACTTTGTCAGCCATCAACTGTCTACTTTTATTAAATTTCAATTCAGTATAATTTATTTTTCATCTCATATTTCAAGCTGATAGTTACTTATTTGCATGTGTGCTTTATCCTACTCAGCCCATAAAAGAGTCTCAGTGATGGCACTCGCAGCTCGTCTGTGCCATTCATAGCTGGACTATGGCTGGGAGAGGAGGGATGCATCAGGAGAAAGCTGCACTCAAGAACAAGAAAGAGATTAATATATAGACATCAGTTTCTTTAAATGCATCTTATTTTATGATCACTCCGATAGTCTGTAGTGTAAACACTTTGGGAATTTTTATAATGTGTTATTAAGTATTAAACAGGCTCAGAAAAGATCTGTTGCTAGCTGTGAGCAGCAGTCCTTTGAATTGACCAGTAAGCTGATACCCACAGCAACATATGTCAGGGGCACATATGGTCTCCTACTGCAAAAGATTTTATTCAGTCACAAACACTTGCAAGGGGGCATGGTGGTAAAACCTCCTTTCCCTGTGCCCTTCCCCTCCTCCTCCAACAAATCTGGTAGTTTTGTTTGTCACTTCTTATTTTAAGTTCTGTCTCAAGATACAAGAACAACTGTAATAGTCTGTTACATAAAGCAGAAAGGTTCATTGAAACAACAACAAAGTATTTTATTGCCCAGCATTTGTTTTGTGAAAGGACAAAAGGCAGCTGCATGGCAATTTAAGTTAAAGCTATCTTTTGAGTTAAAATCCCCAAACATTCAAATGTGAATACAGATTCAGTTGTTCTTTTAAACAAAAAGTATGGAGCGGTTTTTTATTGAAACCCTATTTAGACTCCAAGAAAGTTACAACTAAATCACATATTTTTTCAATAAAAACATTTATAATGCAAAAGTTGACCAACCACCAGTGATAAACTTCTTTCCTAATTTCCTTATCACATTCCTACAGTATTACATACAGGTGTCTAGGAATATAAACCACTCTTTTGCACAGCTATTTTACAGCCATTGGTCTTTATTTAAAAAATAGAGTTATTTCCATATGGTGTGCTATAACACCTTAAGATGTCTCTCCCTGAGCTATATCTAAGTCTTTATAGATTATGTGCCATCTATATTGGAAGCAGAATTAATAATGTGATTGGGATGCAAAACTGGATGTGCACAGGAACAACTGACATTGCAGTCATGGTGTGGTGCTGACTGGAAAAAGCAGCAGCTACGGGTTGTTTCTTTTTGCTCATACAAAAGTGATATAAACTGAAATTCCACAGAAGGTGGCAGTTTGGTTCCTCTTGTAGTGCAGGTGCATGTATTGGCACTTTCTTCTATGCCACATCTAAAGAAAAATCTTGGCTCATAATGGATATGCCAAATTATTAAATTTGACAGTAGACTTAAAATACTCATAAGGACTAACTCCCACCCAGGCATCTGTAAAAGGCCACCACATTCTGGCACCAGCCTTGATTTTGCCGTGCCAGCACTACAGAACAAAGGAGGTGGCTCCGTTCCCATGCAAAGGACATTCTGCACATGGGCTCTGGGGCTGAAGGCTCTCACTGGTGTGCTCAGGAGAGCCTTCAGTGTCCCCACGTGTGTGTGGTGTGGGCAACACGCCCTGCCCTGGTGTGGGGTAGAGCTGGGTGAAGTGTGATGATGATGCTGAATGAGGAGTTGTGACCTTCCTCCTCACCCTTCCTGTGCTACTTGCTGCTGCCTGACTTCCCACTTTGAAAGGCTCTACTTCCTTTCACAGATGGGTGGAAAACATGAGGTTAGCAATACCAACCAACTGAAAGATCATTAGGCAGAAATACTTCAATGACTTCATGCTTCAAGTGAAGGAAAAGAGAGGTGAGTTTGCTAAAACTCGCTTGTGGAGGAGATGAGCTGAAGCTTGTTAGCTGAACTCCAGGCAGACAAAGCACAGCTTGCCTGTGCTCACCGAGAGGCAGTGTCAGAGAAGCTATTGTTGACTTGTTGCAGCTTGCCAGAAGCACGCAGAATTCCAATTGGCTGTAATTGGATTTGCCAGGGGGGCTGCAAGAATGGGCGTAAGCCTGGTGGCTGTGCATGAACATGAAGGGAAGTATCAGGCTGCAGCACTGGCCATTTGCTAAATTTCCTCTGTTGTCCAGCCACGATGAGTAAACACAGAGGTCGTGACCAAGGATGATTCACTTCAGTTTTGTGAAGAATTGCTGAAAATTTTACAAATTACCTGTCTTTAACGTTCACTACATGCAGATGACAGCTTCATTTACTGATCCCTAGATAGTCTACTACTGCATTGCAGTTTCTGGATCTCATAACTAATTCTTCTTAGAAGGAAACCTGTCACAGAGAAAGGACCAGAGGCAAGACTTACGTAATCTAGCCTTCATTTGCAAAATACAAAAAGCATCTGAATTAATAAATTAGTATATTTAAAACCTCATGAAAACCCTATTCAGTTTGAAAAAATACCAATTATAATGAGTTAATCCATTTCCTTCCAATGAATGATGTTTGAAAGAAGTTTTGTGATTGCTAAAGAAAATTTCTTTTGAAGACAGCTGCAACTCATACTTTGTGGCTTCTTTAAGTGTATGTTTCTCATTCACAACATGCAGACGTTTTATTTCAGATGTACTTTTTTTTTCTTTTTAAAAAACATTTCTCTTCATTTGAAGAATATGCATATTGCTTTGTTCTTAACCACAGAACATTTCTCAGACCATTCCAGACCACTTGATTTCTTGTCAAGTTTACCTGGTAATTTGATTTCTTTGAATACTTACTTGGTCAAAAGAATGGCACAGTGAGCTCTCATCTGCTCTAGTTGCCAAACCAGCTTGTGGAGCCACATGCTGTGGACACCTCACCAGGTGACTGGGACAGCTTTTTGCCTTTAGGTCTGCTGAATTGAATTATCACTGGGCTTTTTCCACAGACAGCTAATACAAAGCAGGAGGAATTTCATACCTCCTCCAAGACAGAAAATGTTTTTCAGCATCTGTTGATAGTAGCCATTTGCATTACATGCTTGCCAATGGCATTAAAGTTCATTTGTGAATGAAGATAACGTTTACTCCCAACCCTAATATTTTTGTTCTGTTTTGGAATACTATGCAAACACCCTCCTATCACTCCCATCAACATAAGCATTCCCATCAACAGCTTTATTCCAAATAATGTGCACTACTGTTTGCTGTTGTCAAAATATGTTATTTTATGACTTGGTTTAATGCTTTGAAAACTTGGTATGTGACCCCAACTGAAAGACTAACTTTTAACCTTGATTATAGAATTTAGACCTGGAAACCCCTACTGCACAATCTCACCCCTCTGACAGCATGAAATTTTCCTATAACTTCTTCATTTACTCTTTTAGTGAATTTCCCTTCTCCCTAAAATGTAGATTTGGACAGGAAATCAGAAGAAACATACTGCCCAGTTACATAACAGGAAATTCTAAAATTCACTTGTATGACCGTACAGCTCCATGGAACGGAAAAGGAATCAACACCATTATTTGTCACCTTCCCTAAGTTTTCCTGTGGAGTCAGGAGGGTTTGCATGCCATCACAGCTTCACAGTGATGCTGCTAGTGAAGGATGCTTGAGAGAAGCACTAGTTTCATGCATCTGAGTCTCAGTCTGCAGTTGCAAATACTGGAGTGGGGGTTGTAAACTGTTTGAGTCATCAGCTGAATCCTGGACAACTTTCTGCTACCCAGGACAGATCCATAACATGGGAGTCTATGTGTAACTGTTGGCTTTTTCTTCTGAGTTCATATCTGTTCAGGAGTTTGACTCCACTCCCCCTAGACAGTATGCAAAAACGTGGTCTGTAACCCAACTTTCAGTGTACCAGTAACACATTTCAGGATTAGTGACATTTCAAAGAGCAAGCAGTTCATGGGTCCTTTGCTAATAAATGGGAATGCAACCAAGCCAAGTAAAGGCTCTCTTTCCTTGAGCCAACCTATCCCTTTGAGTGGACAAAGCAACCATGGAATTTTATGGTGTTTCTGTTTATATTCCAGGTGCAGGCGCTAACTCTGGCATTTCAGCCATTTTCCCAAGTACCTCTGGCACAAGCACTTTCTCGCCTTACCAGCATGCTCACAAAGGTAAGAATGCACTCACAGGGTTAATTTAGCAGGTCTTTGTTTTGAAAAGGGCATCAACAAAGTGCAACCGAACTGAAAATATCTGTTGCAGTTTCCATTGTCACTATTTCCAGATTTCTAAAACTCTTATTAGAAATGATTCAGAATTCATTTCTGTTTCTCAGTTAATCAACACTGCTGTTTCAGTCAGCTGAGCATAAAAAGGATTTGAGCTGTACTCAGTAATGCCAGCAATAAATTTAGCTCATTATTTGTAGCTATACAGAAATAGCACTCTGCCTCAGCAAAGTTTAGCTTAGAATGGTGAAAATAATTTCATGCACAAATACGGTCAGTCTCTTACTGAGCTAACATAAACAGTTCTCCAGCATGATTATCAGCCTTTTAAAATTTCTGAACCTGAGAAGACAAAATGGGAAAGGTGCAGTTAATGAGGTACTGCCGATGCTGATCTTCTTGGTATTGTCCGACAACACGACTGTTAGAATCACATTTTCAGAAAAATTAAAGTTTTCATGCCTTTTACCATATCTGTAATTTTGTGCATCCTTTCATGGCTTTTCAATTCTAGCCTTTCACATCCAAGTTTTCTTTCTGAATATCTTTTCACATAGCTTATTTTAAATTCACCTTCTAGCCGTGCTGCTTTTTAAGTATCTCTTAGAAAAACATCCGTTATTCTATGTGTGCATCGTGTCCTCCTTTTAACTTAGAGCTTTTGAGGCAGCCACAGTTATCAACAGTCATTTTAGCACTTATTCCCTTTGTATATTTACTGGTTTTTGTCTTGTCAATGCTGATTCCCAGAATGCAGTGCTACAAAAGCTTCTACTCTTGCTTATGTACAGCTTCCCGTACTAAAATACAATTTCCTACATCTTTGTATCTGATGGATCATACCATCAAATATTTTTAATGAATACTACCACCTGGTTTATGCATAAGTATCAAAACTATGAAAAATTGTTAATTAGTTTGCCTTTGAGATACAACACTGTTTTTCAATGCTTAACAAGTAACCAAGACTCAGATCGACTAAAGGATTATGCAAACTATGTGTAGAGCACACTGAAAACTGTTAACTGTTCTCTGATCCTAAGAGCTGCTCCTTTATTTGTTTATTTTTATTCCAGCAGATCTTTCAGGACAAGGACATCTGGCTACAGCTCTTATAATTGCCATGTCTACCATCTTCATAATGGCTATTGCCATTGTCCTCATCATCATGTTTTACATTGTAAAAACAAAGCCATCTGCTCAAGGTAATTGTTCAGCAGGTGAAATTTTAGTTGCAAATGCTATTTTTAGAAAGCTTCTGAGAATAATTAGTGTTATATTTGTATATTCTAGCCTGTTGCAAGAGCCACTCAGTAAAAAATGTCGAAGCTCAGGCTAACACACAAGAAGAGAAGAAAGAAGTGCAAGGTACAAGTTGTTTTAGTTTTGTTTTTTCTATCCAAGACAACATTGGGTTTAAATACTCTTAATACATTTCTCTTAATTAAAATTTCTCCTTTGGAGTGTATAAAACCCCTATCAGTTTACTAAAGAATTGCCTATAATAGTTTTTTGTACTTCCAGAATGTCACTTAATCCTCTGATAGCAATTAAAAAGATAGCAGAGAGATTTATTTTGTCAGTAAGGTTGCCAGCAGAGCTAGCTCCTGACACAAAGCACTGGTTTGGAAACTTATTGCCAATTTAAATTTCTCTAATTATTGTTCTACAGATAATGTTGTGATATTCTCTGAGAAAGAAGAGTTTGAAAAACTTACAGCAACTCCAGCTAAAGCTGCCAAAAGGTGGGTAAAAGATAAATATATTGCCAGTTTCACTGAAATGGGGGAGGCACACGGTCATCATTCATCCTGGTACAGTGGAACACATGAACAAATTTGATGGGTGTGCTGGCAAGTTGCTGCAGCAGGGCAAAGACCAGATACCTTAGTAGGCTTTTCCCCTTCTGGTTTCATCATGAAGAGACCCCTGTGTCCTCCCCATTCCCTCTGTGACCAATTCATCAGCTCTTGGGGCTCCATCTCCTCTTTTGAGAGGTTAATTTCTGGGATCTGCATGCAGTTCTCGCTCACATGGCCTTAGTGAGGTTCCCCTTCCCTTCTAGGCAGGGAGAGTAAAAATAGCTGCTGCAGGCCTTAAGGAAACCCCTTGTCCATGGCATCATCTGGATGGCAGGGTGTGGTAGTTTTCCTCATCTTGTCTCTGCCCAGCAGCCAAACCTGCCTGGATAATATGATTAAGGTGGGCTAAACACTGTCCTCAGTTGGAAAATCCCTCTCTAAAAGGATTCTTGCAAGTTACATGTGACTGTGTGACCTGGTGGGGGGCATTGCACAAACACCCTGCACTGGTGAAGGCCCTTACACTCACAGGATTTCAGAGGAAAGGCATTTAAAAAAATGGAAGACACTTCTACTCAATTACTCTCAGAGAGAAAAAAGGAGATGACTGGAGTCAGCTCAAGAGGCTTCACTAAGATAACCATATCCTTCACTTTACAGCGAAAATGATGCATCTTCTGAGAATGAACGACTTCTAAGCCGGAGTATGGATAGTGATGAAGAAGCTGCAGTTGACAAGCAAGGGACTCCAGAGAGATGCTTGTTATCTTTAGTGCATTTGGCCAGAGATAAATCTTCTACAAGCAATAAATCAACTGGGGTAAGGCTGCCTTGAGATTTAAAAATTGAGAGCATTTTTCTATGTTTTTGTAAGAAAAAAATATATAAGCTATCACCCCCCAAAATGCATCATAGTGTAGATCAGATTGATTTACAAGAGCTTCTCCAGACAAATTTCTTACAGAATCTCCTTTGCATAATGACATATATGTACATGTATAGTGTTCAGGGATGAAAATCAAAATTTCTACAAGACTAATTACTTTGCTTTTTTGAGTATTATATTTTATAGTTTAAAGAAAGAAAAAACCCAACAGCAATCATCTGTTATAGCTAATGCTAAGGCAGTAAAACAATGTATCAGCGTGGCTGGATTCAGCTGACAGCAGAGCATCTGAGTACCTTGACCCAGCTGCATCGGTATTTCCATGGCACAGACTTAATAGTATCTGGTGTTGTGCTTGGTTTCTATGTGGAATTTTGAAAAACACACACATGGCTTGAAGGTCATTCCTGTGCTCTGAAGGACACTGTAATCCACTATTTTGCTGTGGAAGGCCTTTGCTTCTTCCTGCTGAGCATGTAATGCTCAGGGCTTTTTATCTCACTTGGAGTATTTTAAGGCACAGTTAAGGCCACACGTCACCCACACAACCTTTTAGTTTGTGATAACATCAAACTATCCTTAAAAAGAAGGTGTCTGCTCAGATTATTTTAGTATTGCAAATTTATTTTAAAATGGCAGTATCTAGGTCAAAATCACATCATTAATATCTAACATCAGATATTGTTTAAGAAAAAAAATAGGTTTGAAAATGCATCTTTTCATGTTTGCATGTTTTAAATTGTTGGGATGGATCAGCTCCAACTTTCTAAAACACACCACTTTTCAGCTGAGATCAGACACAATGTCTCAACACAAGTTAAATGGTTTTGTAGTTGTACACACAACCATCTGAAAATAACTTACTACTCCAATGCTCACATTTTAAAATTTAGGTTTTTGAGGTCTCTCTAAATATCGAACTTTATGATACTTTTGTAAGCACTGGCTTGAAGTAGGATAATACATCTTGGGTAGTCACAAAATCAGTATATTTAATAAGGAGCAGGTTACCTTCGAAACACCATAGATCATAGATACATTCTCCAGAGTCATTTAGATAGCTCATAAGTGCACCTTAAGCATGAACTATTTCTTCCAGACCTGTTCTAACACATGTCCTCATGGACTAAAGACTGATGACAAGGCTGAAGACAGACTTTTCAATGAAAGTGCAGACTGCATCAAGATTCTCCACTCCATACCTAAGATGTCACAATTAAGCCAGTTTCCAATACTGCTTAAAGAAAAGCAGTAATTTTCTTCAGATTGAGAATTAAGTACCATTACTAGCATAGGAAAGATTATTCAGAGCAGTTAAACAAGGATAAAGAAAATTAGAGGCTTGCTATTAACCAAGTCTTCTTCTTCCTAGTTATAACAAAACCCATTTGCAATGAGCTGCCACACAGATGATCATCAGGCTAAACATTTCCTGTTTGCTTTCAGCTTAAGGTTTAAAAATCCCCCATCTTCTGGCTCTGGTAAAAAGAGCATCTTGCATAATTCTTCTTGGAATTACTTAACCTGCTTCTTTACCCTAAAAGTGAGGGGAGAATGAAAACAAGCATTCAATAGTTTTCTTAGGAGAAATTTTTAAAAACCCCATTAAAGAAAATTTCCTGTTTTCAAGGTTCTAAAACAGATAATCCAAGCCTACAATAGCAACAGAACTGACTAAGCACATGTAAATTACATGAGGAAGATGTGAATAACACTCAGTGTCTGCATTACGTTGCCCTGCAGTACAGTGCACTCACACTGTGCCTGCCAGACACGCCTCAGGTGGAGCAGCCACTCCGTGCTCTCCAGCTACAAGTCCATTAATCCACATCATTGATGTGCCTTGCCCTTTACAGCCCAAATAAAATGAGGAAAATCTTTCCACAAAACAAAATACTGAAAGCAGAGCTTTTATTCAAGCCTCATTTGCCGTGAAAAGTGACAAATTTGTGGAGATAGGACTCTAGCATTATCAAAAAGACAGCTTTTCAGAAAGCTTAGTCCTAATGAGAGCTGGCATAGGGAAGAAAATTTCAGTCCCTGGGAGCTCATGACATTTTGACATTTGTTTTCACTTCACATTGAATCCAAAGCCAAAACTTGAGAATATTTTGCTAAATGAAACTATATAGAAATGTCCATTTTTAGCTTGAAAATTGTCAGGTTTTTAGTCCTGTTTCTTTCTTGTCAAAAATGACTAGATTCCCCTGGACCTCAGATTTTTTTCTCTCCAAAACTTTGCTGATTTTTTTTTTTTAATCTATCTGTAAAATACTTCAGTTAGTTAGTAATGCACTAAGCAGGTCTATGTCAAGAGACAGAAAAGAAGAGCCTCTCCTCTATGGTCCCCTTAGATTATTGGAAGAAGGCAATTTCAGTCTGAATTTAATTCCCTGTATCCAGTCCTGACCTGGTTTACCTGGACATCCCGACATTAATTTTGCATACGTGGTACTGGATTTGTCCTCATTCTCAGGAGTTTGCCTCAGTCTGAAAGAGAAATAAAATATACAAACCCTTGGAGCAGAAAAGCACCTGTTCTCAAAAAAAAGTCTAGAAGTTGGAATGAAAGATCTCTAGCAGTGGCAAGTGAAATCAGAAATATTTTTATGCTTCATGGAATAATTGCTGTGTCATTTTCTTTGAGTCTTCAAAAGGGACCCTTGAGGACACTATGTGAAAACCCTGTAAAATGGAGATGTCCCACAGACTTTCCACTGCTAATTGTTTAATCTTGTAACTGAAAAACTAATGAAATAAAACTCTTGTCATTCAGATTCAAAGTCGAAGGAAAAAGATACTTGACGTGTATGCTAACGTATGTGACGTTGCAGAAGGTGAGTGTACAACTTGCACCTATGTTAACAGCATGAAATGAGATCACAAGCATTTGCTACAAAATAAGAAGTGCCTCTGACTATCTATGGAAAATAATCCCAAACCAGACAGAGAAGACACTCTGTAGGCAGATTTGTATTCACTTGCCAGGAATCCTGTGGTGCCATGACCCCAGAGCTGTCCAGGCTGGGCTTGGGCTGGAGCAGACCATGGCTTCTCCCCGAGCACGTGCGTGAGCTTCCTTCCTGTGGAGAGCAGGAAGAGTTGTGATGGGCTGTGTTGGGACACACAAGCAGGCCAAGATGCAAAGAAGCAGTTTTGCATTCCCCATCTAGAGGAAACCTGCTGGACTTATTTCTTTGTGTAACAGATAAAAAATAGTTCAAAATATGAAAGTGTGATTTCGGGAGGGTCAGGATTGAGGGTAAGATGCAAGTCTCAACCTACTCTTCTCTAAATTCTGTCCCACATCTCACAACAACATGTGGAATTTCCAGGCTCTAAGTGTTTTGACCCGGTTTAGCACTTGACTACCTGAACTGTTTTAGCAGAAGAGACACGAATTAAGTTCCCTGCAGAACAGGAGACATGACTGCATTTACCTCCCACCGCACCCACGCTTTGTGTGCACATGTATGAGTATTCTGTAATTCAGGGAGCTCTGTCTCCCATCAAATTACTGCTGTTGAGTAAGAAGCAGGAAAACTACAGAACCAAAAGACTGGTTTGGGGAAAATGCTGTAGCTGATTCTCTCCTTTATTTTCTGACCATGAATACATAGAAAATATGTCCAGGAGAAAATAGCCTTTTCCCCACAGGATGAATGTTAAATCCTCCCTAGAGATTCATGATAGTAATGACAGCTAAGCACTTGCAGGGACTTTTATACTTGCATCTGGCATCATTGCTTCACCTCACTTCTCGCTTTTCTACAAGGGCAACTTTCAATTACAGATGTGATTCAGCAGCTGCTGGTGACAGTCTCAGGGAAGGGTCAAAGCTGTCTCTGGAGCTCAAACACTGAGCCTGATGTGCAGAGGTGTATTAATGGGGCTGCTCACTAGGACACAGTTGCAATATACTTTTTCTAACAGCTAGTAAATTGTTGAAGCACAGGGCAGAGCCATGGGAATTCATACAACCCATCTATTAATTCTTTTCCAGGCAACTTTTTACCCTCATTAGGGTATCCTACTGTCATTATGAAGAATTAATTAGGTAATATACAGTAATAACTTTGGGGCTAGACATACCTATCATGAACTATCACTTAAGATTTTAGCTGTATTCATTGCTAACAGTGTAATCTGTTGTACTTTAATAAATGTCAAGACTTGTACCCAGAGCCACCTGAAAATCCACTCCTCTCTTTGCAGGTCTGAGCCCTACGGAGCTGCCATTTGACTGCCTGGAGAAGACCAGCCGAATGCTCAGCTCGACCTACAACACAGAGAAAGCCATAGTGAAAACGTGGCGTCACCTGGCCGAGAGCTTTGGGCTGAAGAGGGATGAGATCGGTGGGATGACAGATGGCATGCAGCTGTTTGACCGCATCAGCACGGCAGGCTACAGCATCCCAGAACTGCTCACCAAACTGGTGCAAATCGAGAGATTGGATGCTGTTGAATCCTTGTGTGCAGACATTCTGGAGTGGGCACAAGCAATGCCGGGTCCTGAACCAGCAGGGACATCCTGACATGCCTGCCTGGGGCCTGCACTTCCACATCAGCCCAAAGAAGTGTGATTCCAGTAAGCACTGCATCAAAGACTTTGGACTAAAGACCATTGATGCTTCTTCTACATAACTGCTCACGATAACCAAGGGGAAGGTCTCCTCTTTAACTTCTAAAAGTGAAGTTACACATCTACCAAAACAAGAGCAGAAATGTCCCAAGAAGCTTGGCCTGAAACATATCATTAAACAAAATGATCATAAGCAGTTACTGATAATAAGTGGACACACAAACATCCCTTTTGTGGTCTGTGTATGAGTAAAAGGGCAAATAACCCTGCTGATATCAACCTTCCTGCCTGGCCTTCAGGAAAGGCACAGAACAGCTCTCTGAAAATATTCCTGTCTCTTAGGGCTTCATTCAGTGGTTCAATGGTTTAACAGTTACAGTCAGAAGCAGTACCACAGCTACAGTATCAGTTAATACACATTAGGCACGTACATTTCTATCCGCTCCAACCAGTTTCATTTCCTACACTTATTATGGGTTTATTGAATCTAGAAGTATGTGCATTATGTGCATAGGTGTATCTGCACAGTCCTCAGACTGACTAACTATGCTACATGAAAAACGAGTCAACATAACTTACAGATTGAAGTGCTTCAAAACAATCTACCTAATGCACATAAATGCACTCTTGGTCCATACTGATATTTCAGAAATTATAAATTCAAACTGCTGACTTGCTGAGGACAAGCTGGTTGGCAAGTGGACAGTAAAAGTGGGCAGTTACTCCTTGCAAGCTGACAGCAAAATCTTCTTTTCTTTGCTGTTATGAAAAAAGCAAAACCAAAACCAGATTGTTCACTACATTAAAAATATACTTTTCCAATAGTGACATCTATATATCAAATTATATTCTAACCAGAGGAATTTCAGACAACAGTGGTGCACATGTGACACAAAGAGCAAAAAGAGTAGATTTCTTTAGAGACACTTGAAATGCAGAGGAAAAAGTGTTTCTTAATGCTATACTCTTGTAAGCCTAGACCATGAGCACAGAATCCACCAGTGACATCAAACTCACCTGGAAGGTAAAGCATTATTGTGAGTTTGTGAAGTACAAAAATTTACCTAATTTGTTTTTCTTTTAACTCATGTCTGATTTTCACAGTTAAAATTTATCTAAAACTCATTCAGACCACAAGTCAGTGTCTGTCACCAAACCTATTTGCCTAATTCATAACTAAAGTAGCGATGATGGATTTCACCAAGTGCAAACACTAAATGAAGAGATGTGTCAATTACAAAGCAATACTTCCTAAATTCCAAAATGCATGACTGAACAAAATGCTATGAAAAATATTAACTATTACCCAGAATTTAACCACCAGTATTCCATCACTTAGTAACTAGATCTTATCTATGATAGTATCATAATTGTACAAAACATTTAGCATCACCCTTTAACATCTATTTTTCAGCACTTGATTTGTATATCAGGGGAAGTACATACTGCAGCATAAAACCTATCCCTCTCATTATTCATTTTCCACCCTTTCTTTCACATCTTAACACACTCTTCATTAATCTGCATATGCCAAATTTGACAAGATTTTAACTCTTCTTTCAATGATGCAGCAAGTTACATTTATTTGAAATTTAACTAGCTGATTGATGTTGAATTTAGGGATGAAATTCTTGCTGTCTTGAAATCAATGGCAAATCATACAGATTTCAACAGGCTTCAATAAGATTTCTAGATCTGCTTACAGCTCAGCAATCTTCAACATTATTTTCAAGACCATGAATTTGCAGTTTTTACTATTGCTACTAGAATTAAAAAAAAAAAAGGGAAAGAAAGAAAAAAGAAGAAAGCATCAAGATTCTATTTTTCTTGTGCCAGTGTGTAACTACAGTGTTATTCAGTGGACTGCCTCGTATGTTTTATGTGCCATTTAAAACTACACATTACATATTTGTTAAAAAGAAGACAAAGAAGATACAGGAATCTTCCTTTTTTATGTTTATTAGGCCATGAAAAGTTAGGGTTTTGAAACTGATGGTGCCAATGCAAGCAGACTATTTAACATTATTTTATTTAGTATACAGTATTTTTATTGTTATACAGAGACGTACAGAATTGAAAAAAGAATCCTGTAGGTCTTGCCAAAGCTTACTTTCTAATAACTTTGTTTAATGCTGTATATATAACTTATTATATTGTAAAATATGAACATAAAATATGCTAATAAAAGAAAGAGGTCAAACACAGTTGTATTAGCCATTTCTTTGATTAAATAGCACATTGCCTTATAAATCTGTAATTAAATAGGTTAGCCAAGGGCTGGCAGGCACATTCCTGTGGTATGGGAGTGTCTTGGTAGCACACATGGAGGAATCTTTGCATTCCTGTAGGATACTGCTTTTCTGCATCACTCAGGAAACTTGAAGCAGAAACCATTTTGTCAAGAGAATTCACATTCAGTATTTCACCTCCAGGTAATGTGAAAATGCCAAGCCCCTTGCAATTCCTCAGAGAATCTCTAAGTTTTTATCTGTGTACTGAGAAGTGTGCAGACTGTGAGACTGGTGAGTAATGTCACAGTAATGGTACTCTCATTAGCATGTCTTCATTCTGCATTTCTAAATTAGCAGTACTACACATTACCAGAAATCTTAACTGGAAGCTTTCACTTCATGACAGGATAATTGTGTTCATGCAGTCTTAGGTTGCACAGGTGGGACCACCAGAAGAACTGCTAGCTTCTGTAAAAAGTACAGAGCACCAAGTTGGATTTCCCCCAGACTGAACTATTTACTACCTTGTAAGACTTTCCCCACCTAATTCCAGCTTCCTATCCTGACCAATATTGTCCCATGTTTTCCTAAGAGAAACTTGCTGGACTTTGCAGACTTTCTCTGATTTCAGGTTGCAGTCATGGACTGCCCTCTACATAGTGTTTGGTGTCTGATGGTCCTGGACTGATGACATAAAAAGAAGAGAGGTAAGGTGGGCTGAAAAGGGTGGGGATCAGCTTTGCAGTATAAAGCAACAATAGCTGAATGCCTTTATATTCTATAATTTGGGATAATTAATAATATTCACATTATTCATGAACAAAGAATGATGTGCATAAGTGCCCAGCAGTACTGGTTGGAGGATAAGCTGAAAAAGCACGCCAGTTCCATTTCTCCCTGTCAAACTCTAAGCCTCATACAGTTCAGCAGTCCTGCTTTGTTTTAAGGAGGGTGTACTTAAGAGAAAAATTCTTACTGTTGCAGGTGAAATTCATGACCCAGAGGTACAACGATTGCTATATGCAGAAGTCATTTTTCTGCAAGCAACCTCTATACTCATCTTGATAGTGAAAAGAAAATGGAGCCCATGCCCTCATTATGTAGGCGATAGGCTTCCTCGTGCACATTTTACTAAATGTATTAATATAAACAGGGCAAGAATGGACTGTCTCAGACTATATCGAGTTCTAGATGCATAATATTGCATATATATTCTATCCCCACATCCAAATAAGCTCTTTTGATTATTTATTGTGATATGATTTATAATGCATAGCACCTGTTACTTCAGGCGTTAATTTATCACTATCAACTACTCTTCAAGGACAGAAACATGTTGATTCCTTTTTGCCACCATTCTGTGAAACTAGACTGCCTGAATACTTAGGGAAGGATGGTAAGAAGCCTTTGCATGCACTGCTGCAGAAGGCATCAGTGATTAGCTGTTACACAGGTCACACACAGGCATCTCATTTGTCCATCTGCTATAAGAAAAAAAAGTGATTTTTTTTTTTAGAGTTGAGGCTGCTATAAAAACAAGCTTGTATTAGGATTCAAGTTAGTATAGCAAGATGATTCAGGAATTATTTTCCAATTTAATCCACCACATAGAAATAAACAAAAAATTAGGAGGAGGTAGTGCTGAAGACTGATTAGTAGAAAGATAACTAAATCAGGAAGGAAACAGAGTTCAGCATCTGCTTCTGAAATTCTGAAATTCAGCCTTGGTGTGCAAGACTGTTGTGAAAAAAAATCATCCTCACACTTACACTTCAGTGGGGAGGAGGACAAATCAAGCAGACATCAAATTGCTGCTTTGTGGGAAGGATCATGAACAGAGAAATTATGTTTAATTGCATTTCTTATATAAATAACTCTTGAATCCGCACACTAGAATATTGCTTCTTCTGAAGCAAAAAACCAGTCTGGCAACACTAGTTATCTCCAACCTTCTTCAAAAGCCTACTACTTTTCCAAAAAGCTGATGTGTGGGTGGGATATTACACTCCTGTTTGAAACTCTACCATATGATACTTTTTTTCCCCTGAGGCTGGATAGATAATCTTTATGTATTTTTCTCCATAATTAACTGCACTAAGGATGCCATTTTATGGAGCTGAAGATGATCTTAAACTTTTTAGTAGGAATGTTTTTTATGCTGACATTTCAACAATTGTTAGCAGTATCCTGGCCACTGAATTTGCAGGCCTAACTTGGGTACACCTATCAGAGCAATTACTTACCATTAAGCTGCAGTGATCAGAGAGATGTATTATATTCACGGAAATATCCCTTGGGTCCAGTCTAAAGATGCTTGAGTAATGGGCACAGAGAGAACTGGTTTTTTGGGAAAAAAAATACATGGCAAATATATATGGCTTCTCAGATCTCTTTTCCTCCGTTAATTCTCTCAGTGTGACTTTAGAGATCAGAATGTCTTGAGCCTTATGTCTTGTTAAATTTCAACTCAGGATCACTCAAAAAAAAAAAGTAGCTACAAGCAAGTACACAGAAAGTGATTTTGTTCAGTTATCTCTTCTAGTAGTAATAAGGTAGTCATAAATACGCAAGACACTTGCTTTCAAACTTATGTAAAAAACAAAGGTCTAATAAACAAGGATGTTCCTAACCATGGTCAGAAGATGGCATTCAAGGGTTCATCAGCCCAAAAGACAAGATGGATAGTGGTGGTTTTGACACACTACAAGAATCAGTATAACACATAAAGGTGCCTTTGCCCACCACAGTGCTCTTCAGGGGGCTGTCAAAGGCAGGATCTCTACGCTGGACAGCACTATTACTTTTACAATAATTTCTGTGAGTTTTAAAAACATGTGAGTATTACATCATTCAGAGGAACACAAGGGTCACTGCTTTGCCACTGTGGTTCCTCTAACCATTTGGAAAATGGAAGACTACCAAAATGTTTCATAGATCAAAACTTCCAGCTTTCTGTACTACCTTTAAATACATTATCCTGAAGATAAATGCTTTTTATCTGATCATCAATCTCCAAAGCCATATAAGTTTTAGGTGAAAAATTCAGTATATAATTAAAGGACCTAGTGTAACAGCTCTGAATTATGAGCTCTACTTACAGCTCCTTTTAAATCTAGTCTGGTAAGTTAAATCATATACTTTAGACATTGATGCTGATCATGAATAGAAGTTCTTCAAAATATGTTGCCTTCAGCATACTTTCAATCTTTCCCTATTACATGTATCAAATTCAGCTATATAACATTAGAAAGAGATGCAAGCCAGTCGTGCTCAGAAGAACAGGAAGATAACTGTGAAATCCCACTTTCAGACCTTTTATCAGCTGGTGAAAGTCACAAATACAAAGAAAGAGAGCACAGCTGTGCAGTTTGGGCAATGTTAGCCTACTTTATTTAGCTGTGCCAAGCTTCTGCAAATACAACTGTCCCCTGCTCAAGTAACAATCTTTCTTACAGATTTGCTAAATCTAGGCTTTGTAGATGAGGTCTGAAAAACTTATCAGTAGGAAACCTTTGATAAACAACAAGGGTGATTACAATTCTACAGTAGATGGGTTTGCAAGAAAAAAAAAAGACAAATTATTTTTCTTCATATTTGGTAGTCTTTTCTGGTATGAAAACTATCTCAGCATGAAGAGATGCAATATTCTTGTTGACTTTCTCAACAAGAGGACTCTCACAGCTGTTAAAAAACCCAGCAAGACAAAATTGTGTGTTAATTCTTTATCTTTCCTTAAAGTAATAGGTTGTGACTACAACAAATTTTCTTTGTTTCTTGTCAATGATGGTAGTTGATCACTTCTGGAGACCTACACACAGCAAGACATTGCATATTGTAGCCAGTTTGAAGCTTGTGTTCTGACTGATCAGCTCCCAGAAAGTGTGTCCCTGCCTTTCTTCTAAGGGCAAGTACTCATCATCTCTCTTGCTTCCCCTCAAATTCTCTCAAAAAATGATTGAAAAATTATATTCTCTGGATGGATATTAATTCACCTCTTTAGAGAGGTTGTTTGGCATATTTAAAATAGCATATTCCTCTGTAGGAAACTAGAAAAACAGAGATAACATATACCATGTTTCCTTAGGAAACAGGGAGCCATGGGAAATAGCTAGAGGTACAGTTAACTTTTTCAAATGTCTCTTGTTGCAGACAGTTTTCTGGAAGAAAGGTAAAGTAGAAGAAATCCATACTCATAGTATCTAAATGTCACAAAAGCAAAGAAAACCCCAGAAAATTCTAAATTCTATCTGGGAGGGAAGGACAATACAAAGACATGTCCCAGGTGTGGTCAAATTGACAGAAATCTATCATTTCCAAAACCAAAAAAAAATCCACAAATGACAGCAGGGAATGCAACTGGCTTCCTCTATTCCCCTTCCCCACAGAGACTGCCAAGGTCACTCAGGGGAATGGTAACAGGATGGGGATGTTTGAGCAAGGCCACGACAACGGCTGGTGTGGACAGCTGGGGTGGGCTAGTTCAAAAGGCTGATGTTCAAGGCAGGGATGCCTCTCACTAGACCAGGTTGTTCAATGTCCCATCTAACCTGGCTTTGAAAAATTTGCATAAGATCAAAATCATTAGTCTCATCCTTAGGTCATCAATATAATGCATTAATATTTGACAGACTGGAAAACCCTTTTATTTTGCATTTTAACAGAAACCTAACATTTAGATCACAAAAACTTGAAATTAGCTGTGATTCACCTTTCCAGAGTGTAAACAATACTGCATATAAACCACAAGGGACCAATATTAAAAGCTACACCATACTCTGTGTCTCTTTTTAGTGCGCTACCCTTGCCTTTATTAGATGATCACATCGTGCTAAATTGGGATCACAAGGAAGATTAGTAGATTAGCAAACTACATCAATGAAGGCTGAAAACTAAGAGCACAATCAACATTTTTGTGGAGATAAGAAAGCTAACAACTTTCTACAGGCTTTTTTGGTTATTGATTTTGTAGTATTTTTAAATGGTAGTAGATGGAGAAACACATGAGGACTGGGAATATTCTTCGTAAATACTAGGATTTTGTCTCCAGCCAAACGTATATGCAAGCTTTTGCACTGCCGGTAAATTTGACAGAAAACCAAAACTACTAATGAAGAAATACTTATTTCAAAATGCAATTGACTGTCAGCATTGTAGCTGTGATTAGTGTTATTTAAGAATTACCTAGAACTGGTTTCCTGCCCAAAGAGTGCACAGTGCTTGCTCTCTCTTCTAGACATCCTTGGTGCCAAATTGGGTGTAGACTCCTTTCACAGAAAAGCTTGTTAGAAATGTTAAGTCAAATGGTTAGAAAAATATTTGCAGTTAGAATTCAATTTCAAAGAGCAGTTCTAAGACTTCTGGTGAAAAAATATAAAAAAAAAAAAAGACAAAAATGAGAAATAAAAATTAAAACTCTCTGAAGTTTTATACTGATGTCAGTGTTAGTCAAAGACTGAAATACACCAGATCTTTAAGCTTTAACTGCATTTTCAATTTTACAAATATAGATTTTCAGTAATTCCAGTACAAATCAGCACTGGAAGACTAATTTCAATTTTTAGAAGTATCCTATTTCCAATTTGTAAGAACTTCTAAACTCTGAACTGTGGCAGACAAAAAATATATTCACACTCAGAAAAGAAATGTGGGTACTGTGAGGATTGTATTGCAAATTAATACAAAATATAGCAAAAGCAATAAAATACAGTAATTTTATGTTAGGGATTGCCATTGCCAGACATTTTAAGAAATGCTTTTATTTACATTTGCAAAGATATTACCATCCAAAGCTGCACTATACAAAGCAGGATAAAATACTAAATGTTACTTAAATACAGGAAAAGATCACACAAACACTAAGAAATTCTGAAATCAAAACAACAAAATTTCTCATTCAATACATCTAGTTATGTTAAATTAAAATCTGGTTTTAATTATTAAAACTGTAAGATTATCAAAAGATAATCTGCTAAGATACCTGTCTGCTACTTATCAACCATAAAATAAATTAATGAATTTATAAAACTCTCTGAAGAGTCAAAAGTAACTAAGATTCATACCTGTAAGGAAAGGTTGGTATTTCTGATCCGCTTACTCTAAGGATTCAATTGCTTAGATTGCATGAATAAATCACAACAGCAGCATTATTTCACTTCTTTAGAAAGCATTGAAGAAAGCCATCTAGCATATTACAAAGCTTTTCATTTTCCTTTTTATGAATGACTGAAATATCAGTGAGAATCCACACAATACACAGCAAATTACACAGTACTGAGGTGCTGCTTAACATATTTATACAAATCAGTAAAAAAAAAAAAAAATCCAAATTTCAAGTAACAAAGGCAGTTGGTATAAATTATACAGAACAGTAATTACATTGAAAACTAGTGCTAGTGACTTGTGCTTAGACTGGAGGCAAGAGAGCTACTCTTCAACAATTCCAAATTCAGCAGAATTGAATTGAGGTTTATACAGAGGAAGGTGTGATCTGGATTTATTGCTCTATGCAGTTCTTGGAGCATTTGATGAAGAGCAAACAATTCAAACATCTTCTTATTGCTTCTGTAAAAGATTTTGAATAAAATAATCGTCAGCTGAAAATTGAGAGGTTTCATATAAACACTAAAGATGCTACAGAAAATATATTTTTAATGAAGAAAAATGTGCATTATTTTGAGGATTTCATGTAATTCTATGTTGCATATGTTTCTAAGCACAACGATATCAATGCATGGTGAGAAAAATTTGGCAAAAATTACCAAAAATTATCATTTTTCTTGAGTAAGTGATATGTACACATAGTATAATGAAAGCTCAAGGAAAGGCTGTAACATGGCTTTTCAATCATGTGAAATAAGATTTCAGAGACAATAAAAAAAATAGGATTTATGAGCCAATTTTACTTTGACTAGAAAATGCCAGTTATAATTTATATTAGATTATTTTATAGGAATTTTTTTTCCTAGAGTTCAATTTTATTCAAGAAATGAAAACCTCAGTTTTGTCAACAGCTTTAAGTCCAATGTAAAAAATTACTCAGTTTAGATACCTCTTTCCTAAATGAAAAAACCTCATTGAGCAATGTGCCAGCAAAGCTCAGCAGCACATTACTGTTGATATGATGACCTTTGTTACAATAAACCAATCATCAGTAAGCAGTGAGAACACAATTTAAAAAGATGAACATTCCCAAAATGGCTTAATTGGCTCAAAACCTTAGATTTATTTTTTTGAAGGAAATGCAAACTGATGAAACTTGAATGCAAGTCAAAGATAAGACCAAATTTTCAAAGGAGATTACTAAGTATCTGAGTAAAACTGAAAGTCTAGGATTCTCTTCTAAGAATTCTAAGCATTTTTGTCACCCGCAGACATAAGGAATGATTCCTTTTTAAGTCTATGTGTGACGCTTTTTTCTAGTTTATACTCTGTAAATTGAACTAGATTTATGCAGTAACTGAGAGGCTTGTCTTAAACCTCTATGATAGAAAGAGTTTAACTGTTAACATTAAAAGTCCAGGATTGTATATGGTGGAGGGAATAAACAGAAAAACAGAGATGAGTTTTTGGAAAAGAAAAAAGATAAAGGTCACCAAGTTCATTGACCTAATAATAGCTAACAGAATAATGGTCATAAAAGATTACTTTATTCTGGAGAGTTTTTGCAGTATAACACAGAGCTTTTCCAAAACTGGAATATCTAGCTTAGAACTTCGAAGCAATACAGAACAAGTCTGGAAGAAGGATTCATTACTGCAGGCTTCCAGGAAAGGCTGTAAGGAACCTGGAACAGAAAATAATTTAAAAACTGTATCACAGGGTTCAGTGCAGGGAAAAGTGTAACAGTTGTTGATACTTTTAGAATGCCTTAAATGCTTCATGTTGTGCAATAACTAGAACAACAAAATAATTCAGTTTCTATTGAACATGTGATGCAAAGCTCAGGTAAAACTAGAAACTGAAAAAGTGTAGGTTCCTAAGATTTCTGACACTACTGATCCTTGGATTAAAACAGGGTCTACTCTCTTGAGAACAAAGGAAAACAGGAAACAGAATTATTTTAAACTCAAATAAAAATTCTTACATTGAAAATGTTTATTCATTGCTCATTTATCATGGTTCTTTCGTTTAGATCATGAGAGGGGAACATTAAGCTGTGCAAAAAGACTCAAAGAAATATTTTAAGCTGGTGCACATCGCATGGACAGGGATAGTACATATAAGAGATCGTGTGAGACCTGAGAGTCTTTCATTATCAACATATGGTCCCTGTACTCAATTTTAAGAGAGGAAACACAATAATTAAGAGGTAAAAATAAGATCTGTACAACAATTAAATACAAAAACCCCTCCCTTAAAACAGCCGATGAGTTTTTATGTCACACTGAAAAACATTTCCCTCTACTCTGTTTCCCAAAATCGAGTAACTTCAAAATAAGGTTAAATCTGTTCCCTGGTTATCTCATTCTTGGTTCTGATATTACAGATTACCTTATAGCAAAAACATAAAGAAAAGAAGTAACAATTTATTTTTCCTTAAAATTAACAGACTTTCATATACCACAGGGCATTTGCATTATCAGAGTATACATGCCTATCAGAATACATAATTGCATAATGTTAAAATATTTAATGTGTTCCACTTAATAGGAAATGGCAATATGCACATTACAGCATAAACCAATAAGCAAGACATTAAGAAAAATTCATATGCTGAATACTGCAATTTATAAATAGGATGTCAAGATGTTTATATCAGTTCAAAGAGGGATGGATGTATGTTTTGGTCAAAATTTTCCCTTTCCTCCTGGAAAGGGAAAAGGACATGTTCAAGGACATACAACTTATTAAATGTAACAAGTAGCCTTGGAATGAATTCAAGGTTTTAATTTATTTCAGAAGGTTTACTGATAAAAAACCCAAAGAAATGCTACAGAAAACTGTTTGAAATAGGGCTTAAAAAAGAAATCAACTTGGCATTACAAGTCAGCCTGAGAGCTTAAATAACTAATTTTCTGAGCTGGGCATTTATACTGAATATTCAGTAAGGACCCAGTTATTCCTATTCCAACAAATGACCAAGTGTCACCTTCCTGATATACAGGGAACTCATGAGACTTGTAGGCCTTTGCTGGTTTATACCCTCAAATGAAGAGACTGAGAAATAGCAAATGCCTTCAGCACAGATCAGAGAAACTATGGCTACACGTAATCGTTCCTCTCTTTTCAGCAGAGGTGCTTTGGCAAATTGATTTAAAACACTGGATTCAACAGGTAGGATCCACAACATACATAATTTGGAATGTGTGGATAGAAACCATACAGATGCAGGATAATAACAGTTGGGTAGCAAGAGGCCAACCTTGCAGCAATAAAAAACAACAACAACTGACATTCTATAAAGTTTGGAAAAGGCAGGCAGATGTTTTGTGGTTTGCATAGCTGAAGTGTCCTCTGTTCTTTACCCAAAAACATGCAAAACAACAATTACTCAAAGAGATATGCATTATCAAGGCAATAAATCATAATAAATTAATCTGCTTTTCTGTTTACATCTACTTCCACGTTTCTTGCATTCTTTCTACCATGTTCAATACACCTATGGTTTTATACACGCTGTCCTCTCAGTTTTAATACAACTTCCTGTTACAATTTGCTGTCTCTAAATTGTAACAGTAATAAATATAAAACCAGAATGAAAGTAAAGCAGAAAAGTAAGTAGTAATCAGTGAAAAAAAGATAAGTAAAGATATTACTTCTCATTTTATTTTAGCTTATGGTCTTCAAGGCATACCACTTTTAATATTTTTTTCAATATTTCTGTACTTTTGCTGCAGAAGGTATTATTTTTCAGAAATTGTAATATAAAAAAACCTCAGGCTTGACAGAGGCTATCTGTCAATTACAGCAAACAGAAAATCCTTAGATGAGTTCACCACATGTGCTACATTTAGTGATATGTGACTGACATACACTCAAGAGTCAGTGCTCTTTATTGAGCCACTGCTCTCTGTGACAGAACTCTGAGGTTATTAGGTACATACAGCAGAGTCTTAAACCTGGAAAAATAATTAACTAAAATTTCACTTCTGGTATGATGCCAGGGCTGTAATGCCCTAGTGAGTCTAACTTGCTAAAATCCACAAGAAGAGGTGACAAAACTATGAACAGAAACAGCAAATAAGCAAAGACCAATGAACAAAATCTACCATCTTAAGAGTACTTCCTGACCAAATATTTCTATCACTAAAGAGTGTTTGAAGTAAAGTTTCTGTACAATAGCAGGAAGAGATAACCTTCTGTAAAGCAAGAAAAACCCAGGACTACAAATGATGTAGTTCGTAACTTTATAGTAATTCTATAGAACTACAACTTTATATAAATTCTTCTAAAATTTGCTAGAGTTCCCACAAATGACTGCCTATTCCCAAGAAACAGAAATGGCTGGTGCTATCAACCTGCACTGCACCACTGATGAAATGTGTTTTAACAACAAAAACTTAAAACAGTACCTCTTACTTACCAAAGATGCTTATCAGAAAGGGAAGAAAAGAATAAATAAATGTGTGAGAACATTGACATTCAAAAAACAAATTGAGAAGAAAGGTTTTTCTTCTTTCTACTGCCCATTAAGACAACAAATGGCTTTAAAAACTCATTTAACATGACTTCTGACTCAGCCGAGCTCTGATTCATGAGAGATCTGAAGGTAACAAAGACTGCTTGGATGAAGAGGGCAATCCTACAATTTATTCCTATAAATATCCTTAAATAGCCATAAAATGCTTTTAATTCCTTTTCTGCAAGGTAAACAAATACCATATTTAGCTGACCTGAATATTTCTTTGCTGCCCTGCTCTTACTGGTTCCTTAAACATATTACATTAAAAAACCAATACACACACACATATATATGCTGTAAGAATGTTCTGACTTTGAAGTTTACAAATTAATGTAAAAGACAACATTACTTTTAAGACAGAGGATTTTCCTATAAAACAGAAAAGCTAAAGTGGTAATAGTTTCTAAAAGTTTGCAAAGTTAATCACGTGAAAGCCAATTGATAAAAAGCACACATTTAAATGGACTTCCTGTACACTGCTTACATATTCAACTCAGATAAGCTTTTGAATATTATATTCTAAGTAATCAGAAAATGAACAAAACAAATACATAATTTAAATGCATCTCTGTCTGATTAAGTAAAAGAACATAAGCTTCACATTTTTAAATATTTTGGTGGCTTACATTCTGCCTAGATTTTGCTTTTATTTAACTATTTTAGAAAAACTTAATTGGAATTCATCCTGACAGGACTTTGTCACAATTTAAAATAATCTGCAAAAGCCTCTCCTGGTATCCTTAAAAAGTGGAGCATGCTGTAGTTGCATTAACTTAGCTTGATTGGTAGACTGCAACGAACAATAAGCAATTTATCATTGTTGACAGAATTTATCTGAAATTTACCCTCAAAGTAATCAGTCACACACACCATAACATCTCACCAGCTACAGTTATCCAGAAAATTCTGTGTCATACCTAAAGCTATGCCACTTCAGGAAATAAAATGACAACTCTAAGTTCATGTTTTAACAAATTAATGATAACAGTTTTTCCTCATTTTATAATTGTGAGAGGATCTGCTGGGAGAAAGGAGAACACATGACAGCAGTGCAAGTGAACAGTGCAGCAGTGTCTAGCAGTGTGGAAAAGTTACCAAACACAAAAGTTACCTGTGCACCACAGCAGAAACACTTCAAAGGAAACAGCGAGATCACCTGCTTATAACCAACTGCCTGTAAGTGCCACCTACAAGATTTGAACCATTTGCTGAATATAACATTTTCTCCTGTAATCAGTAGCCAGTACTGTTCAGTGTCAGTGGTTAGACACAGTGTAGGTGCCTGCAGGGGTGACTCTGAGTTAACAGAGCCCAGGTGGCAATTTCAGCTGGTCACCCACTGTGTGTTGACCTCAGTATGATCTGAACTGCTCTTCAGTTTCCTAGGATGTGCAAGACATTCAAACAGACATGGGACAGGATCTATAGAAAACCAGTATCATTCTCATATGGCAACTAGAGATTACATCCAGAAAAAAATTGGGATAGCCCTGTATTTTATGGGGTTTTTTTGACTGTCTAGAGCTTGATGAAGGTGATGACAGGGTTGAGTGTTTGGAGCTAAGAATCAGGGGAAAGGCCAAGGCCTGGTGGGAGTCTGTTATAGACCACCCAACCAGGATGAAGAAGCAGATGAACTAGTCTATAAAAATTGGTAAGACGTCTCATAATTACTAATTATTCTTATGGGGTACTTCGACTTACCTGATGCCTGCTGGAAATACAACACCTTAGAGAGGAAATGGTCCAGGAGGCTCCTGGACTGTGTGGAAGACAACTACCTGACACAGATAGTGAGGGAGCCAATTAGGGAAGTCTCCCCATTGGATCTGCTTTTTGTGAACAGAGAAGGACTTGTGGGTGATGTGATGGCTGGAGGCCATCTTGCGCACAGAGATCACAAAATGATAACAGATTTTATTCTTGGAGAAGTAAGGAATGGGGCCTGCAGAACTACTAACTAGGACTTCCAGAGGGGTAGACTTTATCCTGTTTAAGAGACTGGTGGAGAGAGTCCTTTGGGAGGCAGTCCTGAGGGGCTAAGGAGTCTAGGAAGGCTGGACATTCTTCAAGAAAGAAATCTTAAAGGCACAGGAGCAGGCTGTCCCCATATACCAAAAGACAAGCTGGTGGGGAAGCAGACTGGCCTGGCTGAACAAAGAGGTTTGGCTAGAACTCAGGAAAAAAAGTAAGAGTTTATGAGCTTTGGAAGAAGTGGAAGGCAACTCAGGAGGACTACAAGCATGTTGTGAAGTTATGCAGCGAAAAAATCAGAAGGGCCAAAGCCCACATAGAACTTAATCTGGCTGTTGGTGTAATAGACAATAAAAATGTTTCTATGGATATACTAATAACAAAAGGAGGGTTAAGGAGTATCTCCATCCTTTATGGGATGTGAGGTGGAAACATAGTGACAAAGGATGAGGAAAAGACTTCCTAATGCCTTCATTGCCTCAGTCTTTAATAACAAGACCAGTTGCTCTCCAGGCACCCAGCCCCCTGAGCCGGAAGACAGGGACAGGGAGCAGAATGAAGCTCCCATAATCCAAGGGGAATGGTCAGTGACCTGATACACCACCTAGACACACACACACCTATGGGACCACATGGGATCCACCAAAGGGTAGTGAGGAAGCCAGTGGGAAATGCTCACCAAGACACATCCCATCATTTACCAGCTGTTCTGGTTCACGGGGGAAGTCTCAGGTATCTGGAGGCTGGCAAATGTGATGCCCATCTACAAGAAGGGCCAGAAGGACAATTCAGGGAACTACAGGCCTGTCAGCCCAACCTTGGTGCCAGGGAAGGTCATGGAGCAGGTCATTCTGAGTGTCAGCACAAGGCATGTACAGGGATTAGGCCCAAGCAGCACAAACATGAATTTATGAAGGACAGGTCCTGTTTAACCAACCTGATCTCTATCTACAGCAAAGTAACCTGCTTGGTAGATGAGGAAAAAACTGTGGATATTATTTACCTGGACTTTAGTAAAGCCTTTGACACTTTCCCACAGTATTCTCCTGAAAAAACCGGCTGCTCAAGGTGTGGAAGATGGGGAAGGGTGTTTTACCCACTGTTTGGTAGGTAAAAAAACTTAAGTAAAAAATCCCCAAACTGGCAAAAAACAAGTCAGGAAGCAGCAGTTTGCAAAGAGAGAACAGTCGATGCAATGTATTTGCTGGACTTGGACCAAAGAATGGAAAACTGAACATATGTGCCCTTCAGTAAAAATCTAAAGATATTTTCAGGAACTAAAGCAGAGAAATAAAAAAGAAAAGAAAATGTACTATAGGCTTATCTATGTGTATAGGAACTATAGTTGTTGAGGCAGAATAGTCAGATATTTTTGTTTGGTAAATAAAGGCTACAGCAGTTTAATCTAGACTTCAATACCATTCAAGAAAGCAACACATGATATTATATTGCAGAAAATGGGGTTAGTAGAATGGCTGGAAGGTGTGTAGTGTAAGGAATTCACTAAAAATTAACTTCAGTTTTAAACACTGATTTTTGCAATTGTGCTTATCTGGTGTATTAATTAATGACTATGGCATTAAAGTAGGAATAGCCTAATGAAATTCCATGCTGGAACTGCCTACTTAGAATGCAATAGGTATAAAATACATGGAAATCAGAATTATCTCATTTGCTAGAATAGCAGAAGCATAAAGTTGATATACTAAGAAACAACATGCATTTTTCCTGGAAAATCCCTGATTATCAGTGGATCAAAGGATGGATCTGATCATCAGAGGATGAAAGCTTTTGCTGTGCTGACTGAACTCAGTTTGTCTATGAGCAATCAATATGGTCTTACAATTAACGACTGATTCTAATGAGGCCTAACAGAGAGAAAAAAACCTGTTTACAAATGACCTAGGTAGCATTTTAAATTGAAGTTGTACACTACCATGGGTTACTTTGTTCAAGAAGCCAGGAAAGGCCCAATGAAATACCAGAATCACAGAAGGAATCACAACTCTCTCAGTGCACACCTAAAGGAGCTTTGTTCCAAACATAATGACAAACACTTAGAAAACCTTAACAAAAATAAACATAACTTGGCACCACCTGTAATTCTGTAACAATAGATTGCAAGTGAGCAGGTATATAAAGTCCGAACTCTGACAATACCTAGATGTTACTCAAACTATACAATTTTTACTATCCACTTCCAATAAAAGCCTTTCTTTATGGAATTATTTCAATTATGACATTGCTCTAAAAAAAGTTGCCTAAGAAGTACAGTAGCTCTGGTAGTCAAATACAAAGCAAAATGTGTATAAAATATTTTTCCTACTTAAATTATTTTATGGAAAACTATAAAACTGTAAACTGTTTATTAAAAATATGCAAGTTTAGTGAATAAGAGTAAACAAGATCTTACTTGAACTTTAATGTTCTAAAGATTTCAGAACTTAAATTGACTGGAAGGCAGATGTGTATATCCAAATACTGATATAAACAACTCTTTTTAACATCACCTACTTTAAAAAAGTTAGCATTCACATTTACCTTCAAAACTATATGCTGCTTAAGAACTACAGTATTACCCTAAGTGAACAGTGAAGCTTTACTTCTAAAATGGCTACTTGGCTCTATATAACTTTAATGGTTCCTTCTATTTATTCGTTTGGAGTGGATGAAACAGGGGTCCAAAATTCAGAATGGCTAAGCATTACATGACTGTTACTAGAAGAGGGAGAAAATAATGACACATAAGTTATTTGTTATTAGAGTGGGATACATCATACTAAATGAATTTCATCAAAATCAAAGTATTCAAACTAAATTTGCAATTAATTAACAAAAATGTGTGCAAAGTTTTGCTGTACTTGCTTGCTTTCAGCACATATAGGTGGGTCCTAACATTATCTAGGCTGCATTTAACAGTTACAGATCTTATCTATGGTTAAAATATTGAACTAAAACATCTATTAATCCAACACAATTATTCAGTGTTTTCAGAAGAATGAATAAAAATTACAAAGGTAAGACAGGATAATAGAAGAAGGATTTCCTTTTAAATGGTTTGTACTTCAATGTTCATGCCACATAAGCTGTAAATCATTTCTATCACTATAGCTTCGAAACACAAGTCCTCAGGAAAATTTCACATCTGCTTTTCACACAGGTGAGGGGGAACCCTACCTTAATACAGTATTCACAAACTTGACATTTTTATCCTTTCAGTACTGCAGAATAAACTCACTTGAAAAGCTGCAATCCTGCAAAGCTACCAGGAAAGATAATATGCTGGAAAATGTTGAATTTTAATCTGTTTAAGCATACAGGCACTTTTTACTCCATGCCTTCACTGCTTGTAGTCTATAAAAGTCTCAAAATGCTAAGACTCAAAAGGAAACATAAAGGAGCAGATTTGAGTTTCCTTGGCAAATTCTGACCACTGACTTCTTAGAAGTACCCACAGAACAGTGCATGTTGTAGAATTCCTATGATCAGGTATGGGAGCATTCCAGCACAAAGGAAAAGAGAGTGTCCTATAGATAGTCAATGTAAGAAGATTTCAGTTCACATGTAAATAAGCACAGCTTCTTACTATGGAGAAAATCCTTTTATCTGCACTGACTTCATTAACTTCCCTATGAGACGAGTGCATCTGGACACAGACTTGGTTATACATGACCATCATATTTTCTTCAAAAAAAAAATTGAAGTAAGGTTCAGTGAATGTGTAAATACAGCTCACTTTTGCAGTCACTAAAAATCTCCAGTGATATCAATATGGTTAAGAAATCACACTTAAGCCCTACCATAATGTGCCATAACTTACAGTAAACATGAAAGTATCATTTTGAGATGATTTTTTTTTAATATGCTCTCATTTGGATTTGTAAATAAGTACACGCTAATATAAAATATACTCTCTTCAAAACAGAAATAAACTTGAAAACAAAGTACATTTAAGTTTTATTTAAAGCAAAGGCCAGTGTTTTGTAATGTCCAGTGAGCAGGTAAGTTTTGATTTCATTGAATGAACTTAAGGTTGAGAAAGGGGAACCTACCAATCTACACGACAGCAGTCAGATATCACTGCAGGAGGAATTTGAGATGTATGATGTCTTTGAATAAAAGTGCAAAAGGTGAAACTGAGGCAGGGAGCTCTCTGCCAACAGCAGATTTCAAATCAAGCATGAACCAGACTGCAGTTAACAATGGTATTTTTGATAGGTGAATACAAACTCACTACATCATTTGAAACCCTTTTAACTGATTCACAAGTTAAAAAAACCACAGTAAGCTGCGTGAGAAGTGAGAAGACAGGAAGAACACTATTGAACAAGATTGCATATGACAAGTATTCAACTACAAGGTGATTTAATACCAATGATGTGATGTTCTTCAACACCCACAGAACAAATTTTCTTGATGAGGTCATGCTACTTATTACTAGATTGTTTCCAGAAAATGTCTCAAGTCTGGTATCCAGGAATTCTCTTGAACAGTGTGTTGCAACTACTGCCCTAGAAACAAGATCTGCTGAGAAAATAAATTTCTCAGCAAAAGTCTTAGGGAGGGAGCTTTGGAGTATGAAGATGCCCTGGAAGCCACTGGTTCATACTATAACTATCTGGATGATTAGAAGTAACTATTACTTTAATTATCAAACATTAATTTTAATAGTAATTTTAATGGGAAATGGTAAGAGCTTTGTTAAGCAATATATACATTATATGCCATTTGACTAAACTAAAACATCAGCATGTAGCAGTTCATATGTTTTGCTCTCAAAATTTCAAAGGCAGTCAGAGCACTCTGCATTTGTAGAAATCTATCACCAAGCCATTCAGCATTTAACAAGATACTAAACCTACTTTCCATGACAATGCTATCAGAGATTTTGTTTTAGATCTGTCTTCAGAAGGGTTCACAGCTTAGAGATGGGACTAAAAACCAAACACCATGGCCTGTTAGCCTGCTTTCCTTAACTGAAGTAAGGAAACCTTAAAAAGCTGTGGTACTGAAATCGTTCTTCCCTATTAAATGAGCAGGAATAGGCGTCTTACCCTTTTCCTCAATGAGAAGCAAGAAAGATGTCTTTAGAGATCACTCATTAGATTTAAAGACCAAAAGAAGGATCAAGTTGAATGTTATGGCACTCATCTGAAGCCTCAGATTCAAGGAAAAGAGCACCATGACCAAAAAAACACTGCAGGACTTGCTTCCTTGATTCTGCTTTTATCAGTCAATCTTTGCAGTAAGGGAAAGATGGGCATCCTCCAGAAAACAAGCATGGATTGAAACACTGGTAATGGGTACGGAGAGCCAAAAAGAAATTGAGAAGGATATAACTGAACTGACACTCCTCCTATCTGACCATGAAACAAGACAGGAACCAATGAGATAGCTACAGTAAAAATATAGCTATACCAATTTATACACCATTATGTATGCTTTTAAACGAAAATATGAACAGAATGTAATTAGAGAAAAGAGACAAAATATATTTGTGGAGTTGATTTTCTACTGTCAGGTTCACAACAAGCTGTTAACTCTTGCAACTGTGGAATTTAGAAGCAACCTATTACTTCCCCTAAAGAGAGCTGACTAAACCAACTAGACAGCAACTTAGGCCACTGAGCTCATCTGAAGAAAAATAATTTCTCCATCATATAAACGACATGAAATATAACATAAATTATTTAGAATTATACAGTTTATCCTAAGAATTACCTACAACTTCATTTCAGTTACTTACTAAGTTTCTAGCATAGGTTAAACTAAGCAATTTGCTAACAGAATGTTTGTGGTTAGGTAAGGACCCACTCAGTTGCAAAATTTTGTTCCTCAAATCTACTAACAGTAAAAGTAATGAACAAAATCCACAAAAGTACTGGAATATGGAAAAAACCCCAACACTAGGAGAGCATAAAAATAAACTGAAACTGAAGTTCTTTTGACAAAAAGTAAACTGTCTGAAATTACTGCATAACATCTTTAGCAGTTCCTCTCACTCTTATGCCCTGAGGAGCATACTAACCTCAACTTTTTTCACCCTTGACATCTAAAAGTCAGCCTTTGGTACATCTACAAATGTTTGTATATGACAACAACAATGATCAGTAGAACATTTTACCTCCTCCTTAAGATTTTTGTAGAAGAGGTTAGGCAAACAAGATTGGCATATATATATATATACACCACACACATACATATACTCCGTATATCGGACACACTGTTACAATTCTAAATATGTTAATGATTGGGTGCACTGGGTCTGGCTGAGACAGTTAATTTTCTTCACAGCAGCCCTCAAAGTGCTGTGCTTTGTATTGGTAGCTGGAAAGGTGCTGGTAACACACCAGTCCTTGGCTACTGCTAAGCAGTGCTGGCAGTGTCAACACTATCTCTGCAACATTCCCCCTCACCAGCAGGCTGGGGTTGGACAAGATCTTGGGAAGGGACACAGCCAGGACAGCTGACCCAAACTGACTCCCATACCATATGGTATTTGCTCAGCAATACAAGCCAAGAGAAAAGAGGAGGGGGAAGGCAGTGGTGAGAGGGGAAGGGGGAATTCCTTAATCATGGCATGCCTTCTGGAGCAACTTCTATGCATGCTGAAGCCCCACTTCCCAGGAAGCACCCAGACACTACCTACTGATGGGATCTTTTAGTTTCCTTTGGTTCCATGTGTGGACTTTGCTTTTGCTTTAATAAACTGCCTTTATCTTGACCCACAATTTATTTTTTCAATCTTATTTTCTTTCCCCTGTCCTGCTGAGGAGGGGAATGTCAGAGTGTTTTGTGGGTACCTGGTGTTCAGCCAGGGCCATCCCACCATACTGGGACAAAATAGTGGCATTATTTTTGGCCGGCACTATACTTCAGAATTATACAGTGGCATGGAAACTCACAGATGTCTGGAAAATAACAGTGCAGCTAAGCTTGATGCAACTAAGTTTCAAGAAACACATACAAATTAGCTTCCTACAGATACCAAAGGGTCTTAAACATTTCTTCACAGAATTCCACTAGTGTTCCAACGGCCTAGATGGACAGGTACACTGGTGTTACCTACCCGTGTACAGAGGAGATGGAGACAGAGAAAAAAAGTACTGAGGAATGTTACCTTTCAGTCCTCCATCATCTCCCACTGAAATGTTGGTGTCAGGACTCTCATAGATTGTTGATGCTAAACTTCTGAAGAGAGATGTGCGTGAAAGGCTGTGTGCCAGTGAGATCCACAGCAGTAAGACTATTAATTTTAATTAATTTAAATTTACCATTAAGGTCTTGTACATAGAGAAAAGACGATATGAATGCCTCAGCTGTTGCATTTGACATCATGTTTTCAGTAAGTGAAGCACTGTCAATGTTGTGTGAACTTGCAATGGAAACCTGGATTCTGAACTCACTGTACCAGACATACTGTGAAGCTAGAAGCAATGATACTGATCCAAAATCTGAGAACATGCATACCAATCCCAAATCTGCTTAAGTAGTACTGCAGATTCTCGTTCTAGTTTCCATCAAGAGAAGTATCTGTCTTAGACTAATAGGTACCTTCAGAGAGACCTCAAAAAGTTAGAGAGCTTGGCAATCACCAATCGTAAGAAGTTTAACACTGTCAAGTGCCAGATTCTGCACTTGGGATGGGGCAACCCTGGATGTACAGACAGAATGGGGAATGAGATGCTGGAGAACAGCGCTGAGGAAAGGGACCTGGGGGTCCTGGTCGGCAGAAAATTGAATATGAGTCAGCAGCCAGGAGGGCCAACAGTGTCCTGGGGCGCATCAGGCACAGCATCACCAGCCGGGCAAGGGAGGGGATTGTCCCGCTCTGCTCTGCACTGGAGTGGCCTCACCTTGAGTGCTGGGGGCAGTTTTGGGTGCCACAATATAAAAAAGATATTGAACTATGAGAAAGAAGGGCCACAAGGATGGTGAAGGGTCTGAAGAGGAAGCCTTATGAGGAACAGCTGAGGTCACTTGGTCTGTTCAGCCTGGAGAACAAGAGACTGAGGGGAGACCTCATCACAGTCTTCAATATCCTCATAGAGGGAAGAGGAGGGGCAGGCACTGATCTCTTCACTCTCATGACCAGTGACAGAAACTGAGAAAATGGCATGAAGCTGAGTCAGGGGAGGTTTGGGTTGAATATCCATGAATGAGTTCCAGTGTGAATATCCATGAGTGAGTGAACACTGGAACAGGCTCCTCAGGGAAGTGGTCACAGCACCGACCCTGTCTGAATTCAAGAAGCATTTGCACAATGCTCTCAAGCACAGGGTGTGACTCTTGGGTCACAAGTGCTGTGCATTGGACTTTATGATCCTGATGGGTCCTTCCAACTGAACATATTCTATGATTCTGTGATTCTTCATATGCAGCTTAAGTAATTATCCTTAATATATGAGGGAAACCTAGGCTTCATTTCTGGAACATGAGAAAAACAATTTCTTACAGGGGAGAGAACCTACATAAGGACCTCAGATAGGTCTGGACTGAACAGAAACATTAGCATTCATTGCTTATTACAAAAAAAAGGTACATGCAGTTACAGGGACTAGTACTGCAACATAGTATTTATGTCACATATGATTCACATTTTTCAGCCTGGACAACTGAAATTCAAATCTGTAAAAATACCTCAGAAAAAAAATAAAACTTAAAAAATTAAGTTACAGAAAATAATATGCTGAAAAAAAATTCCACTGGCCTTTTCTCCAATTTAATTTCTAATCATTTCATCTCTAAAGATATTTTTGAACAAGAGTATTGCAACACTCCTATAGAGCCAGAAAATCACTGCAGTGAGTCGAGAGAATGCCTAGGATGGTATATATTACGGGAAAAAATAAAAGTCTAGACTTTGCCTCATGTTGATTGGATCTGTCTTTTTGGGTAATATGACTCCATATTTTAGTATATAGCCACTACCTATGACTTCATATTTAAGGCTGCACATGAATACAGCTTTAAAACTGAGCATGAATTCCTGTTTTACTCTAAGACAGAGTCCTCTGAATAGTCACTGCCACCTTCTATAGTTTGTCTTTTAATGACTTTTTAATAGGAAACTTCCAAAGGAATGAAAACACAATTTCCTATCAGCAATACTATTTCTCATAGTTAAAAACTTCTTGCAAAACACTATGCATTGGAAAAGAGCAGAACATGCTTAATTTGTGTATTGGCAATTTATTCTACCAAAGAGGAAGGCTCTACATAAGGCTTTATATCCAGTTGCCAAGAAACAATTTTCAATTAAATGTCAATTTAATTAAACAGTACTCTTCCTTCCCTGATTTCACATACATACAACTTCTCTGAGAAGCAAGAAAGCACAATTTGAGTCTCACAATGTATCTTCATTATTCTTCAAACTGCAGGCACCTAGTGTATTAGAATGACTACTGCTAGGTAACAGATGTACTGTTACAGTCATTACCCAAAGAAATACCAGATACTTGTCCATCTTGTTACCTTGGTGCATTCAATTAGTTCTTTCCCAATCACTTTCCCAATCACAGTTATGACTATTAGGAAGGATACTTTAGTGTAACACTGCACTAATTATCTGGTCAGAAAAAGACTGCAAGGAAGAATAGAACTTCAACTAAATATTTTTGCACTTAGGTTGGTACAAAATTGCTTTTTACTCAAGGCTATACCATTCCAAGTCAAACATGCTTTCTATTTAACTAGTACAATGCATAATAACAAAATACTTCCAAAACAGTACACATTTCTGTTCTTAAAGGCAGTGAGTGATTTTATCTTAAAAAAAAAAAACCACTCGCAAGGTTTATTCAACATGGCATTGGAATGCATCACTACCTTCATGCTCATCCAGGTGGTTATCAGTTGATCCTTACCTGTATCACCTGGAAAAATGCTGCAACAAATAAGATTATTAACGCTTTTCTAGGGCCAAAGCACAGTAAGATTCAGCAAAATATAATCATCTTGGCACAGTAAAATTAGGCAAAATAAAACCATCTCTTCTAGAAATACCATTTCCAAACACTAGAAACTGAAAAATTATTTGGGATAAGCTGTTCATTCAAACTAGGAACAGAATTAAAATGAAACCTATTTTTTATCTCCACCTTCTGGCAGGTTTTCATGATTTGGCTTCCCTGGCACAGCCTGACTTGAAAGAAAAATATCAGCAAGGTAATACAGTGGAATAAACTGAAAAGCCAAACCAAAAATAGCTACAAAAAATTGACAGCAAGAAATAAGAAAGTAACCAGGACAAAATACAAAACATAGTGGCTGAGAGGGAGAAGAAAACACAAGATGACTACGAAAAAGACAGACAGTTCAGAAATACATTTTATGCCTCTAATGAATGCACATGATACAAATGCTAATAGTACATTAGACTATTTACACAGCTTTTACACTGTATTTTTTATACTGTTTTTACATTGGTTTTATGCTTTCCTCACCTGTTTTCATCATGATTTTTTAATTATCTTTTTTGTAATTACCCAAATTTACCAGATTCCATGGTCATCTCAAGTAATCCATCAAGAGCACTGGAAAGCAGACCTCTACTGGATACTTTTAGGTGACTTAATACGACAGGCATACATTGGTATTCCAAAAATAAGGCCTTCCCTTCATCGGTCTTCAAGTCTACACGAAGGGAATCAAAGGCCTGAGCCAGGTAATCCACTGAAAAGTATCAGAATACAGGCAAGAAAACTTCTATAATCATTGTTTCATTAAGCAATGTGAACAACTATCTGACAGTTACCACGGCAGATACACACTTAAAAGTTAAATAGCTGAAAATATTAAATTTACTTTTTATTTAAACACATCCTCTGCCTATTTTTATTCCTTAACAATTTATTGTGAGTGGAGAAAAAGACTATCTACAATTCATATGCTTAAGAAAAATATACTTACAGATGTAAAGTCCTGCAAATATTTTGTTAAAGAGGAAAGAAAATACAAACTTGCATAGTTTGAGACAATGTTGGTTTCAACATCTGGGAAACCTCTATTAAGGGAGTCAGTGGCTGATTTGTCTGAGTGAGAGCAATTATTTTTATGAGAGCAACTACTCCCATTCCTTCTATAAAAAGCTGTAGTTTTAGTATAAAAGATTTTATATTCTCATCTATTGTGAGAAATTATACAAAGGATGCAGATTAAGTGAAACAATCTATTTTCTTAATTTCCTGCTGTCAAATCTTCCTCAGTATCTTGGAATTACATTGATCATCTGGAGCACAGAAAATTAAGTAGAAGGAAACAATTTATCCTACTGCAATAGTTTAACTACGGTGCCATCTGCTGGATACTGACATTTTGAAGGAAAGGGGACATATGTTCAAACCAAATCTGCTACTTTATCACCAGATCATTAGTGCCATGTGGTCAGAGTGATCAAAATTCATACACGGTGATATCTGACATATGTTTAACAACAGATCATATTTTCTGTGTTACAGAAGCGAGCAGTAAAAAGGAACCATGAGAAGCTAAACTGATTCATTCTAATCAAGAGTGTTCATCTGCTTAAGGTAAATCAGTCTCTGCAATGACTAGTTTTTGTATTGCAATTCTTACATTTTTTATCAAACATTCCTAGAATGTGAGTCTCAATTTGAGACTAATTATCATGCTTCACCAAAATACATTGACTGAAATAGTTCCCTCCAACAGCTGGAATACTGTGTTAATTCATTAATGATGTCAGGATGGTCTTCCACCATGTTTTAATCCTGTGTTTACTGTAAATACTCACAATATAAATACTGCACAGGTCATTAAGCATAAAAACATACTAATCTGCTTAAATATCTAATCCAGAAGCATGACTTCTGTGAAAAAGAACTCTAGTCATTATTTATGCATTTAAAATCTTTGGCATTCCTGTTTTGTATCAATCAGGGTGCCACAGATTGTAGCAATTTTGTGACATGGATCTCTGCTGTCTAAGAAATGCCCCAAATTTAACATATTTCATGCAAGAGACTAAAAAAATCAGATGCCAAAGCAGGCATCTGATTTTGACGTTTTGGCATGATTTTTCAGGAGTACCTTGAAAATTAATATCTCTGTAACCTGTATCAATCTCTTTGTGTTATTGACAAAAGAAATGTGTTACTTGTAAAGCTATTTTAAAATACAAACCATTCTGAGAAAAAATGGTAGCAAAAACAGAATCATGGAATAATTTAGGTTGGAATTTAGTCCAACCTTCCTGTTGAAAGCAGGACCATCTCTGAGGTTAGGTTAGATTGCTTGGTTGTAACGCCACTAAAAAATTACTTGCTATGAAAACAATCTGTGCTTTTAAAATTTCTTTGAAAAGGGAAAATTAAGTGGTTAGTACCACAAAGAGTTGGAAAAGGGTTATACAAATGTTTGTTCTTATGCTACCATTGTAAAACTTAGGCTTGCAGAAAATCTCAATTATGCAGAACCACAGAACTGCTAAGTTGCTGCAAGTGAGCAGCCATCACATCTTACACCTGCTCTTAATGGTATAGAATTATTTTTCTGCCTGACTTCCATATAAAGGATCTGCAACACCTCATTCCCTGTTTCTCTTGAAGAAAGATAAGACTTTGTAACTGAAGGTAGCAGTTAACAAATCACCTGAGAAGTTATTTTATCCTTTGAGTTATATTTTCCACACTTTTTCTCACACTGTCCAGACACAATCTGATTCATGTAATCTTGCACTGTCTACTTTGAAACCTCTATCTTCTCCCCCTCTTCAGAAATGCTGACTTGTCTGACAAGTCATCACATTAAAAGAAACACATATATTCTAACATAAAATGAATAATAGCAAGATTCATACTTGTATATTTTGCTTCAAAATACCCAAGTAAAACCACTTTTCACTAATAAAGCATAATAGACTCTACAGTATCATTAAAATGTTTTTGTCCAGGCACATGACTGAAGTAGATAAATTAATATTAAAAAAATCTTGACTTACCTTGTGTCACTGTTTTAAGCACAATCAAAGTTGACAGAAACCTCAGCGGCATACAGGAACTCTTAAAGAAAGCTGCTGACTTTGATTTACTCTCTGTAGACGGTTCAGAAGAACTGTCTGGGTTTCCCTTACTCACTATGCCTTTGAAAAGAACTTCTCCAAGTCTCCTCATGGTTGATCTCATTGTTGCATGCTGCTTCAAAAGTGCATATAGTTAGTGTAAACATTAAAACATAACATACATATGTTCTCCATGCAATTAAATATTAAGTAGCAAATGGTGTGATGTGTTGGAATATGATCAGTATAAGAGATATTGCTTTGTGTCCCAAAAGCAGTTGAACAACATTATCGCAGTGCCTTCACACTTCAGCAAGAGACTAACTAGTAAGGGTCCTGGATATGCTGACATTATTCAAGTTGCCTCTGGTCCCAGAAAAAGCTCAGTTTCAGTCAACTCAATTTTGTAAGGTTGACTGAAGTTATATCCTTTAAAAACATTTACAGAATCAAGGTCTAAATACGAAGCTTAAGAACACTGTACAGGTAACATCTGCTATATTTTTCATCATGAGCTATACCGAAATATTACCACAGAATCAAACTTCACATCGTGCTTGTTTAAAATAAAGTTACTTAACAGAACTAAACTTGGTATCTTACAATTGTATTGAATTTAAACTCAGGATATTTACAGTTTCTAGCATTTGATTTAGCAAATGAACATTGACAGCACAATGCTGAGACTTTACAGTATGACTACAGTCTTTTTCTTTATTACACTGCTAAATATTTTCTTATGGCAGTCTAGTCAAAAAGAGCAAGGAATGTCTTGTGGTTAGACACCAAGCAGAGGACAGAAAAATCAAAATTTCTTCACTGCTTTGCCACTCACTTCCATCAGTTTCAACAAATCTCATTCATAAAGTATACAATAAAATAATTGCCTTTTCTAGTGCAAGTTTTGTAAATACATATGCAAAAATATAGTTTCTGATGTGCTTAGACATCACAGCAGAGATCAGATACGGAGGAAAACTACATTTAGATACACAATGCAAAATTTATATTTAACTTGAAAAAGAATTTGTTTTTCATTTGCCATCTGTGGTAAAGACTATGAATTTATGCTTTACAAAGACAGCAGTTTCTTTTCTATATGCTACCTGAAAACATCCATTTTTCATACGTATTTAAAATGCAAAATCCATTAATATCTTCTGTGAATTGTTTTTAAAACAACATACTGCATGAGGACTACTTGTTTTACCTGTATGTCAGTGTCTAACTGTCTTATAGACCAGTAAATAAATTTAACCACAGGTATGTGCAGTTTAGGATTCACGTATGGCATCCACTGGAGTTGCTCAGTAGCTATAGGCAACAGCTGCAAAAATATACAAAAACAGAATTATATGCAGTATATGAACTATTCTATATGCTAACTGTAAGTGAAAAACAAACAAACCTAACTTTCTCTTGGAGTTTATCAGATAACACATGCAAATACTCTCTGGGCAGATGCAGTACAGGTAACAGAATTATATGCATACACAGGTTTTAAATTGTACAGGTTTACATGCAGGAGTGGAGATACATGTGAGCTCAATCTCAGTAAATCAAATCACACTGGCAATAAATCTTTTATATAATGAAGAAATACAACAAAGTGAATTTTCTGAACACCTCACCAATTTCTACATCTTGGTATTACAAGAAAAGAAAACAGAGGTGTTGAAAGTACAGCATAGCATCGCCTTTTATTGGTGATAAATTGAAATTTTAATATCTAAATAGGCATAAAAACATTTTAAATTTGACCTGTTCATCTCCTTAAAACAACAACTTAAAGTATCGCACATGAAACACAAAACAAACTATCACCTCACAGAATTGACTTGAAATAAAATGCTGAAACTCTCATGGTGAGACAGGAGACCACACTTTTTATTAAAAATTATCTGTATCCTTTACAAATGACAAATTATCTATTATATCTCACTGCTGGAATGAATATTGACTTGCTAACAATTATTTTGTTTTAATTACATGTTGACCTGTTACACTCTCAGAATCATTTAAAATACCCAGAAATGTGAAATCAGATTAACACAAGCAAACAACCCATACCCCTTTACCTTCATACACTTTTCCTGAGTGCAGGGGTTTTTTGAGCTCTGGGTAACCACAGGTTTATGACTGTCCTCTCTCTCTTCTTGTGTTTTTATTTTGCTAAGATGCTGGTCTGAGATCCAATCCATAAGACAAGTTAAGAGCTCATAAACTTGTGAATTCAATGGTAGCTGTAATATAACCACAATATCAGATATTTCAGCTTTCAATGTAATGCTTTTTCTAAGCTAAAGTAGTAACAGACTGAAATACATGAGAGTACATTAGCTATGAAATATTGTGCATAATAGAAAGGATGAGAATTTTATGCCCGATAAAGTCTGAGAGGTGAGTTACTGTAGTGTGAGCCTGTGGAAAATGTATTCAAGGAGACAGTGATCTTGAACAGGTCATGTGTGCTCTGCTGGGCCTTGTACCTAGAGTTTGAGAAGCTTGTACAGTACTAATGTAACTGTAACTCACAACATCTCTGGGAAAGGTAAACTGTATATGGGCAAAAGGTTGGTAGGTGGCAATCCTGACTGGGAGACCCCTGTATATCAATGAGTCAGAGATTCACAGCGCGGTTAACTTGAGTAGGTGCAGTCTGTGCTCTGCTGCACAGATCAGTCAACAGCACAGTTTATCCTGTGCTTGGCTGCAGGATAAACTCAGGCAGCTCCCACTTGGTAGTGCTGATCCTGCTTGACCTTGGCCTCATCTAAAAGGGCAACAAGTTCTTCTCCCACCAACGTCCTTCTTGAATAGAGTTGTTTTCTTGCAACAAAATTGCATCATATCTTGAGTGGCTAAAAAAGGGGGGCTTCTCTCAATGGACAGGCTCTGCTCAGCATGCCATGGGAAAAGTCCACCAGGATGCCATTTGATGCTGCACAAACACAAGGCTCCCAGCATCTAAAGGGACACAAGATTTACTCACTCTCTATACTCCTCTTCTTACTCTGTCTTATTAAAATAGCCATTTAATTAAGCCATTTGTTGTCAGGCCTTTCTTACAAAGACCCAGAACTAACACTGCAGTGTTTCTTTCTCTCTCTCTCACACCTCACTCCCCAGTGCAAAACAGACACCATTTGTGATGGTTTCTGGGTGTGAAAAACATATATCCATAATTTATTTTGTACTTGGACAAACAGTAGTAAAACAACTGGGAAAAAAATTCACATACAAAATCACTACATTTTATAATTCTGGAGAAATGAATTACAGGAGAAAGCAAGTCTTTAATGTCCTTCACGTGGGGAAATTCTTATTCCAGTGCACTAGACCTACTTTGTTTCATTTCATGCAAGCCACTGTTGTTAAATTTAACTGGGTAACTAGTATTGTTCAAAAAAAAAGAACAAAGACTTTATCAAACTGTCATCTTTGCTCTACGACTACAATGAAATACTCTACGAAAGAAATCCAGAGATACCTGAAAACAGGCTGCAAGAACAATTCCCTAAAGACCTCAAAAGTTTTCTTCTATCTACCTTCAGATAACTCTTTTCCTCTTCACTCAGAAATGTAACTACTGATACTATTTGTATTTCATGTGCAACCAAAGTATGCTAAAACCTATATAAAGAGAATTTTTTTTCTATATATAGACAGCAGAGTTTTAAGGCATCCATTGTAGATCAGTCAGATAGGGTGGTGTGAATATCTTTCTCATTTCACAGTTTACCTCTAGCTGGAAAAAAAAGCATAACCAGCTGTGAGATGTTGGCAAAGTAATACCATAAATGGAACGCCACAGAAACAGAAAGAATTTCATTAAGTGATGCAAGAAGATTTTTTAAGGAAAAAAAGTTGATTGTTTTGGAACTGTGAATGAACACTGCATTTAATCTCTGTCCTTCACTAAAGATTATTTCTCAAAAAAATATTAGTAATATATCACTTTTGGTTTAGAAGATTAAGGTTCTTTATTGAATACTTCTGAAAGACTACTTTTTACCTGGTGTTATACATAAGGACAGTGCTGTACTGTAGCAGTAACCAGAATGAATTTAAGATTTGTTCTGACACAGCAAAGAAACCTGTGACAGTGGACACAGGTTATAATTCTAATTGGCAGATGAAAGATGCCATGATAGGAGGAGGAAAATTTGCCATATAAATAAAAATGTACACATATACATACACATAAGCAATATGAAATCCGAGACAAATTTTTAGCAACAAACTTGATTGTTTGTTAAGTGTGGGTTTTCCCCCAATATAATCTGTTTCTTTTTAGTCTAACTCATAAAATAAAATTGGAAGCTACATTTTGCAACTTTTAGTAGATGCATAGAGAATGTTACACTGCCTAATGTCTTTTGAATGAAAAGATTCAAGACGACTTCTTAATTCTTACCGTAACAGTTTTTGATGTTGCCATCACTTTTTCCTGTTTCACAGGTTTGCTTCGTTTCATCACTTGACATAAATCGTTAGATTTCCGTACCATTGAAAATTCATGCTTCCTCTACAACAAAATATAACAATGAATTATATTTCACTGGTTACCTATAAAAGTAAGTACATGTAAGAACAAACCTTACTTGTAGATTCTCTAAACGAGCTTGTACTTTTCGTGCTTGACCTTCCAACTTCTTGTTCAACTCAGTTACATCACTTAACTGAAAGAAGCAGAAAATATTAAACTATCTGTAAATTCAAAACTCACTTCTTGACTTAATTATCACACTGAAGTAACTTGATGTTGTTGTTGAGCAGCTAAATTATTGAAGTTCAAGTTTTTTCTTATTAGCATGTAAAGTGATCCACCTCCCTCAACAAATGACAGGATCATAGGTTGAGATTTGAGAGCACCTCTGGAAGACATCTGGTCCAACCCCCCAGCTGAAGTTGGGCCATGAGGAACTAGCTGTTATGTCCAGACAGCTTTTGAACAGGTCCAAGCACTGAAAGCTTAGCACCTCTGTGGGCAACCTGTTCCAGATAAATAAGACAGCAGTAGTATCTCTTTGTTGACCTGCAGCCCAACCTTTCAGAGTGCAAGGGAAAAATAAGCACTACAATGACATTCTAGATTTACAGGCATTTCACATTTGATTACTTTTCATGAAGCAGTGACATAAAAATGAGCACAAATTCAAGATTGTTATAACAGTCTTGTTAATGGGGAAGGTGGTTACTGACCACGCTAAAAAACCAGTTTGCTCAGTGAGAAAAGATCAGGAAAACTGTAACCTCCATTTAAATAAAAGAAACATGCTCTATCCATACAACAATAAACAGCATGATCACCACAGAAGCCCTCAGCTTGCACAGAAATGCAAAGATTTTATAGTGAGAGGAAATAACAAGGGTTGCACCAGAACCATCAACATCCTAGGAGTTAGGTCTGAGCTTCTGTAAGGGAAAGAATAAGGGTCTGCTGTAGATTTTTATTGTACTCAGATTATCAGAACTTTAACTAGTTCAATGAATAAACAATGCTCGAATAATTTAGATAACAATTTGTGTATCACCATTTTAGGTCAGACTTAACAGTCAAGTGAGACAAATTCCTACTCTATGCATTACTACGAAACACCGTTCTAGTTTACAAATTGAGAAAATACTGCCTTCATTAACATTTGCAAAAACAACTGAAAATACTGATCAAACATGAAGTTAGAAATAAACATTCTACTTTTTATTTAATAGAATCAGCACAGCAATTTGGCACAGCAAATCTGCACAGGGTGGATTCGATTTTGTCATAAAATACTTTCTCTCCATCCATTCTCAATGGATTTTCCCTTCCTAACAATTAGCTGTTGCTACTGAGTCAGTGGAATAAATCCTACTTCTTTTTTATACTGTAAAAGGCCAGAAAGGCTAAATTTCAAGTACTAGAAACAAGTGAGAAAAGTACTTTCAGTCATTCATACAATTCTTGTCTTAGAGAAACAAAAGGTCAGCAATTTCACAAACTAAACCTGCTCAAATATTTAAAATTGTTGACTGTAACTTGTAGAATTATTTGTAACAGGAAATAATTAATTTTACCTGCTTTCTTAAAGAGTCATTCACTTCCTTCAAGCTGTCAAATGACGACTTCAGCCTCCTATTTTCTTTAGTTATTTCTCTCAAGGCTTCTGTCAGCTGCTTAACTTCTGCCTCATGTTGCTATAGAAATATCGAATTGAAAAACGTGATTTAAAAGAGACTATTCTAGAAACAGTAAATTCCATTTAAGTGTTAAAAGAATCGGACAAACTTTCAAATATCAAGTTCTTCATGTCCAAATTCGCACGTTAAGTCAGCAGTGAGAAAAACAAGATCCGTACTGCCTATTAAGAAGGATCTGCACAGAAACTGAGAGCAACATGCACAGCCTATAGCTCCTATTGCTGCCCTAGTCTACCCAGACCAACTATATATATGTATATTTCTCAATTCAGATGTGGGATGCATTTGTGAACTGAAATCAGTGACAAAGCTGTTACTTACAGCTCACTCTTCCAAATATTTACAAAAAATTGTGACTGTGTTTTGAGGTTTCAACTCATGTTTTTGGCTTTGCTTACTCTGAATCACACAGAGAGAGAAACTAATCCTATGCCTTGTAGAGACTGGGGCTCTGGTTTACAACACAAGCATATGAATTGTTAAATACAACCTGCATATCCATTGCCATTCATCTCTTACCCCTGAAATTTGTTTTATATTTAATCTTCTCTAGAAGATTTAAGTACCTCAGATTTGATAAAACAGCAAGGTTTTATTTTACTGAAAATATTCCAGCTTTCATTTCTCCCCTTCCATGAATTCACTCTTGTTTACTGATTCACCTATTCTTTCTTCCCACACCCTCCAAGTTAGGTTGGTCTTCCTCCGAACTTCTTGAGCCTTTGTTTGCTAGTACACTCTGCAATAGGTGTTATGTCATAAGATCTCAATGTGTCTTAAAGCATTCCCAAGCAAATCCACTGCAACTACAGCTAACGCAAAGATACTCATCTAACTTACACACAATTACAGATAGACCACATTTTTGTCTCTAATATTGGTCACATAGCTTTCACTATTTTACAAACAAGTTACCTCCTTTTTCTAACTTGTAACTGTAAAATGTACTACACATCAGACAATTAAATGCACCATTCTGAAAAAGAAGTCATACAAAAACTCTAGCAATATTGTTCAGTACTTATTTAAATCTTTCCCTTGGGGATTTCAAGCACTTCAAAGAAATAAGCAGGATTTCCAGCAAACATATGATGGCTTAAGATAACTACAAACAAGATAAAGGACATACAGAGCAATATCTATCATTAAATATATTATTTCACCTGTTTTATAACTTCAAATTTTGTATGAACTTCTTCCTCAACACCTCTTATTTTAGCCAAAGCTGCTTCATGTTTAAAAAGCAATGCTTCTTGTTGTGTTAGACAATGCTCTCGTTTCTGCAGTTGCAGAGCATATTCCTGCTGTGCTGAACTTTCTCTCTGCATCAAGAAAAAAAAAGTTAAACTACTTTAAAAACCCATGTGAAGTTTTCTCAAATTATGCTGAATTTAAAATTTTGTTCCAGAGATATGCTTAGCTCTTTGTGAAATTATAGTTACACAAGAGCTTACTAATACAAGGTATCCTGATGGCCACCTCTGTTCAGTTTCCTCCCACATTAACCCAAAAGACATCCATGTGCATTGGAATGGCTCAGCCTCACAAAATATAAAATTCAACTCCACATTGTTGCTCTAGAAAATTAAACTTTGGCTTTTGCTTCCAAAATATTTGGATAATGGTATTAACTGTAAGACAGAACAGAGTCTGATGTGACTGTCTATGCTGAACACTAGAATAATGATATTGTTTCTTCAACTAGTGAGAAGCATCCCCGAAAAAGCAGTGAAGAAAAAAGAGATAAAAAATTATTTTTATCTCATGTGTTGCAAAAGACAGTCATGGCAGGGAATCCAGCAGAAGCTTAGGAACTATTACAGACTAAACCCATATAGGAGGTTCTTCTGTTAGTAGCCTAAACCTGCTGGAGATGAACTGGTGGGATGAATGGAGGGATTTTAGAGGAGGCCATGAAAGCAAGCACTTTGGAATGCCGAGAGTCAGGAGAACAGTTTCAGATGTTCTTAAGAGAAGCAATGGTTGTGGGTGCTTCCCTCTATGCCCAGTGTGTCACAAGACAGTCTTGGATGTAGAAACACTATGTTCAAACTCCCTGAAGCTTAATCTGCCCACCTACCCATCTACGTGATCTACCCACAATTCAAGTCAAAGCATCATTACAGAATCACTGAATTAATCTAGGGGAAGAGGCAGATGAAGACAGATTTAGTATAGAAGTAAATGGGATTAGCATAAAGTAATAGTAATAAGTAATGGTTTTAGTACATAAGTAAGTTTTACTATGTAAGCAATTTCAGATTTCTTCCTCAAAAGTGAGAATCTTCATAGCATTATTCAACAAAAATTTTAAGGTGATTCCATTTCCTACCTGGAGCTTCTGATGTATGACAAATAATTCATCATAAATTTGACTGATGTGAGGGGGTATCAAACCTTGCCTATTGCATGCCTGAGCACCAGTTCCATGCACAATTTTCTTTAACAAACCATTGTTAATAATTTGGTCCCTATTTTCTTGAGTATTTGCAGCCAAATGAGATGGTAAAGTGCAGCCTGTGGACAGGGAAAAAAATGCATTTTACATCAAAAAATCAGTCCTGGCTAAATATTGATATGATTGTTGTACAAAACCAGCAAAAATGTGTTCTAGGAATTCAGAGTTCCAAGTACAGAGCAAGATGTATCAAAATGTGAAAGTAATCTAAAGAATTACAGAGATGTGTTCAATGTTCTTGTTCCATTATTTATTCAAACTGATCAAGAATCAACAGTTTTATAAGTAAAACTATGCCCTCCACTGCAATATAGAAATCCCAGAGATACCTCTATGGAATCTATGCACAGCCTGAATCATGTCACCACAATCTCGTATTATTTTTCTAAGGGCTTCAGGCAAGTGATTTGCTGCTGGTTAGACCTTAGGGTGACACCCAAGCAAACAGAAAAAGACTTAAGAAACTACTGGACACCACATGAGAAAATAATGTTAGTATTGCTTCAAGCGTGTCTGAACGTCCTAAAATAATTCTAAAGAAAGTACTCACACTTATGTGAAAGGTTAAATCCTCAGATTAAAATACATTTTAGGTGATTAGTGTATTTCTGAATTGAATACAAATACACTTACTAGGAAGTTTTTTAAGTTACATGCTATACTTCACAGAGAGTTGTAAGAATGTATAAACTTAAATATTTATTACCTGTTCTTGTGCATATAGCTGTATTTTGAATTGCATCAGTTTCAGAGCAAATAATGCCCTTTTCTTCTACTTCTAGACCACTTGAATCACAAAAAGAATCTTGCTCATCATCAAAACTAAAAGTACAAAAGAGCAGTAACTTTAAATTACTCATTCCTTTCTAACATGATATATAACAGAGCACTGAAAGAAGTCTGTATAAAAAGGCAAACATTGCATAATAAAAGACTTTGATATTTTACTGATAACAAATAGCAGAGTTAAATCATTTGGATGAAAGGCATTATTGCTCACAAACCTCAACCACAGCAATTACATGTTGCTGACTTAAAAGTTGTTACAAAAACTAGGCTTTTCATGCTGTAAGCACACATAAGCAACAGGTAAACCCAACACTCTTCTCTCACCACAAACCACCAAATTCCTGGAGAACTAGAAATACAAACCCCCTTTTTAAATTATATTTTTCCTGTTTGGTGTAAAATAGCCCTTAAAAGAGATTTCTTGGCTTTTGGAATTGAATTATCTACAGAAAAACATAAATCTGTTTATCAGCCTGGGCTATTTGCTTTCCTTCTAGTTCATTTTTTATCACCTAGTTCAGTTTATGTCATTCCTGTATCGCCTTAGCAGTTCCAACATACACAGATTAGATTAGAAAGTGAAACAATATTCCTCATTAAAATCAGCATCCTTATTATCTCTTAAGTTGGCCACAAACAATTCTTTACTTAACAAGAAAACAAGAAACTTAAAACAACTTTCGCACAGTCCAAATACATTGTTTATTCATGGTTTATCTGGATTATGAGAGAAAATAAATAATAAAGGAGAACTAAAAACACCTACCAATCCCAGTCCTTCAAACTTTTTCGGAAATCACTAGATCTGACGCTGTTCTCTCTTCCAGTTTCAGTAAATTCTGACTCTAAAGAACAATTTGATAAAGAAATAGCTGTATTTTTCAGTGAGCTGTCAGTGTCACCTAAAATACATAGAGTTGCAACAATTATATTCTGCATTTGAGAAGTTGCCATTATGAAATCAACAAGGACTTAACAGAAGTGCTTGCCATGTAGTCATGTAGGTTTAAGAACCAAAACCACCACTGAAGCAGCCTGATAAATCATGAAATGAATTATAAAAGCTTAAGCCACAGTAAGAATTATTTAGCTTTCACACCAGACTTGTCTTTCTGAAATTTTAGGGCTTGTCTGCATATAGAAATTTTTCTGTAATTGAAGTCTGATAAATACATTGTTTTAGCCTGCTGTGCCCATGCACCAGTTTCTGAAAGAGCCCAAATACATTCTAAATATTAAACATTTATGTATCTTTAAATTAAAGCCAAATACATGCATTATGAGGTGGACTGCTACCAAATAATTCAAGCAAGACTTAAACACAAACAGGCTGTGAACCATTGTTCCAAAACATCCTTTGTGCTCTTTACTTGTTAACATTCCCAGGCTGGCTCCCAGGTATCACAACCCCCTGATCAAGATTACCAATCTATTTAAAATAAGAAAGTACAAGACGACTTCAAAAAAATTTAGGAACAATACAGCTTTGCTTTATATTTCCCCTGTAAAAGATATCAAAACACCATTGCTTGGTAATACCTTTGTAAACTAGGGAGCTTCTGCTCTTATATTTGGTATGCAATGCTCCTGAGAGGCAATCCTACAAGAAAGCACAAAACCACCGCACTCTAGTCAGAATTTTCAGGGAAAAAGTATGTTACAACTTACTGGTTTAAAAGTTACAACCTTGTGACAAAATTCTTACTTCAGTAACTACTGGCTTTGAAAAGGGAAGTGTTTTTTCTAAATACAAAAATGTAAATGGTCCTCATATTAATATAAAGAGGCAAATATATTCCCTACAGTCTAAGAAGGAAATACTCATAGTGTTACAGGTTCGAATATTTGAGAAACTATAAAGCACTATGAAGACAGTAACATAAAGGCATGAAAGTAGAATTAGGTAATCATAGAAACAGTGCCATCTACCTTCATATCTAGGCTTTTTATGCCAAAGTTTCCTGCTCTACTTTTTCTTACTAATTCATGAGTACATACTAAAACAGTGAATGACAGAAATTTTAGGCTACAAGCAAAATCAATTAAATGTACATTACAAAATATCAGACTCAAGGCAGCTCTCATGATCTTACTTGTTTCACGGCATCTCTCTGCTATGTTCTAAATCAAGTGATCAACTGCTGTGTTTTCCTGCACTTGAATGACCATTTTTTAATGAAATGACAAATCACACAAACACATGTAACATTTTCTTCCTTGCAAGCATTAAAATTTCAGCAACAGTCTTCTAAAAATAAGATTTAAAAATTACTTTTCCTTAAAGAACAGTTCTGTAATTCAAAGCAGAGTATTCCCCGAGAAAAATCACCCATAGAATCTAGAACACCATCAAATGTTATTCAGGTTGCAAATCCTTCTGCAGGAACTAAAGGCACATACAACAGCCTGATTTTAGCTGCTAAAAAACTCATATCTTCACATCACATTTAGGACAGTTCCTGATCCTAAAATGGCAAGGCACTTTTCCTAAGAGAAAAATGGCTGGGTTTTGTAATCATTTGATGACTCCCACGACCAACTCAGTATCCCAATCCAACCACATATCTAACTCAAACCCACTTCCAATCTCTTCCAGTCTTTGGTTGCTCATGGGTATTTTTCCACTATATGACTTCCCTTGAAGCATGATTTTGAACACTTAAGGTCTGTTATCCCCTGGACACACCAGAAGCATTTGACCCAGGGAATACAGATGCATGAAAACAACTGCAAGAATTTGTTTCACTGAAAGAAAAACAATTCAGGCAAAATAAAGCTGTCTGTCCAGGAAATACTCCCTTCTGCTAAATATCAAAGGCTTTTGAAACACCAGCATGGGGGAGGGGTCTCTGCTGCTGAATTTTTAGGCAGATCAGTTTTCCAATCCACTGTGCAGACCCATAAATACCTCTCAGCACAAGTAATAGAAAGAGAGGAACCACAATATAGTTCCTTCATTCATATGAGTGCAAAGAACCTGACCTTCTCTGGTGTAAAATAACATTGCTGTACCTTGGCAAGGGAATAATACCCACCATAATTAACTGTCTGGTCATTGCAGCACTCTCTAACGAACCATGGGTTTGACTCCTGATTGACGAGATACGGAACAATTTTTTGCTCTCTGACAACACAGCTAAACACTAAGCTTTACCCCAAAAANTTAGTTACCCTATTATCTGTATTTCATACAAGCTTAGTATACTCCTAAGAGGATTTACATATTTTCTCACTCAACTGGCAGGCACAGGTCTTAGGAAAAAACTACATGCTAAACTGCGTCTTGGTACCGCATAGAATCTGGAACTGCAATTTCTAGGGAAATTTCCTGCTCAGATAAGGATGGCTCTTCAGCACTTCTGCTCTAAGGCAATCGGAGCACGGGGACAGGGACAGGAGTAGCAAGAACACGGAACCTCCTCAAGTCTGTTTAAATCCCACTTTTGCCTAGCACTGCCCGGGTACGCANCAGCGCCGGCCCGGGCGGGCAGGGCAGGGGGAGCCGCCGCACTGGGCCTGGCGGGGCCGGCACACAACAACAAGCACCGCTCACCGCTCCTCTCCGCCCCCGGCACAGCGCGGCCTGAGAGCATCGCGGCCAACCCACGACCGAACACCACTCTGGCAACTGGACCACTCAGTGCCACCTCCTCAAACAGCTCCAGCGACGGTGATTCCAACACGGCCCTCGGCCGCCCATGCCAATGTCCTATCACCCTTTCTGGGAAGAAATTCCTCCTACTGTCCTACCTAAACCTCCCCTGGCACAGAGTAAGTCTATGTCCTCTTGTCCTGTCGCCACTTGCCTGAGAGAAGAGGCCGAAAGAGCCCTAGCTCAAGGCTTCTTTTAGTGGTTGTAGAGAGCGGTAAGGTCCCTGAGGACACCTGAA
>VZTH01016311.1:670747-779825 GCA_013397815.1 Aleadryas rufinucha
CTGCCCGGGTCCGCAACAGCACGGCGCCCACAATGAACCCCGAGGGAGCGGACAGACCGCCCCACCCTCCGTCTCCTCCAAACACTTCAGGGACGCGGCGAGGAGGAAATGGCTTTTCTGTGCCNTTCCAACACGGCCCTCGGCCGCCCATGCCAATGTCCTATCACCCTTTCTGGGAAGAAATTCCTCCTACTGTCCTACCTAAACCTCCCCTGGCACAGAGTAAGTCTATGTCCTCTTGTCCTGTCGCCACTTGCCTGAGAGAAGAGGCCGAAAGAGCCCTAGCTCAAGGCTTCTTTTAGTGGTTGTAGAGAGCGGTAAGGTCCCTGAGGACACCTGAAGACATACTACTGCCATCCTTCAAAAATAAATAAATAAACCCCTAAATAAAGATAAGTTAAATCCATGTTGCCAGCACAGAGCTGTAGGGTTATTAATTTAAATAAACCTCGCATTTACCCATGCATACTCACTCTTGAGAGGCAAAGTTGTAGAAGGTACAAGCATGCTGGCAAACACAAGCTAGAGCCTGCAACAAGGTCTGAGAAGTTGGTCACAGCTAATAAGTACTGAGCAGGATCAGACGGTTATACTTAAAAGTATGTCAGGTAAAATCCCAATGTTAAGTAGATGTTTTTCATTAAGCCAAGATTTTCAGAAATAGTTTAACTACCAAAAAAAAAAAAAGTTGGCATACCTCTCTAGCAAAATCCAGCATTGATCAATCATTTAAAAGCTGTGCTCTCACTTTCAAATACTGAGGTGATATTCAGAACAAACAGAACAGAACAAACCAGCATCCACCTGGCTCAACCTGTTTTCTGCACACTGGAATATCCATTAACTTTCAAAGGCCTTCAGTGTACTGTCCAGCAATTTGCATCTCCAATCTGCACATTCAAAAGAGCTACATGAGAGCAAGAACCAAGTTATATAAGTTATTTTCTTTTAAACAAACCAAAGTGAAGACAAGACATTTATTTTAACAAGACTAGGATTTAATTTTTAAAATTTGACACTTGATACAAATATGTCAGGATAACACAAATACACCTGAAATATGCCAGTGCCTGAACTTTATTTACCATGCAAAAAAATCAATTAGAACACATAAAAAAATTCAACTATAACCTGTAATTTTACATTTATACATCAGAAGTGTCCATTTTAAGAAGTTGTAATAATTAGTCAAGAACATCTAAGTACTGATTGATACTGCTAGGACATTTGTATACTCAAAGAAATAATTCTATATTTGCCCACAGTCTGTAATGACAATTCTTCCATTTACTAGCCCTTTAGGAGAACCAAAGGATTCGATCTTTTTCACAACATCCATTCCATCTTTCACAAAGCCAAATACCACATGCTTGAAGTCCAAGTGTTCTGCTTTTTTAAGTGTTATGAAGAACTGAGAATTATTTGTATCCCTGCCCTTATTTGCCATTGACAACAATCCAGGACCAGTGTGTTTCACTTCAAAATTCTCATCTTCAAATGCCGTTCCATAAATTGACCGTCCACCTGTTCCATCATGGTTAGTTATATCTCCTCCCTAAAAAAATAAAAAAAAAAAGGCACAGCATTAACTGACAAGTCCAAAACATAACCCCAAAATTATATTTCCTTTCAACAGTCAAGACTTTGTTTTGGAAAAACTCCTTTTTCATTTTCACAAGTATCAATATCTGCTTAGATGTAGGGCTTCCCAGCTTCAGCAGGTTTGTTCATGGTAAGGCAGGCAGTAAGTAGAAGGTTTATCCCTTGTTTATTCTGAACACTGCATTTTGTCTTCCAGTGACATTTCTCTAGGCCTGTCTTTCTCTACTGCCTGCATCACTTGGCCCTGGAAGCTGCCTGGACCTGCATTATCTCACTGAAGGCCTGTCCTTGCTTAGTCCCTGCAGGAACAGAATTAATCACCTGAAAAAGGTTAACGTAGCAGTGACCAGTAATTCCACACAGCTTTTGCCACATTACTGGTTGAGCAGCATGGTAAGTGTGTCTTTTATCTTTCTGGAAGGTAGCAAATTTCTGGTTCCTGATAATTTGAGTATACACATAAAGGTCACAGTGTAAGTTGTATCTGAAAGACAGCTTTAGTTCTCATTGTAGAGCTTCTCACTGTACCTGAAGAAAGTTCAGGCAAAGCAGAGCAAACTTAAAATATACTCATTTCATGTGATAAAAGTTCACTTTGTCAAGACACACATGGTGCAGTTAACTGTTTTAAAAGAAAGTCTGCTCCTTATAGAATGTGGAATACCCTGAAATAAGCTTACAGCCTAAAGGAGTTTATCAGAAAGGCACAAAGTTTTAACAAAAGAGCCATGAAGTGCATACTTCAGACACACACAGGTAGCTAATCAAAAGACATGCTGGTATTTTATTCTGGTGACAAGTCATTCATAGACTATCTCAGAATGGTTTACGTTGGGAGGGACCTTAAAGATCATCTAGTTCCAACTCCCCTGCTGTGGGCAGGGACACCTAGAACTAGGACCAGGTTACTCAGAGCTCCATCCAGCCTGGCCTAAAACACTGACAGGGATAGGGCATCTACAACTTCTCTGGGCAACTTGTTCCAGTGTCTCACCACCCTCACAGCAAACAACTTTCTCCTAACATCTAGTCTAAACCTACTCTCTTTTACTTAAAAGCCATTCCCCCCATGTCCTGTCACTACATGCTCTTGTAAAAAACGTTTCTCTCCATCTTTCTTGTAGGCTCCCTTCAGGATCTGGAATGACACCATTATGTCACCCCTAAGGTTTCTCTTTTCCAGGCTGAACAAAGTCAATTCTCTAAGCCTTTCCTCATAGGAACAGTGCTCCATCCTTCTTAAAAGTGTTGGTCCTCCTCTGGACTCACTCCAACAGGCTGATGTCCCTCCTATTACTTTTCTATATTATTCTCCTATATTACTGTATACATCTAGGCTTGTAGAAGGTCATTTACATCCCTCATCTTCAGGGATGTAATGACATGCAGATCATTAGCATAGCATGTACTGAAGTTGGTTCATTTTGCCTGTTACAAGTTACTAAAACTCAGTGAACTATTCATGAGAATTTTAAGGAAGTAAAGGTCTATCTGAGCTATGATCAATCTCCTAAGCCTTCAGCATTTATGAAGAATTTGCCAGTGCTACCAAATGCACACAGAGGTTTAAAACCAGCACTGTCTACCTAGGGTTACAGATGTACTGCAGGCTGATACTCTCAGCACAAAACTTGGTGTTTTAGAAAACAGACCACTGCATGGTAACTGGATCTAGAAGACTTGTTTGAGAGAGAAACCTAACATCTACTGTACTTGGAATATCAGTTTTAAAGTGCCTGTTATGTGAAATACAAAGTGTACTTTAAAGTCTAAGAGAAGCCTGGAAAGTAAGTGTTCTTAACAGGTGAGCATACAGAAGTTCTTCTCTGGAGAGAAAGAATGAACAGTAGTTTTGGGAACACCTACTTTCCTTGGTGTTCCTATTCAGCAACAGGCCCCTCGTCTATTGTAAGAGGACTCCACTCTCCCTCCATTTTTTTTCCTCCACATTGACATGATAGCACTAGGAAACACTGAAGCATGAGGCCACTGGCAGACACAGGTGAAAAGCATCCATCTAAAGGTAGAATGTGCTGCTCGCACCATTTCTCATCTCTTTGTAGGGAAAGGAGAGATGAGATTATCCTGCACAGTGGATCCATGCTGCCAACAAGAATGTGCTATTCTGTGTAAGTCATTTTTTGAAGTGCCATTGTTAGTCAAGATGCATCTCATTCTTTCAGCGAAGAGTCTTCCTTTTATACTTACCTGACACACAAAGTCTGTGACTATTCTGTGAAAGCGGGAATTCTTGAATCCAAACCCTTTCTCTCCTGTGCACAGGGCTCTGAAATTTTCAGCAGTTCGAGGGACAATATTTGCAAACAGCTCCATGGTTATGTGTCCTAAAGGTTCACCATCAGCAGAAACTTCAAAATACACAACAGGGTTAGTGTCCTTTGACAGTCCTGCTGCCAGAGACAAGTGCCCCTTCTGTAGTTCTGACAAGCTTAGCTGGCATTCTTCAAACATCCTCTTGAAAGAATTGGCCATTTCTTGGCTTTTAAATCTGACTGCAAATTGCTCTACTTTTACTTCACCATCTGAAAATAAATCCAAGAAGGTTTGTTTAGTTTCATCTTGTAATAATCTCCAGGGAAAAACAAAACCACAGAAACTACAGATCACCTAGAAAGAACAAAAACCACCTGAAAAAACTCACCAGCATAATCTGTGGCTGTCCAAATGAATGCATTATTTGATGTATCAGAGGGCACTAAGTTCATTTCTTTGGTGATAACATGGTTTGCACAGACTTTAAGAACTTGGTCTCTTCTCATTAGGACTCTGTAGTATTTCTTCTGTGTATGGAAGAGGATCTTGATCTCTCCCACACCACGCTCCTTCCACTGAGTAACATCCCTGTCCCATCTGTAAAGTTTTGCCCTCTCCTTGAAGAGAATTTCTTCATCTTCTTCTCCAGATTTTACTTCCACCTACAAAAACGAGCACAGTAGACTGAGCACCTGTAATTTCCTAGAGAGATATTAAACAATTACACATACTTATGAAGATTCTGACATATTACAGTGGAAAATTATTCAGTGTGTTCTTTTCTCCAACACCCTATTCGTCACACCAAAATGGGTAAAACGTTTTCAGAATTTAAGAGCCCAACAAATTCCACTATCTGAAATCAATTACAGCTCGGCAATACTCCTTCACCATGCTACATGTAGTTCTGGTGGGTGTCTGTTGCTCTTGCATTGGGAATGGTTTGGTTCGTTGGGTTTTGGTGGGATTTTCTTAATGCTTTTTTTTTTTTTTTCCTTTTAACAAAACCCCAAGACTTTATCAAGTGTTCTGGCAAGTTTCCCAAGTTTCAGGTTTGCTGAATGATGTGCACACTGGGAATTGAAGACAAAGTATTGTTACCATTCCAAGGAGTTACCTTTAGCACATTATTAAAGAATATGATATTTGCATTTGAACAGAATAAACACCAAGTATAGAAAACTGCGGCCTAACAGCCGTATCTCCACCTCACTTTATGTACACATTTACTGGCCTCTAATCTCCTTTAGTAAACACTTCTCCAAAGATATGGAATACCTGAGAGAACTGGAGAAATATGTGACAAAAAACTTAGTGAAACTGAAAAAGGGAAGCAGGGAAGAAAAACTTCAGAGAAGTCATAATAGAACACACATGAGCAAAGGCACACAAATTTTGAAGAAGGAAGTTGAAAGCATGTTACAAAATAGATCAGACTAGCTGTTCAAATTAAAGGACTCCACATACTGTTCCTTTGCGCTCTATTTGCCTGGCTTAATAATTTTACTAATCTATAGTTAAATTTTATTATTTATAGAAAGGTCAGACAATATGACTATAGCATCAAAAGAGTCTGAAATGGTTACTAGGTTAAAAACCAAATCAAGACATGAATAACTGTGTGAAGTCTCAGTAAGTTATAAGGCTACCTTCAAAGTTGAAGGTTCTCCTACTTCTTGAAAAATAATTTATTTTCAAACTAAAAAAGTTAGTTCCTTTAGCCTTCAGGTGATGTTAATTGTACATCTTTTTCTTTAGTGATTCTAGAAATCTCTTGCCTAGCTTAGAGTAGAAATTCTTAGTTGGAATGGCTTTCACAGAACTGAATCTACAAGTCACTGATACAAAGCCATAGTTGAGTTGTATAAGCACTAGCAGTTATCCAGTTCCCCTTCCTGATTTTCAGCAGTGCTATATAAATGCTTTAGGTTTTACAAACTATGTGTACAAATTTGCATCCTGATCAACTCTCAGTCAAGTTATAAAGAAATCAGTGTTGAAGATGTTAACTGAGGCACCAGACATCTCCCCAGGGCTATGCTGTACTAGGATTTACAACAACAGGTGCTTCAACATAGCGTAAGACATGCAGAACAAGGCACAACAACACAGAAAACAAAGCCAGTTAAGCAAAACATATTTTAAAGTTTGCTGTATTACCAGACATGCTTATTTTAATGTTGTTTTATATTCCAGAAGTCATCTTACCTCTGGTAAGGACACAATTGGCTCAAAATGGATATCATCACTGTGTACTACCTCATCATCACTACCGCCTTCATCTTCATCTGCTTTACGGGTGGTATCTCCAAACACAGCTGCTCCTGTGTTTGCCCATTTGAAGTTTTTATCTACAATTGAGAGAGTTACATTTTAAACTTTGTGTAGTTTTTCTTCCTTCCTGACAAAAACTCACAAAAAATTGTTGTTTCTACTGATCAGCAGAAATTTTGTGCACAAAAGATATATTGTGTGAAGCAGAAGTCCAGCTGAGATCTGTCTCAGATACTAGTTGAACTCACCTTTTGAGCCAAAAGCAAAATCTTCGGAACTTTTGGATGCCAGATCTGCAAACGACAGGCCTGCAGCATTGCCAAAACCAAATGAGATGATTCTGTTTTCTATCAAATAAAAAGAGGAAAGTCAAAGATTTTTCTCTACTTTCTTAAAGAAAATGCATTCATGTAGTCACAAGAATAAACTGCAGAACTGTCTGTCTACTGCATTTTTTCCTTCCAATAAATTTAAAGTTTGAATGACACTTGTCATAATGACCATCTATTATGGTTTTAAAAAAGGGCCCAAGACTGTGTGAGTTTCAGCATACTACTTCTATGCACATCCACAGAGCTCTAGTAAGTATTCATGTGGCATTTAACAGTAAACTAATGAAGGTACATAATATGTAAATTACACAGTAGACTCTAGCATTGTTTTGTTGAGAATTTGAACTCAACAAAATTTGATACATACACATTTTGACCAGACTGGTACCTATGTTCCTAATTCAGTATTGGTACTACTTCTCCCCAGGACAGCAACTACACTAGATAAACTGATCTACAGAAAAGCCTCAATTTTTTGTTTCCTACAAAAAAACCTCAGAGTATACCCTTGACCTTACCTTGTGTTGACTCTGAACCATCTGAATCACTCTTTTTAGTTGACAAATCTACAGGTTTGTCTTCAGCTCGTGATAAAGTCTGTGGTACTTGCACAGTTTCTGTGGTGGAATGTGGTTCTTCACCGCTAGTACCTGACTGGACAAGTACCGTCACCTTATCTTTTGATGGAGCAGGTATTTCTTCCTTACTGGTACAGACTAAGTCACTTGAGTTTGCAAATTCATTTTCCTGCAATTAATAAAAAAAGTAATGTAATAGACAAATAAGTTAGAAGACCTTAGGATTCAAACCTCCTCTCCCAGAGACTAAGAACAGTCTTTATAGAAAAATAAAGAAGACCAAGAAAAGTTGTTGCAAGCTTTCTGAAGTTTTTCATTACAGTCAACACATAAAGATGTTAACTTGACAAGAGACTGAAGTAGCCTGTTTTAAAAAAAATACTAATATTCCCTGAAATCAAATCTCCTGTTTCAGTGTTGGCAGAGACTTGAGGCACAGCTACAAAAAACCTCAATTTTTCCCAACTGGATGTTTTAGTTTTAAAACTGTACTGTCTCACACGTAAATGAAGCAATTGTACAAGTTCAATAACAAGAAGTTCAGTAAAGATTTAGCTCTTACTTTCATTTCTTGAATTTTAGCTTCTGACTTTAAGTTTTCCACACTGTCACCTTCAGTATCAGTGCTGACACCACAAACAGATGTAGAAGGAACCTGCAGAGCTTTTGTTTCAGCTTTCTCCTCAGGAGCTGGTTTCTTTTCCCAAGTAGCAGCACATTCTCTTTCCTTGTAGGATTCACTTTTTCCTGCAAGGCCTACTGTAAAGAATTAATGGAAAATAGCTGTGAAGGCAGCTAAACACTGAAATAATTTTTGGCCCCTATGTTGTAAATTAACCTCTTAATAGCCAGATCAACTTGAAGACAGACCTCAAGAGTTTCGCAGACAGCATTACTGTTTAAATAGTGGAAGTGAAGACTAACCTAACTTGGGGTGACTAGAACTGAAAATACAACATCTGTGGTCTTTCACTGCTATCAGGGAATTTCCATGCAGTGATGAAGAGTTTCATTGTGCAGCTGCCACTACTACTAAGTTCCTTCAATATCTCCTCATATTTCAGATGGCTCAATCCTTCTAGCACATTTCCCCAAAACACCCCCAAACTTTAATTCTAGAAGTACCTATCTAGACTTCAAGTTATGCGACACTGAAATCTGATACACAGTCAGACATACATAAGCAAGTCATCTACACCTGTATTTTTAGTGTAGAGACTAAATAGCTTTTTTTTTTTTTTAGATTGAACAACATTTAACTCACAAGCTTAAACTGAGTAACTGCAGAAATGGCAAGTATTCAAAGATGTAGACAACTTTAACAGTATCATGCCAAGCTGAATTTTTCATATTCAGAAGGAGCTCAAGATAGGAAGGGACTCTGGTGTTCTTGTTTAGAGATCACCTGGAGTGTACATTTCTCTTTCACGTACCTCTTTACTGCTAACAGTTTAACATACTGAGGTTAACTCTGTGCTTTGAGATACAGCTTTTCTGCACCCAGCATCTGTGCTTCTAAAAACCATCCCAGGAAACATTAAATTAACCTCTGCCCATGTGTTCTTCATATTCAGAGTTTATCTTTCAGCACATGAAGCACAACAATTAAAACTTCTTAAGACGTACCTTTTACAGGACCTTGTCCTTTCTTTTTCTCTTCTGAATCACTGTGATAGAGTCTTCCATTAAGACTCTTAACGGCTGTTTCATAGTCTTCATCTTAAATACAAGGAAACAAGAATAAGTTCTCAGGCACACTCTAGGTCAGAGAAGTCTGCTAAGTTCTTCCAACTCACAAGGCTAGCAAGCATACGTAATTTTAACTTATGTTTTAAAAGTTACACAAGTCAACAAGTAAGCTTACATGTGCTCCAGTGTGCTGTTAACACTTCTTCTCAGCCTAGATTACTACACATACATGGCACAGGTTTTGTTTTCAGAAAACACACTTCTTACTGAGTGATTTTACTAAGAGTACCGCTAAATGGATTTGGAAAAGAAGACTGATGATTTTTTACATAAAAACTTGCAACCTCAGGTATTTGTGGGAGGGGGCTTGTCTTCTCCCATTTTCTGTTGAATACAATGTTTCAAAACTTCCATTTAAGTATTTGCAGCTCAATAAATCAATCAACCACTTTTAATTACAGGCAATAAGGTTTGACATAAAGTAAGTTTAGTTATAGTATTAGTTATTTGCTTTAGAAGAAAAAAAACTCATTAGTAGCATTCAGGGAACCTGAGATTGATTGTTTCCAATAAAGACTGCCTTGTATTTGTCTCAAAATATTTACTTAAAGTAAGTCTTCTTGCTTAAATACCTGATTATTTAGTCTTACCTAACCAACTGCTTTGGTAATGCTGTCAACAGCCATAATACACCAAACAAATACCCTTAGTCACTCCTGGGCCTCCATTGTACTATTCTGTTTTGAAGACCTGAGTGTACATCTTTGGCCATAAGGACATTGACAGCATTATTTCCCATTGGCCCAAACAAAAATATTTGAGTGTCTAATGGTTCTAACAGTGCTGACTGAATATCTCAAGTTGGAAGGGACCCATAAGGACCACCAACTGCAGCTCCCTGCTCCTTGCAGGAGTACCTAAACCCAAGCCATATGACTAAGTGCATCACCTAGATGTTGCTTGATCTCTTGACGGGCTTGTTGCTCTAACTTCTGTCCTGGGGAGCCTGTTCCAGTGAGAACCCTCTCAGTGAAGAACCTTTTCCTAATCTGAACTTCCCCTGACAGCTTCATTCCATTTCCTTGTGTACTACAGTAGAGCAGCAGAGAGAGATCAGCACTTCCTCCTCTGCTGATGCCCTTGAGGAAGTTGTGGACTGTGATGAGGTCACCCCTCAGCCTTGTCCTCTCCCAGCTGTGAACAAACCAAGTAACCTCAGCCACTCCTCCCGAGTCTGGCACTCAAGGCCATTCACCTTGGTCACCCTCCCAACAGTTTGATGCCCTGCTTACACAGAGGCACCCAAAACTGCACACAGGTGGGGCTGCACCAATGCAGTGAATTACACCCTTTCCCCACAAAAAGGCAGTACAAATATAAACTTCGGCATTCCTTACCATCATCCTCGTCACTCACATATCCAGGCTTATTCTTGTAACAGAAGAATGTTGAAGGGAGTTTGAGGAAGTCAGCAAGAGCTCTCTGTTCAGGGGTAGGTGTTAACTCATAAACTATTACAACCTCATCAGATGGAACATCATCCTCTGGCATGGTAGTCTTCTCAGCTTTTTTACAGAAATTGAACAAACCATTAAAACTAAATAATTTCAGAACAGGAAATAACATTAAGCCCACATTATTACAGAACTGAATTAATTCTAAGGGCCTAAATCTTTTCTCTTGATACACAGGAAACAAATCAAACTTGCAGGATGCTAGGACAGAACAGCAAAACTTGCATGCTGTTCTATTGCTTTTGGAATTCAAGTATTAAAACAAAATATGGCTGCATCTTTATATTATTAAAAGGATTGTTTAATTAAGTCCTCATGTCAAATAAGAGACAGCTACAGAGAAGAGGTACAGAGGTGTCAAACAGAGGTAAACAGGCAAACTTCAGGCCTGGAAAAAGTGAAGTTGTATACAACAACCTGCCCAAGCAACTGAACAAAACTCATTTCAGATTACTTATGTGATAGCTGAGCTTTTTATTAGATAATCTCAATTTACCATAATAGCTCTTGCTGAAACTTTTATTGTTACAAAAGTAAAGTAATTCTTAGTTACACTATCAAACAACAAAAATATTGCTTTCAGCCTCTTTAACTAGCTTTTGCAGCAAGGAAATATCACCATCAATTCTATTATTTAGCTTTTTGTCTTCTCTCCTTCAACANACCCAAGCCATATGACTAAGTGCATCACCTAGATGTTGCTTGATCTCTTGACGGGCTTGTTGCTCTAACTTCTGTCCTGGGGAGCCTGTTCCAGTGAGAACCCTCTCGGTGAAGAACCTTTTCCTAATCTGAACTTCCCCTGACAGCTTCATTCCATTTCCTTGTGTACTACAGTAGAGCAGCAGAGAGAGATCAGCACTTCCTCCTCTGCTGATGCCCTTGAGGAAGTTGTGGACTGTGATGAGGTCACCCCTCAGCCTTGTCCTCTCCCAGCTGTGAACAAACCAAGTAACCTCAGCCACTCCTCCCGAGTCTGGCACTCAAGGCCATTCACCTTGGTCACCCTCCCAACAGTTTGATGCCCTGCTTACACAGAGGCACCCAAAACTGCACACAGGTGGGGCTGCACCAATGCAGTGAATTACACCCTTTCCCCACAAAAAGGCAGTACAAATATAAACTTTGGCATTCCTTACCATCATCCTCGTCACTCACATATCCAGGCTTATTCTTGTAACAGAAGAATGTTGAAGGGAGTTTGAGGAAGTCAGCAAGAGCTCTCTGTTCAGGGGTAGGTGTTAACTCATAAACTATTACAACCTCATCAGATGGAACATCATCCTCTGGCATGGTAGTCTTCTCAGCTTTTTTACAGAAATTGAACAAACCATTAAAACTAAATAATTTCAGAACAGGAAATAACATTAAGCCCACATTATTACAGAACTGAATTAATTCTAAGGGCCTAAATCTTTTCTCTTGATACACAGGAAACAAATCAAACTTGCAGGATGCTAGGACAGAACAGCAAAACTTGCATGCTGTTCTATTGCTTTTGGAATTCAAGTATTAAAACAAAATATGGCTGCATCTTTATATTATTAAAAGGATTGTTTAATTAAGTCCTCATGTCAAATAAGAGACAGCTACAGAGAAGAGGTACAGAGGTGTCAAAGAGAGGTAAACAGGCAAACTTCAGGCCTGGAAAAAGTGAAGTTGTATACAACAACCTGCCCAAGCAACTGAACAAAACTCATTTCAGATTACTTATGTGATAGCTGAGCTTTTTATTAGATAATCTCAATTTACCATAATAGCTCTTGCTGAAACTTTTATTGTTACAAAAGTAAAGTAATTCTTAGTTACACTATCAAACAACAAAAATATTGCTTTCAGCCTCTTTAACTAGCTTTTGCAGCAAGGAAATATCACCATCAATTCTATTATTTAGCTTTTTGTCTTCTCTCCTTCAACATTAAATTGTTCATTCCACCAGTACTGGAACAGTGCACGATCAGTGCAAAGGTTAAAGCTGAAAGTAAAGCCTAGAGCAAACTGCAGATAAACATACTGCTGCAAGAACAGACAGCTTTGGAAACAAATATTTGAGTTTATTATGGAGAGAATGGAAGCAAAGAGGGAGGATGTAGCAATTTAAACATCAGATGCAGTTTGGTTGGGGTTCTGCTTGTTTAGGTTTAAGCGTTGTTTTGAGAAGGGGAGTCGGGGAGAAAGGTCTAAGAAACAAATCTGTGAACTATTATTAAGAACTACCCCATAAGCACATCAATAGCCACAACAGCTGTTTCTAAGATCAAAATGATTGCTTTAGTACCTCAGCCTATTATCTGTTCTCCAGATTTAAGATAGTTAGCAGAATCTGAAGGGTGGTCTCAAAAGCTTGCTGTGCTTTTCATTAAAAAAAATATTTTGTAAATCTGTGGCACAGTGTAGTCAGAGGAAACCTAAATCTCCAGCTAGAAACCAAACTAGCACCCAGTTCCTGAAAAACACTGATTTTTCTGATCATACAATTTAACTCATCATTGCAAGAGGAGACAAGGACAGAGGAGACATGTTTACAGACACATCCTTTGATCCTCTGACACAACTGACACACTAAAATAAGTCTGTTTTTTAAAAGCAGTTTTCTCACCAGTATCTTCCAGTAGCTTAAGAGCAGTATAAAGTAAAGTAAAAGCAAAATCCCAAGTACTGATTCAAACTTACGTATTTTCATAAAGTATTACCCCTACAGTCTTTGCCCCACCTTTGATTATAAGTTGATCATTTCAGGCATTTATACACCAGAGCTACAAAGAAACTTATCACCAGCACACTCTTGTAGACTAATTGTTCTTGCTCAGATTTTTAGATCTCAATAACTTCTCTGAGCCCGTAGAAAGTAGACGTAGGATAAAAGTCTTGAACAGCAAATTTCTAAGTTCATATCATGACTGCAGGCTACATCATGTCAGAACCTTATCCAAAAAACTCACTCACCCTAGGTGATGTAAGGATTGGAACTACATCTAGTACTGTGTTATGAAGATATGCAGATATCCTGCATATTACAATGGGTTTTATTCTTTCAGATTAGTTAAACAAGTGTCTTAATTGGACTAAGTAAGTTTGCACCAACTTCACCAGAGGTTTAAATGTGGAGCATTTAGTCCTATAGCAAAAAATCAGCTTTCCTTAGGACTAGAAAATTTTCAAAAATGTATCTTTGAATATAACAAAACACTTCTTTCAAGTCAGTCAGGTAGACAGTAAAAGCATGTGCTTTCTTTAATTTGAGCAGTAGAAATCTAGCCAGAAGCCGTGGCAACAAATACACTGTTCCAGTGTTTTACCACACTCATTACTCATTGGGTTTGACAGTATTAAAAAGAGTTATCATGCAGTCTCTTTCAGTACCCTTTGGGCAAAATAGCTGAATAAGAGAAAAGCATTTAAGGTCACTTCAGATTAGTCAACAGGTAAAGTTCTCCATGAAACTGATCTATCAAACACTGGAATAATATTCTAGTGTTCCAAACATCTACTCAAAATGATAAAAGACTTCAACAACAAAGATTACTGTTGCAAAGACCTTAAATATATCTTCACAGGCAGCCATGAAACAAAGAGCCATGCGTACATAAAATGTATTCTGAAAAGACTGTTGGTTTTAGGATAATATAACTTTCTACTCTGGGTGAAAAAATCCACACAAAACATTGTTAGTATATGGAAGAAACAAAATTCAGGACAATATCATGCACAACAGTTTTTTTCAATGCTGTACTGTATTTTCACTTTTGTTTGAACTGACATTAAGACCAGGTAGGCCTAAATCTCTCTAGCTAGTCACAACACTGTTATTTCCTCTCATACATTGATCAAGAAATACCTTCTGAATAAAAGAGGAAAGCACCAGTTTAAACCCTAAAGCATGTAAGAGCTACAGTAGCCTGCAACTGACATGACTCAGACTGTAAAGCACTGGTGTGGTTTAAAACCAGCTGGCAATTAAGCACCACAGAGCTGCTGGCTCACACCCTGTAACCTGGTGGAATGGGGAGGAGAATCAAATGTAAAATTCGTAGGCTGAGATAAGAACAATTTACTAATTGAAACAGAAGTGAAATACAGTAATAGTAAATAATGATATTAAAAGGAAAAAATAAAACTCAAGGAAAAACAAGTGATGCACAATACAACTGCTCAACACCTGCTGACCAATGCCAGACTCCATTCCTGCACTCCTACTGGCCCCTCTTCCAGGTAACTCCCCCAGTTTATAAACTGGGCAGGATGTTCTGTGATGTGGAATATCCCTTTGGCCACTTTGAGTCACCTGTCCCAGCAAAGCTCCCTCCCAGCTTTTATTTGTGTACCTCCTCAATGGCACAGCATGAAACAAGAAAGAGTCCTTGACTTAGGGTAAGCACTGCTTAGCAGCAGCCAAAACATCAGTGTGTGATCAGCATTATTCTCATACTGAATCCAAAACCCAGCATTGTACCAGCTACCGAGAAAAAATTAACTTTATCCCAGCCAAAACCAGAACAAGAACTTATACAAAGGTTATGACCAGACCTGAGAAAAACGTAAATGCATGGAGGTGCAGCTATGAGGTTAAATTTCTTCTGAATGTTGTTCTAGCACAACGCAGAAACCACTCCCCAAAAGATGTTCCCCATGAGAAAGCCTCACATTCTATTTGTATTGGGTAGGCTTGAAAACCTAATTTAGAAAGAACTTCTCAAAATCTTACTATTAAGTCAGAGGTCAAAGACCAAAAAGTTACACTGAAGACAATTATCAACTATAAATAAATCACTAAATATATAATCATAATTTAATTATCAGAAAAGTAGAAGTGAAGAACAGTCTTAAGTATCAGAAAGGCTTATTTTGTTTGTTTCTTTAAATACATACCCCCTGCCATATGTCCCCAATATAAAACCACAATCAATGTGAGGTAGGAAAAGTTCTTGCATGTGTGCAGTGGCACAGAATGTTTACTCACTTCACATTACAGACATCGTATTATGAAAATATAACTGAATTGTTAATAAACTCCATCCACAGGGATGCTTGAAAACACAGAGCTAGTGACTTTAGGCTATGTATACAGAATAGGAATTCAGTGTTCAAGAACAGCTTCTTGAACGACATTTTGACATTTTAAAACAATGTAAGATACTAATATTGGAAGACTGTCTTAGGCAAACTAAAAGTTTGTTATTTAAAATTAAAATACTTTTAAAACCATGTAAGTTGAGCATGCTTACAGCAAGCATACTTGCAAGCAGCACTGGTAGTAACATATAATCAAACTATAAGCTATAACAGTTTTGTTTACAGGGTCTGAATGTAAACAAATTGGTTAAAAACTGGCAGAAGTTTTCTAACCAGCTAAAGTGGGCTTCAGATTATACATGAAGTATACAGACATAAGCAGCAGCTAAGGAGGCAGCTCTAACTTCTGTGCACTCTTTCTTTGTAGAAGCACAGCAGTTAACACTGAAGTGAACATTTCCACATGAAGCTAAATACATTAAAGCTCTTTACCAGATAAGCTGTCTCAAGATCTTCAGGCATATTTCATTGGCATAGAGTAAACTACATCAGGCACTACAAGACATATTCTCTGAAAATAACAATGTAATTTCTCTAGAAAAAAGGAATTTAAGAGATCCAGTGCGCATGCTTAGTAAAACTGTGATAGAAGAAGTGCAGGGCACATATCCTCAAAAAATAAGGCAAATAGAAGCCAAAAGCTTAAACAGGGCCATCCATTGTGCTTACTCATGTAAACATACTAAAGGCTAGAGACATTCTTTAACAGGACAAATACAGTAGTCGGACACACAATTTCAAGTACTCTCCTTCAGCATGCATGTTAATTATAAGGACTACTGAGCCAACTGCTTTGACACAGCTGGGTTATTGTCCATGCCTGCTACAGTGTTTTTATCACACATTCAGTGCAGTATGTAAATACCTTTACTATCAGGTTGCAAGGAGGATGTGCTTGTCCAAAAGGCCATGGGATTAGATTTAAAAAGGCTAAAATTAAATCCTAAAAAATAAATTGTTGGTATGTAACTGTTTACTTGGAATTTTAAAAGGATAAAACAGACTTATCTATGTTCTGCAAGTATTCCATAGTCATATTTCACAGCAGGAAATGTCACCTGTTAATTCTACACAAGGTTATCCAACCCATGTGAATCGACTGCAGCTATCATATTCCACCACATCACTTTATTATACTTTAGCTAATTAACAGACAGGATGTCTTCATAATTCTGAGACATCCCATCCTTCTCACAAAGACACTTCAGCACATTACAGTGGTCCTGTCACAGCCACAGCTTCTGCCTGTGCATCTTTTTCAGACTGTGACAGAAACAATACAACTGAGTATGCAATCACAATCTCTTTACAGGCTAAGGAAGTAGGCTGACATCTGGTGTTAAGCTACACAACCAAAACTGCAGAGGCCAGTATTTAACACTTGAAACAAAAGTATAGATTAGTTCCACAATACCCATCTACTCAATCATAGGGATAATGCAAATTTTAGCTGAAGCATCTATCTGCTGTTCTCACACTTTGCCACTCAGAGCAAAGGCTCGGATACATACAACATCAACTACCTATTTAAGCCCCAAAAGCAAATCCACAAATTCCTTGATCATTTAAACCCAAGATTCAGATGCAGCACTTCAGAGTTTAAGTTCTCTATCTGAAATACCTGTTCTCGGTAAACAAATTTTCATCCTGCATCATACATTTTCATTTGAAAATAAGTATGACTTAAAATTCCCTCCTTTAGCTGAAACTCTGGAGAACATGTGGATACCTGCATCAAAACTGAAAGAAACTACCTATTCTCAAGAGAATAAAGAGTAATGAAGAGCACAGAACTGACTGCTTAACAAGTTGCATACCTGAATAAATTACTAGTTCAACTGACACTCACCTTTTTCCAGAATTCTAAACGAGAAGTTTGACGGTCCATCTTGTGTTGAAGCAGGCAAGTTGTCTACCTTGCTGTCTACAGGATTCTGAGTAGCATTTGAGATTTTAGGTGGCTCAGAGACTTCCAGTTCTTTCTGTGCTGTGTTCTGAGATGCTGGAATATGGCCTTCACTCTTTCTTGGGGGATTAAAACTGAAGCCAAAGAGAGAACCAGTGGCTGAAGTATTTCCAAATGTGAATGTCTTTGACTTTTCATTACTGAAAATGCTCTTGACAGATTCAGATCCAAATACAAATTTTGGAGGAGAAACCACTGTTTTTGCTGGTGTTTCAGAAGTATTTGACACCTCTGCAGCCTCTACAGTTGCATCAGAAGTATCATCACCATGACTGACATCAGTTCTTTCTCTGGTTGTTTCTTCTAGCACAGCTACAGCATTTTTACCACATGGAGATTCCTTTGGTGTATTGGCACGAGAAGAAAGAGGTGTTATCAGTGTCTCTCTCTCTTGGGCATGTTTTGCTTCATCAAAAATCTGCTTAAATGAGTCTGCAACATCTTGCAGCTTGAATCGCACAGCCAGAAGTTCTACTTTTCTTTCCCCATCTGCAAAGTCACACGCAGTCCATACCCATGCTCTATCAGATCCTTTCATTTGTTGCATATTCATATCTGGTGTTATCCTATGATTGGCACAGAGTTTTAGTACCTGGTCCCTTCTCATTACTATACGCACTTGTTTGTTGTCGTAGTTCTGCAATATCTTGATATCCCCAATACCTCTCTCTTTCCACTGATTTGCATCTTTGTCATATCTGTAGAGCTTGGCTCTATGACTGAAGACAACTTGCTCATTCTCCTCGCCACTGGTCACTTCCACGAGATCAGGCAGAGGTACCACAGGTTCAAAGTACTGTCCATCTCTTTCCTCTTCTTGAGTAACATCAGAATCTTCATCTGTGCCTACTGATGTTCTGCTCTGATTCTGTTTGGCAGGAGATTTGGATGGGCTCAAAGCAGATTTAAAGCTGAAACTAAAACCAGTGGTAGACTCTCCAAATCTAAACAGATTTTTCCTTACGGGGCTACTTGCAAGAGGTGATGCATATACAGAACTACTTACACTATCATCCAATGCTTCTTCACGCAAGTCATAGTTATCCCACTCCAGAGTAGGGCCTGTACTTTCAGCATGTGGCTTTATAACCAAATCAGAAGTACTGCTGGCACAAAGAGGGTTTACATTTTCCTCTTCCGACAGTTTAGTTTTGTCATCTGTCAGAAAAGTTTTGAGATCTTTTAAGTCACACTTCATTTCTTCTGCTCTCTGTATGAGCTGAGCTGTCCTACCTGTATCAACAAGTTTATGGGGTGTCTGCAGCGGTATATCTAGTAGTAGCCTCTGACATTCTTCAAACTTCTGTTTGAACTCCTCAGCCTGCTCTGGTGTCTTGAATTTTGCTGCCAGATGTTCCAACTTTGCATCACCATCAGAGAAGTCATTGGCCATCCACATCCATGCTTTGTCTGAGCCAGACAGCTGTTTCAAGTTCATTGTTGTTGTTATCCAGTGATTTGCACACACCTTCAGTACCTGCTCACGCCGCATCAATATTCTTACTTTGCCGTTAACTTCATTTTTAAGAATCTTCAGATTGCCCACCCCACGTTCTTTCCACTGGCTTGTTTCTGGATCAAACCTGAACAGCTTTACTCTCTGGGAGTATAACACTTTCTCATCTTCCTCTCCTGTAAATGGTTCTACTTTTTCAGGCATCTGAACTATAGGTTCAAAATGGATATCATCGCTGTCCTCCGTCTTATACACATCATCATCCTTCTCACCAAGGTCAGCAGATGTGTTTGCTTTGTGATCTGTTTTAGAATTTTGTGAAGAAAACAGCTTTTCACCTGCACCTGAAAAGCCTTTGAAGTTAGGGTCCTTTCTGCCAAATTGAAAGCCTTCCCTAGGAGTACTTTTTGCAAGCTCAGCAAAAGTAGAAGTGCTGCTATTTTGCCCAAAAACAAAGTCACTTTTCTCCTTGGCTGCTGTTTCTTGAAATTGGAATCCAATTCCACTGTCTGAAGGCAATTCCTTTTTGTCTTTTTCATCAACGCTTTTTAAGAAACCAGTTGTATGCTCTTTGGATGGTTCATCTTTCTTAGTGGTATTTTTACTAGACTCCTGTATCCCAAATTTAAATCCACCTAGAGGCACTTGCATTGAAAAGCTAAATCCTTCCTTTGCAGACTTAGCTTCAGTATCAGAAGAAATCTGAAATGTAAATGGTGGTGTCTTGCCTTGCTCAAGACCAAACTTAAAGCCTGTTCCCACCTGTCCTCCATCAAGTTCAGGTAATTTACTTTTCAAGCCAAAAGCAGGAGTTGACAAAGCATCACCAGCTGGCTTACCAGATGGATTTGGCTCTTGGCAGGCTACACATACTAGTGAAGAGCCTTCATTCCTCACAAGACAAGTACTACAATCCCACTGACCTTCCTTTTTAGTAAAAAGCCCTTCAAACCCATTTTTCTGAGGCTTGCTTGTATCAGCAACAGAACCAAACCCTGGAGCAGCAGATGGCTGAACGTCTGGTATGGATGTATTTGGTTGATTTTGAGGTTTTGGACTCTGACAGGAACAGCAGTTCACATCTTTTGCTTCATTTCGGACTTGGCATACAGAGCAGTCCCACTGACCTTCTTTTTTAGAAAAAGCAGCATTCAAGTCATTTTGAACAGCCTTTGGAGCAATTGCTTGGCAAAATTTAGAGGAATTTTGTTGACCAGATACCACTGTATTACTTTTGTTTGGACTCTGGCAACTGATACACTTGGAGGCAGTAGGTTCATTTCTTCCTGAACAGACACTGCAGTCCCACTGACCTTCCTTTTTAGCAAAAACAGATCCAAGCTTGTCCTGCAGTGTGTTACCACTCGCTTTGAAACTTGCAGAGCCAGTTAATGGGGTGCCATGTGTTTCCCACATACCTGGATTTGGACTTTGACATGATACACAATTCTTTGCAGCTGCTTCATTTGGAACTAAACATACTTTACACTCCCATTGATCCTTCTTCAAGAGATGCTGCCCAAACCCACCAGAAGAACAGGCTTGCTGAGCATCCTTTCCAAATGAAATAGTAGTGCTAGATGCAATGGATGTAGCTGTAAGGCTGCCTTTGCTGTCAGGTTCACTGCTTGCTCCATCTTTCGAAAACTGAAAGCCCAAGTTCATGGTCCCAGAAATGGTTCTGCTAGGTTCCCTGGTGTCCTGATTTGCTGTTTCTTTTGCAGTCCCACTGCTCTGAGCCACAGATGTGTCAGCATTTGATCCCAAGGATTTTAAAATATTCTGTGCCTCCTCAAACTTTTTTTTGAAAAGCATTGCTTCTTCAGGTGTTTTAAATCTAATTGCAAGCTGTTCTGGTTTTGGCAATTCATCTGCATAGTCTAAAGCATGCCATACAAATGACTTATCTGATGCAGCATTTGGAGTTAATTTCATATCAGTATTTATGTAGTGATTTGCACAGATTTTCAGCACTTGGTCCCGTCTCATTAAGAGACGAAATTTGCCAGATACTTTATGTTTCAGTATTTTCACATTTCCAATACCCCTTTCTTTCCATTCTTTAGATTCAGCATCAAAACGAAAGAGCTTGGCTCTGTTGCAGAAGAATTCTTCTTCGTCTTCCTCACCTGTCTTTACTTCAATCTTATCAGGAAGTGGCACCACAGGATCAAAATGAGGACCATCATCATCCTCATCTCCACCATGGGTGCTTCCTCCCTCTGTTTCATGACTTCTATTGGCCAAATCTGAATTAGAAGCCATAAATACAGGCTTGCTTGTTTCTTGAACACTAAATGTATCATTCTTCTCAAAACCCAGGTTTTTGTGTGCATTTTGTCCCATGTTTTCGCGAAGAGAGATGCCTGGAATATGTTTACTGCTAAAACTGAAGATATTTCTTGAACTATTCGTGGGATCGTTAACTGGCTTTTGTTCAATGTATCTATCATCCTGTAAAGTTTTATCAGATGTCAGAAGATCCAAGAGGCTTTCTCTACTATTAAAAGGTGCATTAAGGGGCTGTGGTGCAACCTGAGGCGGAGAAGAAAAAGTGAAGTCTCCATCATTAGACTTGAAGTTAGGTTTAAATTTAAAAGTTGTCGGCTGACTTGGCTGTGCTGGTGTTGGCAGAGGTGTTTTTGATCCTTCTGTTGTTCCTGGCTGTCCAAATTTAGGCATTGCTTTTGGTTCTGCAGGCTTTAAAGTGGGTGGTGTGACTGAACGGTTTGTGAAATACCCTGGTTTAGGCAGCGTTGGATTGGTGCTTGCCTGTGGGACGCTGTAGTTGTAATAGTCATCACCCGTACGTGGAGAAATGAGGGTAGTACCAGGAGAATCAAAACGCAGAGGTGGGCCATACATTTCTTGGGAAAACATACAACCAGAAGTGTTTTGCAGAGGTGGTGTATGCATTGGTGGTGGTTGATAGGAATATATATGTGGCTGAGGTGTAAGTCGGTTCATGCCATAGACAGGAGGCTAAAGAAAAAGCAGAAAACAAGGGCTCTGCTTATTAAGGTAACAAAGAAGAAAATCTTACTGTGCTGGAGCCCATGTAACATGTACTCTTAAAACAAAAGGCATGCTTTCAAGTTTAAACCTAAACTAATTTTACCTTAAACTGATTAGTTTAAAACTTGAAGGGCATTTGAGAACAAGTATTGAAAAAGGGACACAATATGAGTGGGTTTCTTTTTCATGAAAAAAAAGCTTTGCAAGCCCCATTTTCTTTTGTCACACAATTAGGGGTGGGAATAGTAAAGTGCTATCATACATATGCTGTAGGAGAAATGTACACACACATTTTTCTGGCTTTTCCTCCCAAACTCCATATCCCAAAAGTTAAGCAGGGAGACAAATTACCATTTTATCCCTAGCAGTCTAAGTTCACCGAATTCTACATAAGGAACTGCAATTACATCTAGCTACGTACAGAATCAAAACCAGTCAGTCATTTTCAGCAGATCACTGGAAGCAACTTAAGGAAATAAATTTATTCTCACCTTTGTTGGTGTTACATTGGTTGCAGCAGTTCCCAGAAGATACTGAGAGTTATAGGCAGGTGACTGGCTGTAGAACACAGACGGGCCAGTGGTGGCAACTAAAAAGGAACACCAGGAAAACAGTTAACACTTATCTTTCCTTGTTCTTGTTTTCTACAGACTCCTCCCAGCAATCAGTTTTTAACTCTGAATCATGAATGCATTTTAGCATTATTTTCAAATGTCTTATTTGATTTAGCTAAGCATTTAGATAAAAATTCTGCAGCAACTTGCCTGTTAATGGGGCTTCATGAAGATTTTGTGCTCTCTGATAACTGTCTGGCATTGTATCTGTTCCGTAGTTTTCAGCAGGCCACCGATGAGATGCATTTGTGTTGGAATTATTAAGTTTCATTTCTTGCATTTCATTCTGTTGAGACAGGGTGCCAAGCAAAAGTGTAAATATCTATTGCACAGGTATTTGTTGAAGAAAATATAAGGCATGATCCCTACCCTTTTGCTATTCAAATGCACGTTCAATCCAGGGGGTGGGGGTAATAAAAAACAAACAAACCAAGAAGTACCTGCCGGATCATACAAGGCATGCCCATGGAGTACGAAGTACTCTCATTGTGTTCTAAAGCCACAACAAGCCAGTAAGAAAGCCAGAACCAAGTGGATGAGTACCAAGCTGATAAAAGCAGAATTCTTTCTACATACAGAAAGAGTCCCTTAGATGGGTTGCCTCAGCACTCCTGTCCAAGTCCCAAACAGGAGCTTTTAAGCAGAAAGATTTACTCTAGCACTCATTTTAGGCAGCTATTTACAGAAAATAATTCTAGGGACTGTAAGTTAGCCCATGCTCTTATCACTAGATCCTTACCATAACTAAAAGGCCAACAGTTCTCTACTGAATATGGTGACAGAATTTTTACCTTTAAAGCTTCCACTTGCTGACAAATCATTTGAAGTATAGATTTATGGTCTTCTGCCCACTGAGGGGGGGTTTTCGGAGAAAACTAGGAAAAGAAGAGTTAAGTGATTCATTTGAATTTTTCTTACAACGTAACAATTCTCCGAAATAATAACTGGCTAACATACCTTGTAGGTCTTAGTTGGCGAAAGAGAGAATTTGGTTGGTGACGGAGTGGAATGTTTCATTGCTGAATCTACAGTTCGTGACAGACCATTTCTGAAGGCAAGACTTCCCTCTTCACCATTCTCACCAAGTTCCTGGATCACTGTATCTAACATTTCTCTCACAGTTTCAATAGACACTGGCAACTAGAAAGGTATTTCAAACATGAGTCATGACTGCAATTCTCCCTCAGAACAAGACAAACTACATTCAGAATTGCAACTGAGCAATTCACAAGTCTTTCATTACATAAATACCAGGGTTTTTTTTACCAAAGCTCTAAACCTGTTAAGATTCACATAAGAAAACAATTCACACAAACAACTATATTTTTTCAAACTATCCAACTAAAAGACAGTGGCAAAAGCTATTTGTTTACATTAAAGCTTTCATCCACAGGGTAACCAGCATATCACATGATCTGCTAGGTTACAGAAGTTACCCAGAATTTAATTTGCCTTAATACAAAGCCTGGTCTAAAAAAGCTAACTTGAATGCAAAGGATTTCATTTTTTAAACAGTAACCTAAGCTACTGTGTGCCTTGGGACAAGCTTTTAAAACAAGAATTACTTACTTTCTCAGTTAATGACACATCTGAGGAGCTTTCTGCAATAATTTTCATTAGATAATACTTGGCTTTAAGAAGGTAAGTTTTGTGCTCTTCATGGTCTTCTGGCAGCATGACATCATTTTCAATCTCTTCTGCTTTTCTTTGGAAAATCTAAAGAACAAGATGCAGAGTGAATAGCATCAGTCAGAAGGAAACTGAATAAAGAGAAGCATTTCTGGGTAAAGCAACTTACCAACTTACAAACTTACCACGGCAAGATTCCAGTATGAAACTACATTCTCAATAGCTTCAAATGCTAATAAAGCATCATCAGTTTTGCCATCAACTGCATCCAACATAGCAAATGCTATCTGTGCCTCTTCTTCATATGCTACAACCTGAAAGACCTACAAATAAAGTGAAGGAAAACTTGTACTTAAGAATGTAATGACTTAACCTTTTTTCCTATAATACAGGGAGAATTCTTTTTCAAGAAAGTTGTTACTGAGAGTGTTCAGTGCCTTCAAATCATAAACACCATTTTAAAGGTAAGACCAAAGTTGTAAGGAGAGAATTTTCTCCCTTTATAAAACACTATTACCAAATCTCATCTTTAAGAGTTTCGTAGTAATAACAATATGGAATAGTACAACGTAGACAAAAATCCCAACCTATGTATGTTTCTGACATAGACCCTCTCTTCAGCCTTGGCTCAATCAATCTGTACCTGAATATCTACACTGTGGAAGTGTTTGAAGAGAGGATCAGTTGGTTCTGAAATACTCCTCTTCTTTTTGATAGTTTCCAGCATAGGCAGAACTTTCTTCCAGTAGTAGACACTTCGTCCAATATATTCCTTCTGGTCATAGAAGGAGTTAAGGTTAATTCCCTGGTGAAGAAAAGGGAACAGATGCATATGCTATTTCAGCAAATTCAAGTCAAAATGCATTCCTACATATCCTTCTCCTACTTTCTTTAAGAGTTCCAAAGTCCTTCTCTGACATGAAGCAGAGTAGCTGTGCAAAATAACATACATGTAGAAAATAACACCACAGTTTAAGACAAGAGTACTTTATAGAGTGACTAGAGCAACAAATTTGCCTGATAAAATAATCAGCTGTTCTTAATACTACACATTTATCTGATCCCCCATCCCCTGAGTCTGTTCACAATTTAGAAAATAAAGAAAAACACTTTGGCTTCCACATATTTAAAAATAATCTCAGCTTACTGTTTTCTGCAAGCTTTTTGCCCAGTGTATGATTAAGGCAGGTTGAAGGCCGTGCTTCTCCAGTGTTCGCAGAGTACTTATGCCATGCTGTACAATAAGCCTCAGTTTTGCTGCTGTTCCTGGTCTGAATATCAGAAAAAACATTCCTTGATTAGTATTTTCTGGTTTTCATCTGTTCAAATACCATTTATTTGATGAATACAACCTGCGACTTAAGTCCTAACTTGCCTCCAGGTTAGAAATGCATTGTTAGAAATGAAAATTCTGGTTTTAGAAATCTTTCGAGCATATCAAGTCCTTACTACAACAAAGCTTCAATGTGCAAAATACATCCAAAAAAAGTAATTTTATAAGAATCTATTGGGACCAATCCAATCTGCTGTAACAGATGTTCCCTAAAGGCTTGATCAAACATTTCCAAACTGAAAAAGCCTTACACTGATTTTCTCTGAAGAAGAGTACGAACAGCATCCCACCAGGATCTTTGCTTTTCAGTATAGAGTTGTTTGCATATTGGCAGTGGTAAGAATTGAGGTTGATGTGCACCGTAGTGAGAATTAAACTTCTCTTGCAGTTGTAAGTTGCTAGTGAATACCACTCCAAGTAGGAATACCTGTTTTTAAAAAATAAAGTTATTAATTACCAAAAAACTTAATTTGTATGGTACATTAAAGAACTTGAGAGTTCACTTACTTCAAGGTCTAACAGGCAAATAGATTCAGGAGCATCTGTCTCAAGTCTTGATGTTTCTTGGGGCAAGTGAAAAAGCTGTTTTAACCATTTGCGCATGGGAGGTAACACTGACATAGAGTTCCACTGCAAGCCAAGCCACACAAGGTGCTGGAGACTGCCATTGTGCAATCGAACGGCACCTACGCAAAAAACAAGGTTGGATGCAAATGTCAGCCTCCTGCAAGTCCTCAATACTACTATCTGATCAAAGCTGGGTTTCACATTTCCCTCTGTCAGAGCAGCCAAAGATACTTTACAGACCAATGAGCATCAAGATTCCAGTTTTCACTTATGAAGGATTACAAACTTCAGAATAGCCAAACATACCAAGTTCATCTAAGTTGTCAAAGCCATCAACCACTTAAGCTTCTGAGGGGATGACTCCCATCACTTCCATTCTCACCTCATTCAGTCCAACAGATAACTAATTTTAGCAAAATTTTATTCTTCAAAAATCCTTAAGGAATTATTGAAGAAGAACTTCTTCACATTGCAATAAGGTGTAAGTCTTTCCTATGACATTAAGGCAACTTTGGACAGCTATTCCAGGTATCTGTCTTTTGTTCAGTACAAATATTTGTGTACCAGTACCTCCACAAGTATTTGCAGAAGAGGTTCTGGTACACAAAGCTGTGTTGAGTTTCAGAAAATAACACCTCTTACCAATATCGTATTTATGAAGTTCCACTTGCACTGGTGCTTGTGTACTGACATTTCCAATATCATCTGTGCCGATAAAAGACCTCTCCCTAGAAGCTCCACTCTCAAACAGGCTATCAAACAATGCAAATGAACCGCTCTTGTTTGCAAATGATTCCACAATCTCTTTAAAGAAGTCTTGCTTGCCATGACTTAAGTTCAGCAGCATATGACCTAGAAAACAAAAATGTCACTTCACATAAATAAAGCAGCAAACACGAGGAAAGTAGTATTTACTATGCTGGACTGCTCTTTGCTACTGAAGGCTGGATGGGAATCAGGTTTACTCCTTATGAAGCCCACAGACTGTTCAGGTATGTTCTCCCTGTAATTAGGTCAGTATTTCAGCACATAGGCTTTCCAAGCTTTTAGTGACAACAATCCCAAGGCATTTGTAAATCCAGTTCTTTAGGAAAACAAAGCCCTCTTACCATGACTATTCTAAGGGCATTGCAAGTGACCTTAAAATAAATAGCTGTAACACAACCAGAAGTCTGTATTAACAAAATCCATTCTGAAGTAAATGAACCAGATGTCTAGCAGGTTCATCTTTTCATCTAGGCCCTCTAAGAATTTTGTAGACTGAAACACTGTCTATACTTGGCAGCAAAAAGAACAAAGCTGATGAACAAATGAAACTAATATTTTCTTTCCCTCCTGGGGCTAACAATACTTGCAAAATAGCATCAGCAGGCAGAAACTATTTCCAGTACATTTAACAAACAATAAAAGCCAAATTCTACCTTAGCATGCTAGAAAGTCAAAAAGGAGGAAAAAACCCAACTACTATTGAAACAAAGAGAACACACTCTACCAGCATGCTTAAGAGGAGAAAAATAACTTTAGGTGTCAGAACCAAACTACTGTTTTGTTTTACATATGTAGTCAGAATCTATGAAGTTTTACTATATATTGGAGTGATAACATTATAAAATACGCAAATGTGTTCTTTAACAAATCTTAGCCTTTACAGTAAATCTGCAGCACTAAAATAGAACTATGCAGCTACTTTTTATTACCAGACTGGCTTTTTCGATCACAGGCCAACATTTCTAGCATATCTTGTCCGGTTTGATCCCCCTTTATGAGTTTTGACTTTGGTTTAGGAACCTGGTGAAGTAAGGAGAAAACCGTTACAGGTTTTTCACAGTAAGAGCAGGACATTTAAATGAATCTTAGAAATTAGGCAACAAGCTTCTTTTTAGCATTAGGAAGCTATAGGAAAACACACATTATTCATTCTGAAGGTACATATATTGGGTTGTGGTTCTGTATCAGATGGGCGAAGAGAGCAGAGAACCCACCTAAAGCCAAGAGATGTGCAATTATAGCCATTAAAAGTAAGATTAAGCGTACACAAGAGTAAGTAATACCTGCAATGCAAGCAACAGTATAAAAAGGATAGTCAAGGCAAAGAATTTATAAGGCAAATAACCTTGATTTTTAAAATTCTGTTGTCTATCCAAAGTATATGGGAACTATTCAATTCTGCTCCTTCCCTCCCTATAGGAATAACACTCAACATGTGTATTTGTTGTATTATGAAAAAGGAAATATATTGCAGGCAATAAGTACACTAATACTTAAGAATCAGGTTACTCTGGCAAGGGGAACAGTTGAAGGTATACTTTTACCCTATTCGTGTCATTTGAAACTTAAGCAATTATGAAAGAGGAGGGTTTGGCAAGTGAGAACAGAGTTCTCCTTTAGATACACAAACACTAGTTCATCTCAGGAATACAGGAATTCAACACATGCACAGCAAGAACATTTCAAGAAAAGCATCAACTAAAGGCTTAGACTGAAAAATCATTTACCTGGAAACTCAGGAGATAACACAATGCTGCTAGTTCACACATAGCTCTCCACTGTGCCTCATTGTCTTGGGCCATTTTCAGCAGCAAAGCTCCAGCATGCATGTACAGCTGTCCTTTCATTTCCACATAGGTACGAGACAACTCGTCAGCCGCACTCACATATGGTTTCACTGACTGAAGCGCACGATCAAAACTAAAATGCAGAGAAGACTCATTCTAAACAGAGTCCTGGTAAAAGCTACAGCAGGTGATTTTGGTTTGTGCTATTTAACTGTGAATTATGTAACTTTGAGTCAATGTTAAGTACTGTTTCTATTGCTTAAACCTAAGTTACTAGAAATTACAATCACCCCAAACTCCCAAAGCTCTCAAGTTTATTGATGTTAATATTACCTAGATAGTTACAGTCTTTTTCATCACATTTTTGCACAGCTACTTTCAAAACTACTGTCCTGAACCATGTGGATAAACTTCTTCACTACTGCAAATTTAGAGACATACAGGAGGTATTATTCACTCTGCCCTTTCTTTTTGTTCATTTATCAGAAAGGTCCAAAATACTGTTTAACAGGCTCTTCAAAAATAGAAAGTACTATAGAAATTCTAGTAGCTGTAGATTACTATACAATCCCCACTCAGGAGAGGCTTTCCAGAAAACAGTTAAAACAATTTTTCAATCACTGGACAAGACTATAATGGCTGTCAGTATTGCCGTGATCTCGAAGTACTTCAGATGTAAGCATCTCAAAAAGCTCTAATAAATCAGAAGCAGAAAACCCAAGATGGTCAATGTTACAGGAGAAAAATAAAATAAAACACACTTGGTATTAAATATTCCTCATCCATTCTGTACTGCTTCAAATACTCATGCAACATTAACAGACTCAAGAATATTTTTACAAAATAATACAGCAATATAACAGCTGCTGTACTACCGAGAAATAAAAGTTAGTAAAACCAGTAACAAAGCGAAGAGAATGGCAAGAAACACAGACCTTAATCAAATTATTGACTACAAACAGTATTTTGTACTACTCTAGGTGAGCCACAGATGGTAAGCCTTAAGTCAGCTGTAACACCACCAGTTTTCTCTGAAGGAGGCTATTCTTACTTCCAGGGGTTTCCTCCCTCCCAATTATACTATATACACAAAGTTCCTAATTACTCCAGTGTGTTGTGTTATTTAATAATAGCATGACTAGGACCAAGTTGATACACAAGAGGTAGTTTTGGCTTTTCAGTTTGACCTTTTTTTTGTTGCTTTGTTTGGATTGGAGTTTTTTGGGTGGGTGTTTGCTTCCAATTGTCTAGGAAATCTGGATTAGCCAATTGCTGAAGTACAGAACATTTTCTAACGGAAGGGAAAGAAGGTACAAAGACCCAGGATATAAATGAGTCTTCTCCATGGCTGTGTGCTGACCATTCAAACATCTGTCTAAAGACAGCTTGGGGTTTACACCCAATAAGAACCACTCTTGGTGGGCAGTACAGAGAATCTACTCTCTCACCCAGAAACAAGCTGTGAAACAGAAGCTTGGCAAATGTTATCTGACCCCAAACAATTTTTAGAGGGTTTTTTCTCACTACAGAGAAGTTTAAACAGTACCTTTCAAGTGCCTCTCTGCATTCCTGAACATCTCTAGAAGAAAGTGTCAGTTTGACAAAGCTGGAATAGGCCAGCAGATGATCTTTCTTGATAGTTCTCCAGTTATTTTTATCAGACTCCAAGTCTTGCAAAGATTCCAGATATTCCTAAAGAAGAAAGTTCATCACAGGATAAGGAACAGTCATCCTTCCATGAAGGCAAGGGCAGTACTTCTCCAAAACACACTAGCAGCATTTATTGCATAATCCAGTTTCACAGGTGAGACCTTAACATATTCTTCAGCAGCAAAGTTCCAGGGAACTATTTGCTTGAGCAATTTTATCCCTAATGGAACTGCTGTGTCTAACTCAGCTTTTGAAGTTAGAAACTCAATAGCTCTATAAAGCTTAATTTTAGGGAGAAAATTCGAATTAAAAAAAAAAAACACAAGAAGTATTTTGTAATTCCACTGGTTTCAGTAGACTTGCATTTGAAGGAGTTAAATCCCTTGAGAATAGCTGTCAGAGTAATGACATTAAGAGAAATAGACCAGGTAAAAAGACACGGAAGATTATCACAGGATCAAAATATGATTAAACACCTCAAAGGTCTCTACAACACAGGAACACCATTCCAAGCTTGACTGCAAAGGTATTCTCTTCTCTGCCTCCTGACAATGGAGCACAGCATCTTTTAATCTGTTATTTGAACGGTAGAGCGCAACTAGTCTGATGTTTATGTAGACATCATCTGGTCTTTGATAAAGTTCTGCTTGAATCAAGTCAAAGAGCTGATTCCACCCATCTTCACCTTTACAATCCAGTAACTGCTCCTGTTGAAACATGAAGGCAACATGTTAATATTCCATTCCCCACATTAGTCTTTCGAGCAACTACAGTACCAGACAATATTCCTTCCTCTCCTACACAGACTACATCATTCAAGCTACAATACTCTTAATAGCTTTCAGGTATTACATGAGGTTTGATGAAAAGCTCAAATATTTAAAAATGTAGGTAATTAACACAGAATAAAATCCTCATATGAATTTGCCTCTTACCAAGAGTAAGAAATGCTTCTCAAACCATTTGGTTCAATGACAACCCACCATGCCATAGACTACACCTTGCTTAAAATACCCAAGACACCTTGAGACTTCAATGCGGCTGATGCCCAGCTACACAAAATTAATATACCTGTGCAAAAGTGACACTGCATGGCTGAAAGTATTTACATGGTATTTGAGAATTACAGCATTTCTCACATTCTGCAGAAATGATAATACAGATTTAAAAACAAAAAAGCAGTGTAAAGCAATAAAGTCTGAGTTCACAGATCAGCTACCTTCCTGCCAGTGACACACCAGAAAGAACAAGTGACACCTATCTGGTTAACTTCTTGACTGTGATAAATAACAATTTCTCAGCATTTTGGAAGAGGATTAAACTTGAAATATTAGAAAGGGTATGAAAGCATGCAGCTGCAGCTTCCTTTAAAGCTGGACAAAAATGTCAGACTAGAAAGAGTGCAACATCTAATAGTTTTAATATTAAAGATTCTAAAATAATTTAGGCAGGAAGAGTTTTGCTTGAGGTGACATACAAAAGGCACTCCAGACAGATGCTGAAAGTTTGTTCAAGCCATTGAACAGAGGTAAATTTGAACTTACCTTCAACCTGTAAATAGCAGGGCTCCCAGGAAAGAGCTTAGCAGCTCTGTCAACCCAATATTTTGCTCTTCCATCAGTAATGTCATTATTGCATAGTAACTCTGCAATCTTCAATACAAGATCTTTCTGTGTTGGGTTCAACTCCACAGAACGCTATTTTTCCCCATGCAGACACAGGAGTTAAAAAAAAAAAGGCAACTTTAACTTATGACCCATGTAGAAAAGGTAAGAGTTACACCCTTACAAACATACACAGCTATTCAAATTAGTTAAATCTATAAACACAGAATATCTAAGAAAAGCCTTTCTACATGCCCCCACTAGTTTACAGCACCCAAACAGAACTGCTGAAATTCAGAAAAGCATAAGAGAAATAATGCAAAAATAATCATTTCCTCTGCATCTACCACTAGCTACTGCTATACACAGACAGCAGGACTATAAGGACCTCTAGTCTAGCCAGGTGTAAAAGCTTTTAAAAAAATTAAGACACCCAGTTTAGTAAGTGTGATAGCACTTCATAGAGTTGTATTGGCCAGACTTCTGAGCACATCTTTCTCTCCGAAACCAGAACAAAGGCAATCTGACTGGAAATTTGACATTCAGATGCGTGCCTAATCAAAATTAGATTTGTCCCTCCCTTCTGCACCTGCCCTCTTCGAAACCAACCAAACAAAAAACACAGTAGGCCTACAGTCTTGTAGTAGCAACTAAACTCCAGTTGTCATCACAATTTGCATTACGGGATTCTACAACAGTAGTCCAAGAGGCAATGTATGACTTGGGGAGAATTTAACAGCAGGCAGCACAAAGATCAAGTCCAGAAGAAAAAACAAAGAAGCAACTTCAAAATATACTACAGAAGCAAGCAATATCAAGTGAAGAATCCTCTCTGCAGTGCTTCATGTGCTTTCCATTGTCAAATGTGTACAACACAGTTTTCCCAGGAGCATGTTTTCTTCTATGGGTTTGAGAATGTTCAGCACAGAAAGGTTTTAGAAGTCCATTTATAAAGGAATAAAGCAGAACATTAGGGGCCAATGTAGTACTTACCTTGTAACACCCAAAAGCTTTTTCTATGTTATCCTCAGCTTCATAAATTTGTCCAAGAAATCTGTGTGCTTTGGGATCTCTCTCTTGTACATTGAGGTATGTAGATATATATCTACGAAGAGGAAAAAAAAAAGTCAGTTAGTTGACCAGTATTTTTCACTAACACTCCCCCTCCCACCCAAGCTATAATGGCAACTTAATCTGCCATACAGGACGCACACACATACTTTGTTCTAGATGCTTTGGCCAGACCACACAGAAGTACAGACATGTTTTGTTCCAGACACTTTGTCAGGACCTTTAAGTAAGCAGCAACATGGTTTATACCTGTACAAATGCTACTTACTCACCCAGCCAGTATTTCTCTTGATTAAAAAAACAAAAGCAGGACTTTGCAGAAATGCTAAGAACTACTTAATACAACGAGCAAAAAACCAGCCAATTCAGCCAGGTAAGTTTTTTCAGTACCACATAACTGATCTTCTTTTAAGTTATTGTTTTACAAAGATTTAAATAGCACTCAATATCCACACTGACCGCTAGCTTAAAGCGGCATGATATTCATCTTGGTTTCTCCGGTCTACTTCATATAAACATAGTTTTTCTTTTACACTTTAGAGAACAAAAAAACAAATGTCCATCAATGCATGTTACCTTTTAGCAAGTTCATATTCTTTTATTTCAAAATACAGCTTAGCAAAGAGGAATCCTTTCATCGATTTCTGAAGGAGAAAAACCATGACAAACACACTTTAGACATTTGGTACTTCAAAAGTAATTCCCTAAAGAGTGACCTTTCTTTTCAGCAATGCCTAATACTCAAGTGACTGAATTTGATGATTCTTTATCAGCTCAAATCCACTCATTATATAAGGGGTTCTTTCTGAAAGATGTAGGTTTAAGAATGAAAAGAATAGAAGTTTTTGGTATAGAAAGGCTGCTAGAAAAACAGAGATTACAAGAGAAGAAAGCAACACGCCTTTATACACGTGGTATTTCATACACCACTCACTAAAGAGAGTGAAAGAATAGGGTCACCTACATTTAGTTTATTCCTTTGCAATGTAGCAAAGGAAAAAAGATATTCTACAAATCAAGAGAGATCTGTCATATAGCCCTACTGTAGCGTACTGTCATTAGACACTACTGTTTAAGTATACTTGAGGAAAAAGCAACTTTTGCTTAAGCCATTCTCAGTTTGGGAAAGAAATGCATTTATGCAGTAGTTTATTTCTGACTAAAATAACTTTAACATATAACAATAACTTCTATGAGCAAGAAGCGAAACATCTCCAAAGGTATTTTTTGGGAGGCAGAACAAGGAAGTAACAAACAAGCCAAGGTGGCAGAAGCATGATCAGGAGGAAAAGTGAAAGGAGTGAGTTAAAGAATTGACAAAGTTAGAAGCAAAAAGGTAGAAGTACACCAGACAAATATAAAGCTTGAGCTCTCAATATTAGTTCAAAAACAGACTTTGCTTTTGAACCAAGAAATACTGGAGCTAGTTACATCTATGATTCCAAACAAGCATGTACATTTTGAATTCACTTGAATTACGAGTCTCCCTCCCTCTCTCACCACTGTTATTCATGAAAAATTTTAAGAAGCAGTTAAAAGTGAAAGCAGGCCTCCTAGGATACCTCAGGTTTCCAGACTGTATTTTTGAAGCCTGTTATAAAAGGGAAACACTGAAATATGTCAGAGTGGAGCTGTATTTGGCATCTCCTTTTAAACATGGATGAAAAGAAACCTCAAAAGAAATGCTTTGCAGCCTTATAAGCACCCCCCTCCTTAAATCACCACAACAGGAAAATCAGTAACATTTTCCACCAGTGTCTGAGCTTATACAATTTGTTGTAAGCATTACTTAGTTAAAAAAAACCCTAAACAAGTAAATATGCACCAGTTGGTCTTAAGCACAACAGGAAAGGATTTATTTCGTTGTTGAGTTCAGTAGGAATATCAAAACAATTAAAGAGCACCTATGATTCTGAGAGTCATGCCCTTGACACTGTCTGCTCTAAACAGCACCCAAACCAATTAAGCCACAGAACAACTCGGTTGCTGTTGGGAAAGAGATATAGATGATGATGATGTACACAAGGCCTGAATAAAGGCCCTACTGCATAATGGTGAACATAGATGTATTCATGCTACACAACACAGTGCTGAATATTCTAACTCAAAAAAAAAATTCAATTCAAGAGCAGTAGAACGGGATCTTTCAGGATTAAATAGCTCTCATGAATTGCATCAGACTGCTCACTGTGATCCTCTTCCAGATATAATGAAAAATGGTAACAAGTCATGCAGAGTTCCTTATCCTTGTGTCCAGTTACTAAAATACAATAGAAAGATTATTTTCTCCCATTTCTTCCTTTCTTAATACTGCTATAAAGAATATTATTGACATAGCACAGAAAACTGAAAGTGTTTCACATGTTCCTTGTTTAGATTCTTCTTCTGAAGAAACGAAACTCGGGAATCTTTTTCTGAGAAAAGAAACTAGGGAAACACAGTTTTCTTCTTACAAAACCGAAGAAGTCTGTACTCAGAGAACTGGTGGACTCTTTAAAACTACACTACGGCTTACCAGTTGTAAAATACCGGTGTACAGCTCTGGTAAACCACTGCTCGCGGTTAGGGAAAGCACCTTCAGTACGTGAAACCCCTTGGCCGTTCCTCACAGCTTCCCCTACCTCACTTGATCCACAGCGACTCTGAGTAAATACGCGCCCAGAAATACTCCCAAATACACCATAACTCACAGAATATCAGAATACTCAGGAATAGAAGAGACCTCTGGAGATCATCTAGTCCAACACCCTCCCAAGGCTCGGTCACCAAAGCAAGTGACAGGCGCATCCAGGTGGGGTTTGAGTGTCTCCAGAAACACATCTCTCCAGAGAAGGATCCTTTTTCCTCTTACTGCCAAGGATGAGGACGGGCCAAGCAGACCAACCTCCAGCACCGATGAGCCGGGCTCGGCGCGGGGAGCCCTCAGAAAGCAGCCACCCCCCAGCCCGGCGGCGCAGAGGCAGCGAGCGCAGCCGCCCCCCAGCCCGGCGGCAGCGAGACCTCCCCGCGGCGCGGGAAGGGGCCCCACACCGGCCGCACGGAGCGGCCGCAGCGCCCCTCGGGCCTGGCGAGGGCGGGGAACGCGAGGCCGCGCTCACCTCTCTGGGGGACGGAGCCGCGGCCTGCACAGAGGCGACGTAGCGCTCCACCTCGGGCTTCGTTCGCCTCATCATGGCGCCGCCGCGGCGGCAGGGGCCGCGCCCGGCCTCTGTCCCGGCGGAACGCGCCTTCCCGGCCGGCCCGGCGGGGGTGGCTCGGGGGCTGTNNNNCCGGCGTTGTGGGCTCGGCGCCTGCGGAGGGGAAGGAGGAGGGAGAGAGGAAGGAGGCGCAGGAGCCGCGGCCGCCGCACGTTACGCAAGTTCCCGCTCAGCCGTGCGGCGCGCGCAGCTCCAGCGCGTGCCCGGCTTCCGCCCCCATATCAACGGCCGGGGGGCGGGGCCTGGCCGGGCCCGCGCATGCGCACGGGGCGGGGGGGAGCCGGGGTAGAAAATCTGTCATAGAAAATTGTGAGAAACCAAGTTGTGGCGTTTTCTTACTTAGAACTATAATAAAGTCACCTCAGTAGCATATAACAATATATCTGTGATAATACACTTATCACCTAAATAATATACTATATATATGTGTATATATATATAAAACAAATTTTAACCTGAAGCTCAGTAACAGTTCTGGCGCCCTCACCACGAGAAGGACATGGAACTGTTGGAGCAAGTCTAGAGGAGAGACACGAAGTTGACAGGAGGATTGGAGCATCTGCCCTATGCAGACAGGGTGAGGAAGTTGGTGCTGTGCAGCTTGGAGAAGAGAAGGTTGTGTGGAGACCTCATAGCAACCTTCCAGGATCTGAAGGGGCTTACAGGGAAGCAGGAGAGGGACTCTGTCAGGAGCTCTAGTGATAGAACAAGGAATGATGTGTACAATTAAAAGAGGGGCAATTTAGATATAAGAAATTCTTCACTGTGATGGTAGTGAGGCACTGGCACAGGTTGCCCAGAGAAGCTGTGGATGCCCCATCCCTGGCAGTTTTCAGGACTGGGTTGGATGGAGCTCTGAGCAACCTGGCCTGGTGGGAGGTGTGCCCCGTGGCAGGGGCTTGGGACTAGATCGTTAAGGTCCCTTCCAACCCATAACATTCTATGATTCTATACTTCATGGTTCAGAGCAACTATAAATTTAATCTGTAAGCATAAAGGCCTTCTTCCTGAGATCCAATGCTCTAGAAAATCAGTCTCCAAATATTGTAGCAGCTGTGGTGAGAAACCTTTTTTTCCAGGCACTGTGAATAGTATAATTAAACAATTAAGCTCTAAAGCACAGCTGGGAACATGGACTAAAAGATGGACCAGGAACCCTCAAGGCAGGACAGATTTGCAAGTTGTAGTTGTACGGGTTTGGTGGCTTGAGGATGGTGGCCCTGTGGTGAAATCCCCAGCAGGAAGCCTCAGACTGTACTCACCGGAATTAGCCATCTTTCCTGCCAGTTCAGATGCTTTGGTCAAAATGAGGCCAGTGGGCCGTGTCTCTGAAGAAGTGTAATTAAAAATTTCTCCAGTTCTCAATCTCAAACAACCCATTGACAGTAATAGGATTCATGCTACACCTAAAATATACTGACAGCCCCACAGCTCTTGCCATCTTTGCAGGAAAAATAAGGAAACATAGCCATCTTTTTCTTTTAAGACCAGCAACATGCATGTAAGCCCTTGACTGAAAGAATTAATCCTTTCTTTTATTCTTTCTTCTATTAATGGTGATTTATTTAGACATTGGATTTAATTCCACAAAAAAATCTTTTTTTTTCTCTGTACTTTTTAATGGTGTGCCTGCAGCTGGGATTACCAAACAATGTATTATCTGCACCTGCCAGGCTAAGTAATAGAAGTGTTGGTGCTGGTTGAGAGGAGAACACTGGAGCTTACTCGGCTCACTGGAGAATATTACTGCTCTTCAGCTGATGGCGAGGCATGGGAAATTGCCTTCATATAGACCAGGTCCAGTACTTTGGCAGTGGTCACTGTCTCACCCATCGCTACAGAAGTGGCACCCAGTGTAGTCCCTGGTGGTCGCAGCACCGGGCAGGAAAGCGTTGACTTGAGAGCTGGCCCTGCAACCTGACTGTGCTCAGCCCCGCATGGTACCTATCCATGGAACCGAGCATAGGATGTGCCATGGCCAGCAGCAGAAAGGCTTTAGGCTCAGCTCTTCCCCCTACAGTGACATCCATTGGGCTTTCTGGAGTGCTCCCTATTGTTAGCCTAAGCAGGCTTTCCAAAGGAATCTCTCTTGCGCATGCGTAATTGATCCATGCAGAAGGGACAAAGCTTCTGAGGCATCCATTCCCAAATCCCAGGCTCATGGACTCTGTGAGAGACCTTGTAAGGGTCATCGGTAGAAAAACAGTACTAGACTCTGCCTCTTTCAGGAAAGTATGTGCAGCTATGCAAAATATTTATAATACTGTTGGGCCAGGAAGTGAGCTTCAACACCAGACATGTAATTGTGCAGGCTGCCTAATTGCTAGCTTGCTCCCTGGCTCTGCTTTGCCACTGCTTTTAATTACTTCTCTTCATGACAATGTCCAGGGGTATTATACCAATGACAGGTCATGTCAAAGACAGCTCCCAAGAGAGCAGTATGGATTTGGGGAACTCTCCACTTGAGCTAGGACTCCAGTAATAATATTCATCACCCCATGAGGGTGATGAAGCACTGGAACATACTATCCACAAAGGCCTGTGAAATTTCCTTGCATGGTGATGTTCACAGTTTGGCCAAGCAAGACCTTCTGCAATGATGCAACTCTGAAGTCAGACCCACTCTGAGCAGATGGCTGGGCTGATCTCTAGTGGTCCCTTCCAACCAGCATTTTTCCATACTTCACCAGGCTTTGAACCCTCAAGTACCCCCAGGATGCTTTCAGTGCTACATTTTGAGGTCTGACATAACACACATTAGAGTTCCTGAAACAGACGGTGCTGCCTTGGTGAGCTGCAGCACAGCGTTCACCATCAGGAACTTGGAAATGGAAAAACCCAGCCTGTGTCAGGCCCCAAGGGCCACCAGTGTGAAGGGGAAATCTGAGGCCACTGTGCTGCAGAAGGATGTAGCCCTGAGCAATGTGAATGTGAGCCAGATCTTGCCATTTAGCCTCAGGGCTAGTGACCCTTCCCAACTCTGAGCAGTATGGGTGGGCACACTTAGGCTGAAGGAAGAGATGTACAGTCAGTGTAGCATGAAAAACCTGGAAGTCAGTTATTAACTTCAGGACGAAGCAAGAGTATGGTCTACTGAATCCATGGCACAGTCCAAAATTTCAACAGGGCTACTGTGCTAGTTAAGTGAACAAGTTTTGAGGGACATTTTACGCTTTTGTAGTCTTCAACAAAGTCAGGGACTACATTTATGAATCTTACGGCATTCAATAATTACATAGGATAAAAGAGTCAAAAAATACCCTACCTAGCAATGAACTGGAAGTTTGGGGTGACAGTTTCATTACAGTGAAAACAGGAGAGAAAAAGTTAACAGGAGGGTGTATGTTTTACACTCAGACAAGATACTTTCTTTAGGAAAACCTAGTGACTGCGCCAATTCAGAAAATATCCAGAAGAATCAAGCTGTTCTTTATGAAACAAACTGTGATTTCTTTTATGAACCTTAGAACTACCTACAGACATATGCCTTTAGGAAAGGCATATGTCTCCTTTAAATCAGGATAATAAGGAAGTATTTACATAGTCACAGGTAAAAGCTCAGGGAACCAAGAGAGTCTTACTGCTTTCCCACCCATTTCTAGCATTTATTTCAGAGAGACAATACAAGGTTTAATAACATGGCCTTTATTGATGACACAGGAAAGCAGATGTTTTAAAGTAACAAATTTTTCATAAACAGGAAAGAAAAATTTTAGTTCCTGTTATGTAATTACATAGAATCTGTTTAAGTCACTAAGGTACAAAAATAAAAAAAAAAGTCTGCATACTTCGTACCATCAAGAAGACCTAAGTAGCTGTATTTTCTATATGAAAGGGAAAAATAAAATAAATTTGCATGGACAGAATTCAATAGTGTAAAACAATTAAATGTCTGTTATGAAGAATTTTGATTAGTTGTAAACTCAGTCCTTGAGGATGGCTAAAGAAGTAGATCCTAGCAGGATCAAACCTTGCATATTTACACTCAGAGGTGTAAAAGTAATATTGCCAGTTAATTGAAATACGCATTTTCAGTATTGTTCTGAAAATCAATGAAGTCCAGAAGCTAAATTTTAAATGCAGATGTTCACATTTCAAATAAAATGCTTCTTGCATCCTGTATAATTAAGGCAAAGTATGTTATCTTCTGAAAATACCTTCTATATAGTTTCTGCATAAAAATATGAAATAAAAAATAAAACTATATATATTTAATGGTACACTGGTATGTATGGTCCAGCAGAATAAGGCACAAAAAGTAAATAGAATGCAAAAGTATATATAGATGTTAATGTGTTATTTTAAGTGGAATATAGCAAAATTCAAGTAGTTTTGAGTATGCTCATTTCTTGCAATAGGAATACATTTTTATATAAGTATCTCATGCTAAGCCTGATGTAGAAACATTCATCATGTAAGCATAATCTATCAGAAGTATGTCATTTGTACAGTGGCTGTATTTAGAAATCTGATCGTTTTCAAACCATCTGAAACAAGGCTCCTTAATGAGATGACTTGGCCTGAAATCCAAGTGTGAATTTTTCCATGAGGCAAAGTATACTGGTTTCCTGCCCAAATCACTTGAGCTAGGCAAGCTTTGTCTGCATGCTTAATACGAAGGTTAATATTTTCACTAACGTAAATGACAATACACGTCCCTAAAGTTGGGCACATTTGCAAAGTTTGTTTTCACAGGTGATGTTCACAAGCAAATTTTCTCTCTCTGAAAAGTTCTGCAGAGAGTTAGTGTACAGAATAGGCCACTTGCATCAGTACAATGGCATTATTGGTCAGAAACCTTTCAGATCAGCTGGTATTTATTTTGGAAGTATGGTTTGTCAACAAGTAAGCATACTTGTATAGAGAACAGAGAATCTTAATGTATTTTGGGTTGATAGAAGGCATACATCAGCATTTGTTGTCTGACTGCAGCCTCAAAGCAGCAACTCTCCCCCCCAAACCCCCACCAAGTAATATCTGTAAGATTTTCACAAAGGAAGAGGAGAGTAGATGAAGTCTTTACTTCCTTCCCAAAGTTTCAGCTAATTTCTTCAGTCTTTTCTTCAGCTCTAGAGGAAACTTCTCATAACACTTCTTGCAGACAGGTTTCATATCAAACTCAACAAATTTATTCCTAAGACAACAAAGCAAAAAAACAGATAAAGTTTTAGTGGATGAGATAGTGAAAAAAAGAATAAAAAAACCCCTCCTATTACATGCGCACAAGCAAAAAATTAACACCCCAATTTATAAATATACATCAAGTTACTTTTACAAGGTTATATACACTGTAGACAGTGATTACAATACCCTGTTTGAGCAAGTTACAGAGATTTTACCCAAATGCCCACATTTATTAACCATGTAATTTAGAAAGCCTTTCAAACTTAATTGTAGACAAAATGTAAGATAATGGAATAACAAGTTAGTATTTCAAGTTGCAGTTGCTTGAAAGATGTTTTGGTTTTGACTGCCATAAGTTCATGCAAAAGTGCAAAAAAAGCATCCTTAGGACTAACCAAAGAAGAAAGGAGCAAGAGGTGGTGGTGAAAAGGAAAAGAAGTTTACAAACAGATTGGCTTTTTCTTTTTCTGCTTCTCTTTATCCTTTGCTTCACGTTCCCGTTTGGCAAGTCGCCGCTTAAATTCATCTGGCATTTTCTCATAACAGTGTTTGCAGACAGGTTTTAGATCAATTTCAACAAACTTATCCCTTTAGAGTTAAATGCGATAAAATAAAGGATGGAAAAGGAGAAGAGTTAGGAAGACTAACTGAAGGAAGACCTGAAAAGACAGCTGAAAGAGATGTAAAATATTAAGTGGAGCAAGAGGAAGAGAGAGGTACTTATTTCCTCAGTGCTGATTACATGTTTTTCATACAGTAACAGCTACACTATAGCAACATCTACACTTTGAAGAGAACCACTGATTTGTTTTGAAGACATCACACTTATCTAAAAACTTACTTGAGGGTTAACTTAGTGTTACAAGTTGAACAAGCGAAACAGTTCACACACCATGCCTTATTCAGAGCAGACACAACTAGGGAGATGGGAAAAAAGAAATCATTAGCATTACCAATTTTAAAAAACGTGATTACAAAAATTTTAAGATTACATATATATTCATGAGGTGTGAAGAACAGTCATTGATTCTTGTATCAATTATCAAGGACCGTAGCAATACCATGGCCAGACTAGCAAGGCACATTTTAGAGTGTAATGAAGCAGGACTATGAAGCATTGATACAGCTGTCTCTGAGGCAAGACTAGCTTAACCTATTTCTGCCTCCTATTTTTTGCTTCCACTTCATCTCATACCCAGCTGATCTCAGGCAGTGGTTCTGTGAGGCCGGGTTCCAACTTAATCAGGAAATGCTTCCAGCTGAAGAGCAATCCAGCAAAATTGTGTTTATGTTTTCATTCAGTTTCATTTTTCAGATCCAGTTCAGACTGCACTGCAATCAACAGTTGCACTTGCCCAGCTGAAGAAAATAATGTGAAGCCAGCAGCCAGGACACTGCTGGTAAATCAGCATTACCAAGGTGAAAAAAACTGTGGACTCTTTATTCTTTGCTTTGCAGAGAAAGTAACTATTTTCTATTTGTTCTGTAGGTAAATCCAATTCCTGTTCTTCCTCTCAGTACAACTTTCCAGTTTTCCCTGGCAAAATTTTCCTAAGTTAGAGAATGTGGGACAATATTTCTCTTAAAATGTTTTCCTCATTCAATTTCTCAATGTTTTTATCACAGTATTTTGTCAACAACAAGGAGAACCAAAGCATTGTCATGCAGGGGGTTTTTCCTGCACTATGGGGCAAGCATGTCCACAGATACATAGTTATTCCATTACTTTCCAGAATACTACTAGACAGATGAAAGTCTTTTCTCCCAAGCAACCTTAGGAATGCAGTCATAGACACCCTTCTGAAAAACTGCTGCCACAGATATTTGTTTCACCAGGCAGAGAACAATACTGGATACCAAATTTGTGACAGCTGACTCAAATTTGTGTGCAGAAATGAAAGAAGAATGTAATTGAAGACATACACTGAAAATAAAGAAATTAGTGTATACTACATTCTGTTCAATTCAGAGACCAAAATTTACAATATGAGTGTCAGATTATATGGTGAACGGTTAGAATCATACAGAGATGTAGTTATCAGGAAAAGTTCCAGTTCTGCTCATTCCAGTAGAATTTTACTGAAAATGAGGACTCTTTCCTCTAGTGCATTTTGGATTGTCATTCTGCAGGTATAGCAGTCCAGAAAATGTGGGGAAAGCACATCTACGGAATGTATGTCTTACTCTAGAGTTTCATGACTATAAAACAGTTCATGTCTCTTTTTGAATGTTCGAAGCTTCCTCCTACTTTGCTAATGGCTTTGGCTTAGATGAGGCTAACATAGTATTTACTTTGGACAGGGTAAATAGGCACATAATGTCATATTATTTCAGGTAGAATAATTTGCTTTTGGCATTTTATCAGAGCTAGTTATCCAAACAAACCCCTCAAAACCACCCCTTTTTCCTAAAAAACCCAATCAAACAATAACAAAATAAACAAATTACTTGCAGTTCTGCCTTTACAGGATATATATTTCCAAGTATGATCATTCCCAGTTTTGTGACATTATCATAAGCCTAGGTTTTCAAAAGACAGGTGCCTGCAATAGATAGGTATCTCCAGGATAATGGGAACAAGACATTTAAAAAAAATTCCCAACAGTGCCCACCTACGTCTTTCAGTATCTAAATATTTTTTCAAATTTGGCTCACGATCCACAAATTCATTTGTGGAGATGCCTGTATGCTCATTCTCACCCTTGCATGTGTTCTTTTCTGAAGATGGTGTGGCAGGAAGTCACTTCTGTGCATCTTCCAGCATCCCTGGCTTTTGCATGTCACTAAAAGGGGTTTCACAGTTCTCTTTGGCCATGGGGTGGTCTTCTACCATCATGAAATGATGTAAGGTTTTCCTACCATTTGGTCTCTGACTAATTGGCTCTAATTTAATTTCTGTTCAAGGGAATGTCTGTTTTTGTTTTAATGAAAACAGAGCTGTTTCCCCCTTACTTTCACTTTTAAATAGAACTTCCATCAAAAAGGAACATTAAGGAAACAGTTAGAAAAGTGCTTACCATCTCCTTCAATCACACGGTTGCAATGGAAACAAACATCACCAAATAGCTGAAGAGGAAAGAGAAGCAACAGATTTTTAATATAATGATTTTATTGAGGGTAACTTCTCAAACTAGCAAAATAACTATATTTCAGCTGATGGGTATAATCGCTTTCCTGTTTATTCCAGTGAAATAAAGAGAATGCTGGCAAGTCTGGTTTGGTTTCCCAAGTACATTTTGCATCATCTCACCACAAAAAGTCTTGATAATATTAAAGCTGAAAACATTTATTTACCTTTGATTCTCTGTAAGTATGATTTTGTTTTAAGATTTCTCTAATCCTGAAGGTTTGAAATACAGGAGTTGGTGTCATATACATATTGTTGCTAACCAGAAAATGTAACATATGGACTTACATGCATGACTAAAACAACATATTGCTGCAACTGTAAAAAATTTTTATCTTTATTAAAAAAAAGGAACATTTAGGACAAAAAATATTAATTCTTTTTCCAGGCTTAATATTTGTCCACAATGTAACAGTGCCAACAACTTCATGTATTTTTTCTAACTGTAGTAGTTAACCTAGGAAAAGACATTCACTCTACTTACAGCTCTTGTCTGGTGTATGGACTTGCCCCATCCCAGCTGCAACACTTACTATGAATGTCACGGCATTTACAGTCTGCAAGTGTGCCAGCACCAATCATCTGCCCTTCATCACTAATGACTAATTAAGAATCCATCTGTAATTAGCAGATGCCTTACAACTCCCAAGTGTAAGCCCTCCTCATGTATTTATGTAAGCAAGGAGGTGAACGTGACACGACAGATGACTTCCAAAGGAAGAAAGGTCTGTGCATTGTGGTGCTGGACTCCACATCCAAGGGCATTTGGAGAGAGGTGGTACCGTGACATGGAATTCATACATAAATGCAAGTGGTCACTAGAGGGTGTCTTCTGACAAATTTAGTCTTGGAAGTCTTCATCAAACTAACGACTGAGCAACAGCATATATCAACACACAGTGTCTTAGAGCAGCAGCTGCAGGGAAACCCACACCACTCACTGGGGCCTCCAACCGCAGTTACTGAGTGGCAAATCTTCTTTAACTTCTTAGGAGAGATTAAGTGTCATTAGCTGCTCTGATCCACAGACACGTCAAACCCATAACAGCTCTACCTAAGTACCACTAAGCTTGAAGAACAACTTGATACTGATTGTCCTGGCCAGCCTTTGTGAAATACCTGCAGCTTTCTTTTTTAATGCCACACAGATGAATAGGGAAACCTGTACAAATGAAAACGCAACAGAACATATGCTAATTGCCATTACACCCACAGATGCCCTTAACAAAACAGAAGAATGTCCGTGGTTTTATATCTCTAATAAAACCAATTTGTGAGTTTACCAATTAATGCCATTTTTAAAAATATGCAACCTTACCTGATTGTAGTGGGTTTCACAATATGCCAAGCCTTTTCTCTCATAATGACGATGGCCCAGGAATGGCTTTTCACATTTTGCACAAACAAAATGCTACAAAGAAAATGACAATACATTTTTTTATCTTTTGGAAGTAATGTTATTTTTTCTAGAAAGCAAACTAACCACGTCGACTACTTGAACATGGCTGAAGTCTACTGAGCCATCTTGAAAAGCAGAGTTGAAACTTTTGTTTCTACATTTAGACCATTAAAATAATATTTCTTTTAATGTCTTCAACATTTCAATCCAAAAGTTACCAAAAAAAAAATCAAGCAATGGATTCTCATTCTTTATCAATGAACAGAATTAAGAGTTATTAAATAATCTGCATTATCATTACACCCTTGTGAAGAAAGCATTTCCTAGAGGAGACTTTCAAAACAACAAAAGGAATAAACAATTTATCTAATTAAAATGGAAGATGTGGCACTAAATCTTGTATGTGGCCTTGAAATAAGAACTTTCATGTGAACTGTTAAAGAAATATGTACATGGCAGATGACTATGGAAGACCTAAGGGTATTATGATGCTTAGTAACATGGTTGCCACAGATTTGATTGCCTTTCCACATGTACTGCTTTGAGCTCTGCAACTTTCTTTTGTGAGGACCTCGCCATGCTTCCTTTGATTATGGATTTTAGTTTCACAGTCAAAGCTCTCTGTAAGGTGGGAAATAACTCCTATTTCACAGTGGAAGACCAGCCACAATAAGGTTGAAGAGGGATTTGGAGAAGGCATTTATAATGATTGCTGCAAATTTTGAGAATCCTTTCACTGAAATTGATCAGCAAAGTCACAGATAAATATGCCAATGTTTACGTTTGTAAGAGACATTGTATAGCACCTGATGTTTACCTCCACATGCCATTGCTTGCCCATAGCATTCACTACACGGCCTTCAATTGGTCTCCTACATGCCCCACAGATGGGGACACCCATTTTGTCATGGCAGGGTAAGCAGTAGAGTTCTCCCTTCAGCTCACGAGCATCAGCAGTAAGTTCCTTCCTGTTCAGAAGTTAATGAATTGAGAGCATGAATAAAAGCACTCAAAAATGTCAACTCTTGAGAGTTTCTGAAGTGAAAAAAAAAATTATCATTTGCTTTAGAAATTACATTTATAGTACAGTAATGCAGCAGCATCAAATATAACATAGTTCAACACAGTTCAACCCTGATCCCAGTAAACTGAGAACAGGCTGCAAAGCGAGGTGCGCCGAGTCTCTCTGGAAACAGCTACTGAGCTATTGTCATTCTGCTTAAGCTGCACAAATCTGTGTGTGAAAGCTGCAGATGTTTGGTTTATATTCTGGCACTTACCACCAGGTTATTTTAGATTTGCATAACTGTAACTGAAAGTAAAAAGTAGTCCTCTACATCTAGTTACATTTTCCTTGTATCGAACTTCAGAGAAAGAGAACTACAGACCTGCTTAAGCTAGGCTTATTCATTTTCCATTGCAGAATCTTATAACTCTACTTCTATGTAGCTTGTATGGTTAGATACTGAGAATAGCTAAACCTTGAAAGTGACCGTAATCATTAATACTGTCAACTGGTTGCACTGATACAACACTCCATACTGTTATTCAAATCAGCCTTTGCTATGGCACTGAAATAGTAGCTTCCTTTGCAGCAGAAATAAACAACTAAGAATCCATGCTATGTCCTACAATGCTCCGTGCTCCAATGCTCATCCTACATCGCTGCATCAGTGCAGGATGTAGGAATGTGCAGTTTCATGTGCTGCAGTTGCAGAAGATGATAAAATGAGATGGGAGAAGGCTTCTCAAAAAGATAGGTTTTAAAAAGAGAGAACAAAGTTTGGATGCTGTTGAACTGAAAAAAACCCATAGGCAATAATTCAAGCAACAAAAGAGAATCACTTCTCTTCTCCTCCTAGCAAAATAGTGAGCTATCATTTCACTACTATAGAAATGGTATCTGTGTCGATACTTTGTATTTTGTAAGGTACCACCTTGTCCTGCAGAGTCCAATCTTTCTTTAGTCCCCAGCAGGTCAGCTGTTGTTTGAACCCCACCAAGCCAAACGCAGTAACACACCTCTGGCCACAAGACATCCAAACCCCACCACCTCTTGTCAGTTGTACAGGACAAGTTTTTACTTTAAGATGTAAATTGATGAAGCAAATAAGCCCAGCATTTTCCTGTTTCCCTTTGCAGAACTCAAGTTACCCGCAGTTTGCACAGTTGAAATGATCAGGGTGATAAGGATCATTTTTGAATATGAGAGGCTGTTCATCAATAATGGCATGACACTTCTGGCAAATGTACTTTCCCAGGCCTCTGGCTTTTTCCCTGTTATGGCAAGGACGGCAGAGATGTCTGAAACAGCATAAAAAAAGAGAGGTAAGTATTCCTACCAGGTACTACAGTGCAAAAATATAAACCAAAAACCTCTCAGAACCTCATTTCAATCAGTTCTTTATCGAGTCTTGTTAAAACAACTTCCTTGCTAAGGAAGGATCACCCAAATTCAGGGCGATCATTTTATTTTCTGGCACCACAGGAGTATCCTTTCTTCAGCTCAGCTGAGTTAAAGCTGTGTTGAAACACAGAAAACAAAGTTTCTTATAGATTCTCATTGCTGAATGTTTTACTTTCAAAATCTTAAAAATTTAGATTGGAAGCTGGATGAGCACACAGGTCCTACTTCTGTAAAAATTCTGTATATTGTACTATACATAAGAAGACAATGGCCATAAAATCCATTTGTAAAACATTCTTTTGATCATAGCTGGCAAAAATATCCTATTCTGTGAAGGGTCCTACTGAACATTAGGCAATTATTAATAAATATGGTGCCAAACTGGACCAAAATTGGAGAAAGAAATTGGAAAAAGAAAGTAAACATTTTTATAAAAGAAAAAAGACAGTGCTTCTGTATCTGAATGTTTTCTCTCTTATTACATATAACAATGGCCCCAAAATGTCACTGGGTAAAGAAAATGTTTGCCATGAAACTTTGCATTGAAGTAGGTAAAATGTTAGTATTTTAAGATACCCATTCTTGGTTTTGTGATGCACTCTTAGACCTTCTTCTCACAGGAAATATTTCAGTTGCTCCATCTGAGCTGGAAAGCTTCAGGAACCAAAACCTCTCAGTCCTGCTATTAGTTCATTTAATTTATCATCAGTTAACAGAAGGAAGGGTGGAGATTTACCTGCCAGCATTCTTTACAAATCCAATATCAGCCAATACTATTTGGCAGATATCACAGCAGAAGCACTCTGGATGCCAGCTATTGTTCATGGCTTTAATAACACGACCAATAATGAACTCACCTGTAAGAAACACAACACCAGGATGTAAAATACCATACCAGATAAAGTTAAAAGTAACCTACAAATGAATCACTACGACTACAATCATCATTCCTTTCCATACCCCAAAATCTGGGGGGACACATTGCTTTCAATATCGCAGTTCTCACTCCAAATCCTGGAATTTGGGTTTGTTTGTTGTTTTTTGCTATGGGTCAGAAGAAAACATCTTTACTGATGTAGGACGTTCTGCTTTTTACATACAAGTCCTTCTACATGCATACTCCACCTTCTCTCTGCAATAATCCTGTTTTGGTCCCTTCACTGGTTTTACTTATCTCTTCTCAAGCTGTTAAGAAATTTATGGAGTACTTAATATAAAAAGGGCTTTCTTGTGTCCTAATTATTTTTCTCCTTCTTTTCTTTAAGAATATGACAATTTTAACTTGCCATGTATATAGGAGGGGTTTCTACTCCACTAATACCAAGCCTTGAAGGTATTCTATACTCAAGGCACAATAGAACTGAGCTTGGGTGGCTGTGGACCTCCTGCAAAAAAACTCCCACGGAGTCCAAATGCAAAGGTGCAGTGAAGCTGCAGAACAGTCAATCCAACACACACACAACTTCTGACCTACCACAAGGAGTCCTGTCCCATAAGGCATTAAAAAAACAGTGTGAGAACAAGTGTTTTGCATGCACAGTGTGGCTGTACTGCACAGGCAGTGGAGTAATGTCCATCACACGTGCAATTTAGTTTTCTCTGCGCCGATGGATAGTGTAGCCAGGGGCCCTGAGCAGTGCAAAATGTGTTGGGAGCTCAGTTTCCCCCTGCTGTCAGAGGCTGAGTTCTGGCTTTGGAGAACAAGAGCTACCAAAGGGAAGCGATCAGGCAGATAACTGATGTGGACGATAACATCCAGCATGCAAGTCTGTTGCATTCCCACGAAGTCATAGCTTTTCAAGAATAAAAATCTGATGGATTCCAGAAATGTCAGGAATGCTCAAGGCCTCATCGTTGACAACAGCTCCATTGACTTTGTCTGTGTTTATTAGGTACAAACAGTGGAAAAGCCCAGCTCCAGGCAGAACCTTGATGAGGTTTAAGGGAGTGAGCAATACCAGGAGACAGGACAGGAGAAGGGGGAGCTGTGCCAGGAGAAATCCTGGAGACAGGCAGCATAGCTCCTCACAAATTGTCACCAACTCATTTCTTCCTCTTCCCCTGCTTGTTCACGTCTGAAATCACTTAAATTCATAGTCCCATAGCATCTGCTTCCCTCTTCCTTGCTGTTCAACCTCTCCCTCCACATGAGGAATGGCCTCATTGATATAAGTTAAAGCTTTAGCACCTTGCCAAAGGTGCCATAAAAACAACAAGGGCTTCCAGAGCAGTTTAAAGAATAGTCAAATAATGACTTCCCAGCTCTGGCCCAGCAAAATGTGTCACACACAGAGGAAAAAGAAAACATGCAAGTGATTACAGTGCAGCAGACACACAGGCATTTACATCAACAGTGGCAAATAAAAAGCAGCCCTCGGTATCACGTAGGATGGACACTGAAGCCTTAAAGGTATTTGTTTCAAAAAAATCAGCAGGGGCCCAGTTGACCATCATTTGATTATAACACTAGATGATGAAGATTGTCTCAGCTTCTGTGAAACAGGACAGCACAAGGGGGTTACAAGAGTCAAAGCAGATGACAAAATCTTGTTGCAGGGTTTCAGCTACATGAGAAGGGACAAATGTCAGCACATAAAGACCTACAGATATAAATAATCAGGAGTCACGAGTGGTGTATATAATCAGGAGTTTATGAATGGTCTGTTCATTGGATCACTGGCTCAACAGCTAAACTACTTACTAAATGAATGCAAACTTTTATTTTTAAATCCTACAGGTTTATGACCTTTAGAAAAAGCAACTCCCCCATTTCTCTGAAGTCTAGTTCATTCTGGAAGTTCAGATGCTCAGCTGAACATGAGCACCTCCCAGAGAATAGATACAAGGGCAGCACATCTTCCCCCAGTGACACTCCCATTTGTGATCAGTGTGAAGTATTTCACCTTGAGTTAAAACTTACCACATTGATGGCAGCAAGGGGCAAAAAGCATTTGAAAATCGTGTTCACAGTACTTCCTCCCTTCAAACTGCAAATAGAAAAAGATCTGAGAGTTAGAGATGAGGAACATGCACTTAACATCAATGCTGTAACACCCTGGTGTGTTCCCAGATACAATTACGTAGTAAAACATGAGGGGCTGAACAAAAAAACCCATACCATGAGCTACATGTGCTAGGCATTACATTCACCCACCTTAATTCACCTACTAGTTAGCATGTAGTGTTAATAGCACACCATTTCTCCAGTACTGCTGAGAGTGTAAGGCATTTTCTGTCACCCATTTACATCACAAGAGATGTCTGAATTTTGACAGACTACTGAAACTGATGCAACAAAGCACATTCTGAGCAGGAAATTAGCTAACAAACAGCTTGGCCAGCAGGAGGGGAGAAGCATTTTTCCCAAACTTATTTGATGTCTTCCTCACTCTACATTTCCTGCCAGAATGACCCAGCATACCGGAGGAAGTACATATGGTGGGGGTTGGGGTAGGAAGAACACCCAGGGGCAGAAATCTTTGCAATTTATGGAGCAGTACAGCCAAAGCATGAAGGGAAATAAGCCTTTTCCTTCATGATGCTTATTTCATAGAATCATAAAATCATTTATGTTGGGAAAGACCCTTAAGATAATCAAGTCCTAATATTAAGGAGTAAAGTTCACTACGTCGATCAGATTAAATTGATTTTAAGGGATCTGAATTTTATCACAGCTTAGGCAAGTTCAGCTACAGTTCAAGCTCTCATAGAAAAAAAACCCCAAACATATGGAATAAAAAGATTCAACAGCATTGAATTAGAAGCTTAGCCAAAGAATATGTAAAAACATGTAGGCAAGTATGTGCTGAAATGAAGGAAAATGTTTAGATACCTTCAGGCACCATCATTATTAGACACAAATGCCAATGAGCATGTCAAAACCAGGTAGACAATTTTAGGTATTCTATAAAATGTTTGGATTTGAATGTCTCAGTTTAAAACAGTGGAAAAAGGAGGACAGCAGGAAACCTCACTCTTTTCTTTTTACTGGGCCTAAGACAAAACAAAGTGAATAGCATAAAATACTACCCACAAAGTAAGGCTTTGTACATGGACAGAAAATACAGAATTGTGTTTCAAGACTACCTGTTCTACACTATGAAATGACAAGGATTGAATACAATATAAATATAATAAATACTCTTGCAACTGGCAGGATGGGGATCTAATGAAACATTTTTAAAGTCACTAAATATTGAAGGTTAGAAAAGTCCTGTTCCCAACCTGAATTGCACCTATTAGGAACAGAAAGACATTAGCTCAGTATACACTTTTTCAAAAGTCTCTGCCAGAAATTTATCAAGTGTTATTCTAGTTTAATACTCTAAAACAGATTACTTTTTAATTTCACCTTTAAAAAAAATAATAATTGAGAGGTACAGAGCTATTACTTTCTCAAGGAGTAATGGAAATTACTGGTTCATTGTGAATTGTGCTTGCTTCCTAACAGATAAAATACATTTCAAACTGAAAAAAAATTGAAAGCTTCCTGTTCTGTGTAAACAGGAGGTCCAGTGGGGAATGCTTAGGTTTGCTTAGATTTCAAAGCCACCACAAGTTGATCTGGACAGACCAAACAGGTTTTCTTCCCCTCTTGTTTGCGTCACGTAGGTTGGTTCCCATTCAGTCTTGTTTATATTTTCAACCTCTCTGGTCATTTGTGCTGCCCTTTGTGGGTGACCCAGCAGTTATCATCAGAGAAAGCCTTGAGCTTCTGTAACAAATCTTATAGTACTTAGTTTAAAAGCAAGGTCATTTCACTGTTGTATGCTGAAGGTCCATGAGGTAAATGGCTCTGCATAAAACATCTCGCTGTGAAATAACCTCCAGCTTACCTGCATGTTTTTAGCTAACTTAAGTGGAAAGACATGAACAAAAACTGAGTCTTTAGAGATTGTTTCTCTAAGGTAGTTTTTGGTAAAAACCATTTTAAGAAAACACTCGAGATACAATGGGAATAGAAACAAATCTGACCATCTGTTCTGCCATTAGTATGGGGCTGTGCACTGCTACCTGTAGAGAGGCTCTACAATAGCAGCTCTAGGGAATACACACTTTGCAGGTGGTGGAGTAAAAGCAGACAAGAATTGCTACCACTTCACACCTAACAGCAAAGGATGGAGTTTGGTAACTCTGCTGGAATGTGCTTGTGTTAATTTTTGTTTAGATTGAGTGCATTAAAAAACTTGCTAAAATGATGTTACCAAGGAAACTGGAACATAAATCAAATACACCCTACCACAGTTTCTGTGCAACATTAGGCACACAGCTCTCAGGAATCCAAACTATCATTCCTAACATAGGCTCATGAAGACATCCACAAAACTCCTGGATGCTGAGCAGACTCTAAGCTGTGGATGGGCACCACTTGTGCCTGTGAGCAAATTGGCTCCAGTGCTGGACCACAGTGAGCTGTGCTGATCAGGGTGCCTGCAAGGCAGCCCAGAGACAAGTCCTGCAGCACAGGAGACCTGACCAGTTCCACCCCCACCCATGGAACACAGCGTGAAAGCTTATCACGGCAGCGTTTGACGGCAAATGTGATAAGCAGCTTAATGACTAACTGGGGCAGCTCTGCAAGGCTTGCAATAGGCAGGGGAACAATATTTGTCTTCCTAATTGCTAAGAGCTGGAAATCATTTCCAAGAAATACTAGCTTAGCTAAACCAGGGACAGAATAAACACAAACTCATGCTGGGCAACCAACAATGCCTGCGTTTATCCACGGGAACCTGCTCAGAGAAACACATTACCTGGCCACACCTCCAAACACATCCATCTTCTCAAAGACTGCATTAAGCGAGTCTGAGGAAGATGTCCTTTCTGCCCATCTTCTCCAGGCACTGTTTTTCTTGACAGTGATACAGATTATCTCAAGTCCTCTGAGCACTGTCAGCCACTCCTGAGCACTCACCAACCTAAGCCCACCTTCTACCTGCTCAGGGCTTTCCTTCCTCTCACAGAATCACAGAATGGGTCAGGTTGGAGGTGAGGTCATCTGGTCCAACCTCCCTGCTCAAGCAAGGTCATCCTAGAACACACTGCACAGAATTGCATCCTGATGATTCTTGAGTATCTCCAGTGAGGGAGATTTCACAACCTCTCTGGGCAACCTGTACCAGTGCACAGTAAAGAAGTTCTTCCCCATGATCAAGTAGAACTTCCTGTGCATCAGTTTCTGCCCATTACCTCTCTGTCCTATTGCTTGGCACCGCCAGGCAGAGCCTGGCTCCCTCCTCTGACACCCTCCCTTCAGGTAATTCTATACGTTGATGAGGTCCCCTCTCAGTAGTCTCTTCTTCTCTCTTCTGAGGCCCAGCTCCCTCAGCCAACCTAATATTATTTTACCTCTGTAATAATTGTAGCAAGAACTGTCTATCCTTAACTGAAACTTTCTACTTTCTATGTAACATTTCTCAGGGTACGCAGCCTGAAAAACACACGTAGCAACATTAGCCAAAACATGTTTAGCACACAGTGCTACTTTCATTCCTCGGACAATCTGCTGGCACTCACTTCTGACTTACTGTCTTTGAGAGCAGCATGTTTCAGTAAGACAGTGCTCAAAGACCAATCATCATGAATATGAATGTTAACAAGGGAGCAGTAGGAAGCAAAATGCCTACATCCGATATATCTAAGCACCACTAGGATACTTGCCTCTGCCACAGAGATTCAGGTATGGCCACCCATGAGCAACAGAAAGAGATTGTAACTTTCCTGAACTAGGTCCAAATGTAGGACTGACTTTCCACCGCAGTCTCTCCTAGGAGATATAGGCTGCCTAGAGCACAATTTCTCAAACTTTTATCTTTAAGGACCATTCAGCTTTCTGAAAGAGGTCCCTGGAATGTCTCATTGTTTTTTGAGTCAGAAAAAGAATGAATAAAGTAGTCATTATTTAGAGAAAATATTCATTTTACTGGTTTAAGACACTTTTATTAACATAATTACAAATATTTTAGTTTTGAAACATTCATATCATTTTACATTTGGCTCAGGTCTTAGCACATCAGGATGGACTCTACTGAATCAGCTTAGTATATATTAACAACTGTAATGCAACTTGTTAAGAATCTAGGGGGTGTTCTTTTGTTTGTATTTAATTAATTCTGCCTTGCAGCTCACCTTTGGATGTCTTATGGAACACTAGAGGCTGATTTACTACAATCTGTGCAACACTATCCCCAGAGCCTTTTGATCCTCAAACAAGGTGAGAAAAAGCAAATACCCAGGAATCCCCTTAGCCAGTCTCTTTTGCAATCCACACTCCTCCCTCAGCCTCTCCTCATCACCACATAACATGGCTCTGTAAAATTAGAAATGGTTCTATGGAAGATAAACTATTGTGCACTTGCCGAAGGATGACACCTGTATGTGAGAGCACAGAATTTGTTCCTTTTACACACTGCTCATTTTCCTTTTCAGATCATCATATGACACAAATCCTGTAACTGCTACGCTAAGTTGGACTGTAAGCTACTTGAGCAGGGCCTTATCTCTCCGACAGTAATTCCCAGTCTCATACCACCTATTGTTCCCTTTACCAATCACTTTGTATTCTATGAACCAGTCTAGAGCTTTCACTAAAGCCACTCTGTGCTGAGCCATGTTCTGAATCCCCATGATAGGGGAATGTAAAAGAAAATGATACCTATACCATAATACCCACCTGAGCTGAGGCAAATCAACCTGGAGCTGAGAAATATGAATGGGATCAGGTTTTAACCCTTGAAAGTGTGTTAAGAACTGATAATTTTGAATGCTCTGGACTGTTAAACTTAAGAGTTGATCTTACACTGCCCTGTCTGGTTTGGATCTCAGCATGCTGACATACAGATCATTTCTTTTTCCATGCCAAGCAGGACTCACTCAACTCAGCAATAAACCTCCTATGGACCACAGGATGCTGGGATTTCCCTCTATATGACTTTCTCCTCTAAGAAGTATGTTTCCTCTGTATTTCTGGTATGATACACCAGACTCACAAATTCCAGAGGAAAAAATCTCGGCTGAGGAAAAAATCTCCAGCAGTTTTTCTCTCAGCGCTGATAACATTAGGCTCCCATTTAAATAAGGTTATATACATTGATATCCTCCAAATTAGCACAGAAATGCTTCTGGGTTTTTTCTCCTTTTACTGGGCATACTCTTTCAGAGCCCAGATCCTCCCATGGGACTTTCTAAGCTATCCATCTGCCTGTAGCTACTTCTGGTATGGGAACGAAGGCTCAAGAGGGGGTATGGGGACAGGAGGGGTCCTCTGCCCCACTTACCTCGTAAAAGAGCCCTTCGGGGAACTGCTGAAAGCACTGGGCGCAGACAAAGCACTGCTCATGGTACAGCTCACCATTGCTGTTGACAATTTTCTCAGCAGGGGCAAAGCCCCCCCTGCAGCGCTCACAGATGGCATTTGCAAGCGCATTCGCCATGTTGCTGTCATTAAAAAAAGAAAAAGAAATCGAAAATTAGCCTAAATAGACAACACTGGTTGTTGGTGTTTCCCCCCCACCACACCAGGCCAAACTGCATCAACCTAATGCTAAGCTGTTCAACACGAGTTTTTAAATGAACTTCATGGCTTGTGGCATCTCCTCAAAAATAAAACTACCACTTCTCCCTCCTCCCTAACTCTTTAGAAACAAAATCCCTGTGATGTGCTCTAATTAATTAAAAACCCCAAACAGAAATGTTGTCATTACAGACACATTTATAGGCTTTTTATGGTTAAAAAACACAGGCAATTTAAAGTACTATAAGAATTATGAAATACATTAAAATTACTGAAAACAAGGGCAAATATTAACAATGATTGAGGACTGGCATTACATAAGAAAACATAAATGGTTAATTGTAAATCAATTCCTAATTCTAATACATATATATAACAGCATTAGTTCAGAGCTCTAAATAAACAATGTGAAAGAGTGTGCAGGATCTAGTCTGGTAGATATTAATGAAAACCAGAGTAGTTAAATAATTATCCTTTATATGAGCTCTGCGTAACTTGAAGTCATTTTACAAATTTAATTTGAAGTAATGGGATTTTTGATTGGCTTGTTAGGGTTTATTTCAGGGAGCTCAGCTCATGATGTGCCAGCTCATAGCCCACTCCAGGACCAAGGGGGAGGGTGGGAATGCTCTGGCTGTCCCACTGCAACCCACACACAGGCCAACACAAGCTGGCAAACCCATGTCAGGGATGTAAAGAAATACTGAAACAGCAACCATGGTTGCTTCTCAAAGGCACAGGACCAAAAAAATGGCAGCGTTGTAGCTGTCAACTTCTGCAGAAGACAGTACAGCTGTGTTTCAGTTAATTAAGGCCAGAAAAAGGCTCTTTTTGATTTTTGCTTTTCAAACATTTCCTTACTCATATCTAGACTCTCAAAGCTATGTCTTTCAGGATCACCTCTCTGCCCTAATACCATGTGGTACCAGAGAGCAAATACAGGGCAACGGTCTAGTTTCACTACAACCTGATGTCAGCTGACAAAACCACTGACTCAAACATCTATCTGGGAGGTTATTAGACAAGTGATATTATTTTAAACACACGTGCTTGCAAGCACACATTTTGATACAGCTGTCATGCTGTGGCTGTAAGCGCAGAGCCCACAGTCCTCTGCAAGATGTTAAGCCTTCCTTCTTATCCCTTCAAGGGGATAAGACCTCTAGCTCCCACCATGTTCAATAGGAATTGAATTCATTCCTTGCACACCATCCAAGGGAGCAAGCAAACACCAAGCACATGGTTCAAAATGCAATGTGTTTTATATATTTCTTACACTGTCTCACAGAAGAGCCCTACACAAGGTCACATCTGACATGTTATTATTAGCTGGCACGTTTTTTTCTCTCTCTCTTGATCTTTGCAGATAAGGAAAATGGTAACTGCAATCCAAACATCCACTGCCCTCACAGTGAAAACAGTGGGCAAATTTCACATGACGATCAGATGCAGGATGGTCTAACCCATACATAACAGACAGACCTACGGACAAACTGCAGTGACTATACACATAAGGAATGACCAACTATAAAGCTTGCCAATGGTCTTCATGGACTGTGTATGCTTTCTGTGGGGCAAAATCTCAGTCAATTTTGCCATCCTCCTTATCAGTCTAAATGAAGAATAATCACAAGAGAAACTGGGATCTTTCATCATCACTTCAACAGTGCTCGAGCATTAAGGATGTTAAGCACTGCCGTACATAAAGTATAATCCAAGCAAAAACATGAAATAAAGTTCAAAAACAAATGAAAACAAAGTTTTCCTCTTCAGAAGAAAGTGTTTCACTTTCAAACACATAATATATGTAAAACCAGTGAAGTATGTAATATTTCTGCATTAATGAAGCAGTTTATCCATTTGCCCAGAATAACTGGCAAACAACCTGAAGGCAGAGAGACTACTTTTACAAATTCCAACCCCAGTTTTACTGCTGATAAAAATTTCTGATGCAATTAATGATGAAATTTAAAGTAACAATTCAAATTTTAGTTGACAGTTACAACTGGCAATGTTTCAAGCAGAACAGTGGCAAAGGCTGGATGAGAGAACAGCTTGCACAGCCTGCTCAGATCTCAGATAATAAAATAAATTATGTACAATACACCAGTAATGTCACGGCAGCTACACCCCGAAGCTGAACAGAATGAACTTACAATCTTGCATAAAAGTCACAAAATTCTTTGTAGAGTTTTATTTCACTGTGCCTACGTTGCAATTTTGACACTGGTTTCTCGCCTTCATTTCCTGCAGAGTTGTGAGCATCAGGAGTGACCTTGTATGCAACCTCTTCATCCTCTGGGATGGGGTACGGCTGAGCTCTGCGCTGGAAGTCCATGTCGCTCCGATTGCTTTCCCGGGTGTATATATTCTATGCTTATACTGCAAAGAAGCTGTAGGCAAAGTCTGCAAAACAATATGCTGGACTTCCCCTTGTTCCCAGCAAAGTGATTTACTTTCACAGCTCCGTGTCATGTAGCTGGAGCTACTCAACACCCTGCTAGAGCTTCAAGTTAAAAGTTCAGCTGCGGGGCTGTGAGCCTGTCACGCTGAGATTTACTGAGGCTGGCTGTGCACAGAGAAGAACACTCCCCTGCCAGGCCCTCATGTAAACTCGGATGCTGGAGAGGGTCTTCACTGCTGCCTGCTGACAGAAGCTGCCCAGCACAGCTGTGGTGTCAGTAACCTATGAGAGCAAGTAAGTTCATCACCAAACTCGTCTGCAGCTTCTTTCTGCTGAGGGGGGTGGAGGCAGATTCTAGCAATATTTTATCATAGGCAAACCATCAGTGAAGAGAAAAGCAGGAAGAGAAGACTCCTGTCTCCAGGTAAATATTGCTTTAATGCTGTAGTATGTTAATTGTATTGTAAAAATGGCCTTTAATGCTCCACTTGTGTCTTCTAAGTCATATGTGCTGAATTTATCCATAGGTGTCTTTCCTCTTGTCAGTACTTCAGACAAGGGAAAGGTAGAGACAGATAATTTGATTTCTGTTGTGCTTCTCAGGCCATTAACCAAACTGACAGGCATGCCATAATGGACAATATATGAAGGAGGTAAAACAAAGCTTTATTTCCAGCATTTAGAACAACTATCCTGTCTAAAAACACTAACTGAATTAAGATTTGCAGCTAATAACTACACTCCTTCAAGCTTTCCCTATTTGAAGCACAGTGCTTGTGGCAGATGTGGGATACTTGACTTCCTGCACTTTCTAATTGCAGAAAAGGCTTTTGGGAAGCCCTCCTGAGTAACTGACTTGTGTGTTGAACTGGCTCAGCCTTGTTAGCAATCAGTTGAACTGCAGAACTGTAAGCACTCTGTGCTCATGGCACACAGCACACTGATATCTGAAGAATCTGCTAGTCTTTGAGAGGGCATGAAAAATCAGAGGATGACAAGAAGGAGATGAGCAATGGGAACAAGTAGAGAAACTAGAACTCCGAGATCAGAGAATCATAGAATCATTTAGCTTGGAAAAGACTTCAAGACCACTGAGTCCAACCATTAAACTGATACTGCCACATTCACCACTAAACCATGTCCCCAACTGCCATATCTACACACCTTTTAAATACCTCTAGGGATGGTGATTCCACCACTTCCCTGGACAGTCTGTTCCAGTGTTTGACAACATTTCCGTGAAGAAATTTTTCCTTATCTCCAATCTAAACCTCCAGTGGCATTCCTTGAGGCCATTTCCTCTTGTCCTGTCACAGGATATGACAGAAGGTCTAGTCAAGGCTACAGTTTCCTAATATACCCGCACCTTCCGAGGACCTACTACAGAGGGTCTGGCTGATGATGGTTTTTGGCCGTATCTCTCACCAGCAGCTGGGACAGCTTGGTCAGCAAGCGTACAGCAGCCCACACGCCGCTGTCGATGCAGGCCTGAGCTTGCACACAGCTGCCTTCCCGCAGCTCAGCCAACACAGTCCTACGCTGCTGCTTCTGCTGACAAATTTGTGGAATGGGTTTGGTCAGTGTCTTTCCTTCACTTCCCCTCAACAAGGAGCAACATCTAGGCAAGCTATTTCACTGTGTAGGTGGGACCCAGGCAGCATGACCTTGCTTATTTGCCTGTCCGTAGGTGTGATTATTCACCCTATGCCAGAGCTACCAGCAGTCACAAGCTCTAACAGGCTAAGGAGGCTGCACCCTCACCACTGACACAGCTTGGCTGCAGCTCAAGCCCTATTTTTATCTGTCATGGGACAAGCTCCAGATGAAGCAATGTTCAGGTTGTAGCCCTAGGCCACAAAGATCTTGCTAGAGCACCACTGCAGTCCTGGAACAAAAGGTTTCTGCATTCTCTGGAGCACAAGTGATGAAAATGAGCAGTGTCTGCCAACAGATATGCAGGTATAATGATGCCAGTTCTACTTTTTCATCTTGCTTCCCAACACTTTGTGTGAAGGTCAATGCTGAGCTTCTGTGGGTATAAAAAACTCCGGCAAGACTGACTGCAATGGACTAAAAATGCTGATTCATCCAGGATTAGTGCAGGTGCATGAAGCCACTAAGATAAGAAACAGCAAGTCAGCCTATCTCTTCTTCTTATTGCTATCTTCTCAACAATTTCCCAACTGTTTTCCTGTATTTTGTCCCAGATTACAGACAATTCTCCTGGGAAGATGCTGTTGCAAATCAAAAGTGCCCTGTAGAGCTTTTCTCCCAGTGGACTACAATTCTTGCAGTAACCTGAAATCCACAGGTGACCAACGTGGCTACAAGCCACTTCTGCTGCCTCATGTCCTCTTTGGTCAACAAGAAAACATTTGCTTGCTTCTTCAGCTTGCTACTGTGCAATCTGCTGCAGAGCTGTAGCAAAGCAAGTAGTACAGCAAGTTAGTGCAGTAAGATGTCCATCCAAAAAGCCTGGTTTAATCTTCTTAGTTTTTTTCAAGAAGCAGTCCTTCAAACATAGGACTCCATATGTGCAATAAGTAGAAGCTGCCAGGTTCTCCAGTCATATCACCACTGCTGCTGGTGGAATGACTCCCATGTTTTCCATTAAGCAAAAAAGGAGCTTGACAGGAGTTTAAAAAGGGCCTTTCTGCTACTGAACCAAAACACAGCTTCTACTGTGAAGGTCTGGTAATCCACAAATCCCGAGCAGCTGGCCATCTTTCTCTTTTCTGTCATTTTGTGGGAGACATGCTGCCAAGATCTGAAATACATTGTTAAAAATACACTGTATTTTCATTAGGGAATTCTAGGCTACACCGAGGTGAAGTTGTCCATGGGGAGTGAGAAGCATGTAAGGGGTTGTTTTGCAGCAGCAGCAGCTTCCCAAGGGCATTCCCTGGGAAATGGGACAAAACATACCAGCCTGTTGTTAAAGATGCAGTGTTATGGAGAAAAGGGGGAAGTTGAGTGTTTAACTAGAAAAGGTAGGTATGAAAGAAAAAGACAGTCTCCTCTTGGCACATTGAAGATCTTATCAGAAGCCAGATCTGGTGGTAGGGAAGGTGCTGAAGGAAATGGTAGAAAAGGGAGGGAGAGGTGTCCCACTGCAGTTACCAGAACAGCTCTGGTAAACAATAGCAAAAATAGTTGCACTGCCTAATCCCTGCTGAAGGATGACTGCCGCCTCACTCCACGCTGCTTTCTCTGGAGAGCTTTCCAGTCAGGCTGCCCATGCTGGTGCCTGCCAGGGGCAGACAGGGACTCTTACAGAGACGGCTCGGTGGCCAGCCAAGCCTGCTGAGCATTTCACTCCGTGCCACAAATAGCCGTGCGGAGCAGTCAGGGCTCCAAACAAGGTGCTTGGCAAAGGCAGCTGCTGCTTGGCAACCTATTTGTGCCACCGTGACATATCACAGCACAGCTGGCGCTGTCAGGAGGCCAAACGGCCCATCGGGACATGCCGGGGGGATGAGTGATCCCAGTGCATCCCACCACTTCGCCCATAGGCACGTGTGGTTTCATTTTAATGATGTATTAACAGATGCTATGCAGTGGCTCCCACAAGCAAAATACAGAACAACCTACAACAGAAGTTTGGCTGCAAAAGACGCGTGGTCTTGCAGTGCCCTGCTCTGATTTCTGCACCAACATTTTAAAGCACTAGTTGACCTTTGGTGGGGGATTTTTATTGAAATTAAAAGCACTCCTGGGTTCTGGTTGCTGCAATTGTTTATCTCTTAAGCAATAAAATACTTTCCATGTTAAGCTGGTCTCCTAAGGCAGTTTGAAAGAAGGCATGAATATTTTATATAACAAAAATGCACATTACAGGTAGGATTTTCACATATGCTCAGCACTGCTATAACTTACTGTTTCTATTAAAAATGATGAAAAACCATCTCAAAACTACTACAGTAAAAACCAGGTGAATTCTGAGTGCTCCTAAAAGCTTTATTCTTTAGTCTTCATCTCAAAATGCATAATTAAGCTTATGTGGTGGGAGTTTAAACAGGGCAAACAAAAAGGCAATTCTAGTTGCTTCATATACTTCAGTATAAATTTAATCTAGTAGAAACATGTCCAAAAAATGCTTTGGTCTCCGCAAACAGAGAAGGTTCACATTCCATCTCTCCATAAGGAAGTAAACATAACTGGAATAGACAGGTAAGCAGCACCTTCCCACACAATGTTTTATCAATCACTCAAGCACAGTGAAAAATCAGCCTCTGACAGAATTTGTAGAAAGGGAAAGCAATATGCTACTACAGCATTCTCCTGTTATAAGTACTATTTCAGTGAAGTATTGTGTTTTCTTCCTGCTGGTTACAAGTATTATCAAATGAAGCCATGCTCCATGTAAACCAAGTAATGACTTCTGTGTGCAGATATCTGATACTCTTCAAAACAGTCATCTCTTCCTCCCCCACTACTATTTTTTTTTAATCCTGTGCAGATGGGAAAAACAAAACAACAGACACAGTATCATGTATGAGAAGCTCGCAAACTCCAATAATTTTGTGTTCCATGAGACACAGCATATTATTGGTTATTCTTGAAATTTGCACCCTGTGTGGTTCACTGCATGCCTACTTCACTATGGTATCCAAATTCTGTATCCAAAGTCCTCCAGCTATAATTTCAAAGATGCATTTGCACTGATGCATTTCATATAGCATTTACAGCCTCCTTTCCAATTTAAGAATAATAAAAAAGGTCAGCCACTCAATACGAGGGGCTGCACATCAAATGTCCCTGAGACACTCGCTGTGAAAAGAACCATCTTTTCAAGCCTGAAGAGATAAGATCAGGTCCACCAAGCTCCAAAAAAGTGACAGAACAAGAAGAAACAACCTCAAGTTGCATCAAGGGAGGTTTAGATTGGACATTAGGAAAAAATTTTCATGCAAAGGGGTGTCAAGCATTGGAACAGGCTGCCCAGAGAAGTGGTAGAGTCACCATCCCTGAAACTATTTAAAAGACATGTAGATGTGGCACTTGGGGACATAGTTTAGTGGTAGACTTGGCAGTGCTGAGTTATTGGTTGGACTTGATAACCTTAAGAGGTTGTTACAACCTAAATGATTCTATGATTCTAAAACAATACAGTGACATATTTCTCTTTCGGGTAACAGTTTCCTAGCACCAATATTCAGTTCATGTCATCTGTCACTGACATCCACCAAAAATCCTCCACTGAATCCTCAGTGTAATGGCAAATGCCAGCCTTTGATTCTGCCTGAGTCATCTGCCTGCACTATGTGGAACCAATGTTTTGACAAGCTGAACACCATGACCTGAGCAGTTCATCCAGGAGCTATAATTATTACTATGACTCAACATAACACCCCAGCAATCAGGAGAGACTTCCAGTGCATCCATGCAGCTCCTTGTAGGGCAGAGAGAACTGCAATACCAGGCTTCCCAACTCACAGCAACATCCTTATTATAGTCACGTCTCCACTAAAGACATCGTGCTTAGGACTGACCTTCAGCTTCAGTAACCTGCACGTCACACACATCTTTTATTATTACTTTCTTACTATTAATCTACACTTCCAGCAACATAATCTCTTCTTACCTTCATTAGTTTGAGTTTCTATATGACGAAGTGCAAAGTTTTTCATTGTCTGAATTAATTCATTTTGAGCAGAAGTACAGTGTGTTATAGCAAACATCTCCTCAGCTGTTCCTCTTCTCACACATACCAAATTGTAATTATTAGTCACTCCAGGTTTTGGTTTCACATTTTTCTCTTCCTACATTCACTACAGCATCACCAGGCTTTAAAACCTGCAGAGGATGGCAGACAGCTAAGCCATCTCCAGTTAATACTGCAGCATGAAATAATAGCCCTAATATTCAACAGGCAAGAGAACAACCAGAAGCAGTGTATGCTCCTAAGACTCAGGAATGAGTAACGTGTCAACAGATAACACTAATACAAAGTAACATTATTTTGCATTATAGTTAGCATTTATATTAAGACATCATTACGATGGTCTTAACATATAGGGTAATGCAAACTGAAGGTCTTCATCTTGCACTTTATATTTATTAGCTATTCAATGCTAGTAGCAGACCTGCCAAGTAAACATAAACGAATTTCAGTAGCAGTTTGTGCAAAGCAAGACTTCCATGCATTTTTCTAGCAGAGGGTTTTGCAACTATTGCCAGGTTTTTTTAAAGGAATGGTTTCTGTCCCAACACCTGACTAATCCTCAATGAGTAAAGCAGCAGTGGACAGTTATAGTATCTATTATAACACTTGTGAGGGAAGAAGATGTAGAAATTACCCCTCGCAACAACGTACTGCTGGGATCATCCGAAAGAGCAGCATTTTTTTTGGTTGACAGGACAGAATCAAAGGAAAGATGGAGGATGACAGGGGTTTGTGCTTTCAATCAGAGGGGTTTGAGCCCTGCCAAGACTCCTTCTGCTTTGCTACATACCATGGAAAAGTGGGTGTAATCTAAGGAGCAGCTTTAGAAAGCATTTCAGTTTAAAACTAAGCAATTATTTGTACACTTCAGACAAAATGCATGACCTGCAACTTGGTAGCTCATGGAGTTATGCTATTCTGAAGCTGCATTGCTACAATGTCCTTTAAAAAAGCATATATATTGCGACCAGCTTTGCAATGTATCAGAAATATAGGTGTCTTGGTTTTAAAAGACAGGTGTCTGTAAGGAAGGCAGGAACCTCCCTTGGAATGGAAAATGCAACCTCCTTCCCTTTCGATTTCTATAATTTTGAAATTAAGGGGCTTTCAGGCAAATGTATGAGGAATAGGAATAACAGTTCTTTACTNCGGGCGTGGGATCCCGGGTGGGGAGGGGTCTCCCTGAGACACCCCGGCAGATGGTGGAAAGGTGTCTCCTTTTAGTGAGGTAGGGTGTAAAAATAGGGTCCCATGTGCAAGAGCTGCTCCCAGAGAGAGCAAGCTCCACTCACGGTTGGAGGAAAAGCAGCAGAAGGTAGAAGCCTGCGGTGATGGTGAATTCTCTCCACAGCGATGCCGCCTCCTTCCCCTCCGAACGCCAGAGCAAAAAGTGAAGTTAGGGGCCCCGCCCAACCCCCTCTTGCTAGGTAAAAAAGGGCCAGTTGGCCGGGGCTCCTCCCCAGCGAAGTCCTTTGTCTCCCTCAAGTACCTTGGCAATGACTCCCTCTCAGCAATGTACATGTGTGGGAAAAAATTCTTTCAAAAAAAAAAAAAATAAAATAAAAAGAGAACTCTTAAAACCCCAACAATAGGGTATGCTTCACTTCAGTTTCTGAAGTCAGTGAAAAGAAATGTACTAAACAAAAACTGAAAAGCCAAATATTGAGCAGGACAAATAGCTCTCAATGCAAACTTCCCGTACTGGAACAAGGGGACCAGCCAGGGCAGTTTTGAGTCATGACTCTGAGTAGGAGACCAATAGTTGCATAGAAACAGAGTTCAAAAGGTAGACTCACCCCGGGATCAAGAACTTTATGATCTGTGAAGAGTGTGGCATGCATGGATTTAACATGCTAGAAAAGTCAAACATCATTTCACATTTACTCTACCTTTGTCTACTCATTCCTTGCTGGAACAGCTTGAATGTTTTGAATCTTTCATTTAAAAAGCACACTTAAGAAATGCTGCCAGGTATTGCTGTGTCTGCCAGTATGTAGCTTCCTTTGAGGCTAATAGAAAAAGTTTTTAATTCATTTTCTTCTAGCTCTATCATGGCCATTAGGGCAGACAGAAACAGTAGAAAAGCTACAAGGAAATATGTCACAAAAGTCAGAAACCAAATTTCTCTCGTTGGACAAAAGGCTCCAAAAAGATCAGAAAGGTTCATCTATAAAGACACATACAGGATGGCTTAGAATCTGCTGGCAAAATTGAGCACTACTGTCAAAAAACACTGCTCACAGAGCATTATATATGAAGCCATCATTTCAGAATTCTATCAGGAACTAGCAAAAATGAGAATTTCTACAAAGCTGGCAGATACAAAGATGAAAACTGAACAATCGCAGCCTAAAACTGCTATGACAAATCAAGCAAGGAAAAAAATAACACACAACTATGTGTACTACAGCATCAGATAATACACATGAAAACTCAAGAGAATTGAGTGATTTGGTAAATGCTCTGGGTGCAAGGCAAAACCAGAGGAGTTAATTGAAGGAAAAAACACTGAATGCCACAAACTCTGTAGGAAGTCCCTGAGCCACAGCTGGTGGCAAGCTGGGGTCACTAGCAAGGGCAATCCCATAAAAGGCCCACTCTTTCCTTCTACCTCCCTCCACAGGCATCAGCCTTTGGCCATCCTCAGAAGCAGCATACTTGGCAAGCTAGAGCTGTTCCCATGCCTGGAGAGCATCACGTAAAAGGCTCATGGTCCTCTTGAGGACACTGTGTCAGTTAGCTTCGGGTTTCCTAGAACAGCTCAGAGACATCAGGAAAACAAAATAAAAAATACAAAGAAAGGGAATCCAAACTTACAACCTTCAAACTTTTCTCCCAGATGCCTGCAAGTTGGTAATTTTTATTAAGTGGTAATGTTGGCATAATTTAGTTTTTCTCTTCTGTGTGTAAATTCACTTCAGTGTGACAGACTGCATTCAAAAGACAGCTTAATTACAATGAAGAATAATAAGCAATCACAGTACATTTTCTTTAGAAAACACCTCTGGTTAGGTGTCATCAGGACACATAAAAACAATAGCAAAAGAAAAGAAATGTACAATTTGCCTTTAGTCAGCTAATCCTGTAAATAAGAGCAGTGAAAATCTTATTTGTTATAATCATCGAAGCTTACATGTTTACTAAAATCATAGATTTAAGAGGAAAAGTAGTTACTGCTTGGGTTGATGTTACACAAGCAGCTATCTCCGGTCATTTGGAGTCATGAGAGGTGATAGTCCAGGTGAGCAAGTCAAACAAAATCGCTTAGTTGTACTGCAATGTAGGAGACAAGAGGTGAGAGAGAAGGCAAGCAAAAAAGGGTGTGTTCCTCAGGAGTTATTTTAACCCCTAGAGCAATGAAAAGTACAGCACAAATGAGCAGTAAAGCCTCTAGTCATTTGGATACCTCAAACTAAGGCTCAACGTAAATTCTAAGTATCCCAATATTAAAATCTAACCATGAAGCATATTTTTGCTGGCTGTAAGTTACTCTAATTAACTGTACTAATTCAGTGTTAAATTTACATGGACAAATGCCTTCTTCAATTAGAACAGCTAGCAGACCAAAGTGTTTCTTAGTTCAAAGCTCCCAAGCACCTGATTCAAATGAGTATTTGTAGCACCCAGCTCTCCGCTATTCTAGCAGAGTTATTAACCAGAGCAAACGAAGAAGAGCGATTTTTTTGTGTCTTAGCACTTCTTTTTAAGTTTTTCCTGCTTTAATAAATTATTCACTTTTTAAACCAGTATATGGAACAATTAATGCTTCACCTGCTGACACTGGCACGGTGAGCAAGTCAAACAACTCTCACAGAAAGTAGCCATATAAATGTTAACATTGGTGATGCTACAAAGAAACATTACCAGGAGAAACCAAATTTAAGTAAGCTTCCACGTGCAGACAGATCTTTTATTTTCATCTTAACCTGCTTGCAGTACCCTAAAGCATCTGAAGGCTCAACAGGTCCCTGGTTTCCCAGACAGTCCCTGACCAGCATTTTCATTCCTTTTTCCTAGGAAGAGCAGATCTTCAGAGCTGATGTGCAGCTGGAAATAGCTGTACAACTTGTCTGGCAGCTACCCGTGTGCTTTTGATGGCAGGTTAAGGAGATTTTTGACCTTGCACAGCTCCCAAATGCTGTATCTCATGAAGAAGTGGAAACACTCAACCGTACCGTGTTGCCAATGGGGGGAATTTTATTCATTTGTTTCTTTTTAGACTCGCCTACAAGCCTTGCTGTGCAGTGCCTATCCCCCTAAGGCTCAGTGGGACATAACAATGTGTTTATGCCTCCTGTTTCATCTGCAAGGGAGTCTTTGTGCATGAAATTTTGGGGCACATCCACATGCCTTCCAGCCTGGAGTCAATGTGCAGAGGCACGCAGGAGCCTGAACAGATCCAGCAGAAGATTGCCTGCACCTACTCACACACATGTACCCATCAGCTTCAGCAGCAGAGAGCAAAGGGAATGCAGATACTCTAAAACTATTAATATGGAAAACATCTACAGTGCTTTCTGCACGGGGGAACAGAGCAGTGAACTACGAGTGACTGACAGCCACTGATGGCAGCTCATGAATGATTATGTATTGTAAATGCTCAAATTTAGTCTTCGGTAAAAACTTGAGACTAACCTCTTCAAAGGTTGTTTACATTTTTAATGGCATGTGAATGCATATGAACTTAGAAAAGAGAGCTACAGATAGTAGCTAACAGTGATCAAATTCACTTTTAATTGTAATTGTCAAAAACCCCCCAAAGATAATTGCCTCTGCTTTTGCCAGTACCTTGTACTGAGCTCTGCAAATTAATAGTATCAATTTTTTTAGAGGAGTCATTCTATTTTTACAAAAACCCATGGGATGAGAAGGGGAAAGAGCAAAAATAGCTAACATACTGCTACTGCTAAGTGACTCCTAATGATTAATCATAAATATATGTGTACAATTTCCTTTGCATCCTGTTTGCTCAGAAAAGCAAGAAAGAACAGCTCAGCATACAGTAAATTTTTTACATACCATTTCTAAAGACAAAGCAAGACAAGACCTACAGGAGATGTCAGGTTTTTTCCCACTATATCAATATAGCTGGAAACAAGTCTTCAGAACAGTTGTTCTGAAGAGCATATTCCTCAGTTTGCATTTACTTCAATGACTACTGCATGTGTTGCACATAGGAGAGAGATGAAAGTGCCTGCCATCCTCTTGCAGGATTTTGAACTCTGCACCTGGGGAGCATCCTGCATAATTAAGGTTTATGAGCTGGTGAGTCTGCTCAAACAGGCAAAGAGACGTCTGCATTCAGCATCCCTACCTCAGTGGAGGTCTAAACCAAGCACATTTTTGTACTGTGCAAGTTCAAGAAAAGGATGAGTTATCCAGACCACCTTTTACATGGCAGAGACAGGCTGCAGGTCCCTAAAAAGTCAGTAAAGCTAGCAGAAGATTAAAAGGCTGCCAGAAAGGTTATGAGGTTTGTTAAGTGATGTGTGGAGTGAGATAGAAAGAGAAGCCAAATTTCCCATTCCCATCAATGTGCTGTGCTGCCAGGACAAATTAAACATATGTGATATATTACATGACAAACATATGTTCGGGTGCACATTTAGGAGTTTCAGTACATTGTTTAACAGTGCCCTAATTATTAGTAATCTCACACGTTTTAAGTACAAATGACACTGACATTCCCAGGAAAGAGCAAAGGCAGAATTTTGGCACCAAGCCCTGCTGAGCTGCTTTGTAAAGCCAACACTTGGCTATGTCTCAGCCACGTTTGCAAGTACACAGGTCCCTGTCCTACCAAGTACATATGTCTCCTGCTGTAATGGCTGGACCCAGCAGCTGAAATAAAAGGTTTTTAATACAGAAGTTCTCAAAGGGTGACCTGAGGACATTGGCATCTTGAGTACATTTTGGCCCAGGATTAGAAAAACACTACTTGAACTGAGAAAGCAGGTCCCAGTGAACTGTTGCTTGAGGGCTGATATTATTTAACACATCTGGATTAATATGTATGTAAAACAAAATACAAAGGTACTAGAACAAAGAACTGGAGAGAGATACTATGGGAGGGCATTGCAAAGCCGTGGATGGCAAGATATATTTAGCAGACATAAAAGAAACCTCTTGTCTTTCTTGTGCACTCTAGATACTCTGAAAGTATTTGTAAGGCCAGGCATCTAAGTGGCACTGGGAGAACATATGGAAAAAACTAGAGCTTTCCATTTTTAGAAAACTAATGAGCTTTTCCTCTTTGTTCCCAATTGCTCTTTGCCCTGTTGCTATGTCATAATTCTGTATTTATAATGTCATAGCCTTTTGTCATGGAGAATGAAGTAAAAAAAAAAAAGCCTGCCTTGCAACACACTGAAATATTATAATATGGGTTAGGAAGGGGCAAGGTTTAGTTTGAATAAGATCCAGCTTAAGCTATTAGCAAACATAAGACAAGCTCTAGTTGTAGGTATGGGTTGTCCCCCTGCTCTAAAAGCATCATCTGACCATGCTCTATTCACCTTCTTGTACTTCCAACACTCTGCCCTAAGATGATTCACAAGTCACCTGATACGCTATTTCCTCCAATTTGGATTTTATTTCTCAAGACCAATCCCTGTTTCATGTATTTCTCATCTCTAACCGGAAGAGGCTCAGGCCTCAAAACACCCAGACTTACACTGGTGCAGTAAACACACCCCTTCCCCCTATCCAGCCCCAAAATGGTCTCATTCCCATCCTGGATATCCATAGTAGTAACAGCAACCCAACCATACAGAGCCAGTACTCATTTCTATGTATATGCTTTAAAAAGAGGCTTTCTCTTCCCCAAATAGATCTCCCTTTCCTCATTGTTAGTTTTGTACAAAAGAAACTAAATGTAAAAATGTCAAGAATCTCTGCACATCTCTTAAATCTACTAAGTGTGGTTATTCTTCCAACTGCACTCATACGAATATAACATATATACTGCTAATGCTATTAGAAATCCATCTTGGAAATCAATTCAGAATTAGTACTACAAAGAGATACCAAGCACACATACCAGACTTGCAAGTTAACACATTCGTGGAAGTGATATGCTATTTCTGACATCTTATGGCAAATAATCTCTGTAGGTTACAATCATACATTTTGCTACAATTAAGATCCTTAGCCATAACAAAAGAGTAAAGCCCCCAGATCTGAATAACCATTCTTCTGAAATCACTAATGCAGTTGACAAAAACACGGTAACAAAAACGTTTCAAATTACACAGCACTCCAACCTGATGCACAACCACTACCAAGGAAAAATAATCTAAAAATACAATGAGACAGGCATTAGGAGATAGGAAGTACTTCCTCTCCACTGAGGCTTTTGTTAGCAGATACACAAGGTTCCTTTTCTGAGGAGCTTGAAGTGGGAATGGATTGCTTTCATGCTGAGCACACTTAGAAAAACACTTTTGCATTTTCACTTTTTTTTGGGGGGGGGGGGGNTCAAGTTACAAACAAATCTTTAATCTTCATGCTCCAAGCAGAGGCTTTTTGCAAATTCATTGTTAACTTTTTTCAGAAGGTTCCTAACATCAGGAAGATAACCCCAGACATTAAACGGCTTTCTGTTTTTTGGTCACCCTTGCTGAGTAAGGTCAGGCTAAGTAGCCCTGCTGGATTCTTTTGTCTAAAGCCCTTTCCGCATCAAAGAACCCCCCATGAAGAAACCCAGAGCCCAGCAGCCACCCCAGCTCCACAACACCAGCCTGGCGCAGGGACTGTGCCAAGACCGTCAAGAGGCAGCACAACCCACAGAACCTGGGTGACCCAGAACTAGCTTTAGAGCAGATGAAGCAAAGTTGTCAGGCTCCAAAACATTTATTTACTTGCAAGTCCTGGCCGTCAGAAGGGATCCAGAAGTAAATGCCGGCTAACATTTGCCCTTCCCAAAGTCAAGGAAGGCTGTCACACCGTCGCCAGAATGTGCAAGGTCACCGTACGGCTCCTGTTATCCCTCCTTCAGGGGTTCTTCCATTGTGTTTCAGGGCTGCTTCTCAATGCATGTGTTTTGCAGTGACTTTCCAGAGCTGTGGTTGCATTTTGTTTGTTAAAACCACCGAAGCAAGTGGGCAGCAGAGAAGGGCTCGGTGCCCTGGCAGTACCATCCATTTGCACTCACCTCAGGTTCTCTTCCTGTGACCCGGGCAGGACACTGTCAGGACGATCCCGTCTCCTCCTGTACAGACCTGAATGTGACAACTCTTTCAGCTGCAAGGCCGTCATATTCCCCTACCTGGAGGAGGGCTGGGGTTTTTTTTAAAGGTGAGGGGGGTGTTTTGGCTTTGGGTTGGGTTTCTTTCCCCCGCCTCTCCCAGCTGTGGGTGCCGAGGAGCGCGCCTGCCAAGATGCCTGGAGAGCAGCGGCTGGGCGGTGTGTCGGCACACCTGCACCCGCCAGAGCCACCAACCTCTGCAGGCAGGCAAGCAGGCAGGGCAGGCACCCGCCGAGCTGCTTCCTGTTTCTCATAGGTACACACCCTCCCAAAGGGCACATTTCCTTTATCACTTGATCACACCTAAGGGATGTGTGCGACAAGCTCACCCCCTTTCCCTCCAGCTTTCCTCAAACTCTCACTGCCCTGACAGGCACGACCCTGCCCTGTGCTCGGCAAAGCAGGCGGCTCTCCCAGCACCTCCGCAAGAAGCTACACATCTCCAGGACAGCAATGAGCAGTTTACTCTTTCCTGTTATAAATTATGAAAAAAGGAAAGTCATTAGAGCTATGAAAATTCAGAGTTACTCGTGCACTTTGGCAAGCTCTGACAGGGAGGTTAATGCAGCAAAGTGTGCCGCAAAATAACTTCAGTAACTAGCATTAAAATACTCTTTTGGAAATGCAACAGCACTGTGCATTTTTCTTTTTCTACCTTGAAAATCAGAAGAAAACCACAATGTAATTTTCTTCCTACTCTCAGCTATCAAAACACAACCACTATACCACTTTGTCACATTTTGCAGTGATGGAGTGTCCTGTGTAATTGTAAAATAGGAATGGAAGTGCTTGAAGTTTCCTGCAAGACAGGAAGGTGGTTAGCAGGGAATTTTGCAAGCTCTGCATCTCATCTCTCTTAGTAAATCTTTAGTAGTAAATAAAACACTCCATTTCAGGAGGCTTCAAAAAAGCTTACCACTTCTTGAAAAATGTTTACAATTTCTTTGACATTATTCTTGACACATATAAACAAAAACTTCAGAGATTTTACTTCTACGTGGTGAGTGGGGAAGGTGTGTTTTTTAAATAAACTTGCATTTAATAAAAGCCAAGAAACCTAACAATTAGCAAGGACTGTTTTGACTGTAATAGGAAACAAGTCCTATGTGGTATGAATTACAGATTTCATTATTAAAGTGTTTATTTTGTTTCTTTAGAGAAATTCAGTATTTCTGAATTTCTCTAAAGGAAAAAAGTGTAACATAGGTAATACTGGGTATATCATATGACACCAGTTTTGTTGAGATTACCAGACTGAACATAAACATAGTAATTTTATATAATACTATCAATGTGCTTCAGTCTGGAATGTCATCAGCACATAATATTAAACATCACGCAACGGAAAAATAACAAAATTGTTTTGGAAAAGGAATCACATAACATGCCAAATAGATAATGGTTGCAAAAATTCAAAGTGATTTATATGATGTCAGAGGGTTGCGCACACTGAACTGTCAACAAGAGCTACACACATCTGAGCTCCTGTCGTCAAAAAATAAAAGCAAGAACGATCACAATATTTGCCTAAACACGCTGCATTCCAGTTTCAAATGAAGTATTTAAAGTTGTTTCTCAGTACACAGGAGGATAAGCTGAAACATAATTAAATGCCAATTCCCTGCAGTTAGTCAATCAGCGACCCAGTGAAAAGTTAATGCTGTTACGAGTGGAGGTTCAGGATGGCAGATGACAGATGTTCATGCCACAGCAGCTTTTACACATTACCAACAGTTTATACTCTGCTTTAAATGTCTGTGTATGGATGATTTATTTTCGTCCAAATGATCAATTTTAGATAATAATCTAAAACGTGATGAGTACATTTTTTTCTGTGAAAAAGCTCTTAGTGAACTATTGAAATTGAACTATTACCTATAAATTTGTTCACAGATTCTTATTCACTACAGTAGCCATCTGTTCAGCATATACTGAATACTTGTGTATCAAACATGACACAAGCCAATAAAAAATAAAAGGACAACTCTTCACCCACTTTGCTGCACATTGTGTTAGTGTGAAACACATCACTTCATTAAACTTTTATTTATCTGCATGAGCAGCTGCTGTGCTTGGGCAACAACCTTTACTCAAATGTCCTTGGAAACCAGAGCTGCACCAAACCAGTATTATGAAAATTTAAAATTAACACTACCAGACAAAGCATGCAAAATGAAGGAATACAGCAAGTCCAGACACAAAAATGAGTTGTTACACAGAACAAATGCACCTAAATATAAAGGAGGGCAAGACGGTTAGGTTTTTAAATTAAGACCGGGGACTCAGCTCCATAGCTCCATTTCACAGGCCTCTTCGGCAAACTCCAAAAGGGGTCTATGCTGATATAGAAAACACTTTCTTGGAGGACTTCAGAACAAGCTAAAAGCTTTCTACAAGAAAAAATGCAAACTAGACTCCTTTTCTGCCCTGTGGGATTGCCCATGAATCCTCACAAGAGACAAGGTTTCAAATCTGAATTTACCCAAACAGTCAAACCTTAAGTTCTGAGTACCAAATACAAGCTATAAGGGTGTTTTTTTGCAGAGATGTCGCAGAACATAAATGTTATTTCTCCAATAACTCACTTAAATGCTTCCACAAAGCAACTCAGATAGACCTGGCTCTGCAAGAAGAGCTTCCCCAGCGAGTGCCTCCTGCTTCCCACACCCCTTTTTACCTTCTAGCCCCTATCTGCTGTTTATAATTCCTTTTTTGAGAGATTACATTCTTCTCATGTGGGATGGGGCCACTTGGACCTTTCACATTCCATCAGAATTTTTGAGGACCAGCCAAGTTACCACAGCTTTTCTCATTACCAGTAATGCACAGCCTTCTTGTATGTCCTGTACTTTGAAGGTTTACTCTTCATTTTCCAGTGCGTGACTCTTCCCTCACGCAACTGACCTTCCTCCTGCCCCCAGAGAAAGCCAACATTGCTACCACAATGCGATGGATAACCATGGTGGTATCTGTCTTTCAGGAGAGGAAAATATTCCCCCATGTCTAACCAGCAAAAGGTGGAACTGAGACAGAAAGTATGCAGTCCTTCATTCATCGCAAGCAGTAAATAACTTTTTTTATGTGGGACAAGGCTCATGGTTGAGTTTCCACCGCAGTCCTACAGAGCATTTATCTTGATATTCCAGGCCTCCAGTGCTCTCCCTTAAATTTCTGTTAAAGTACTGCTGTTCTGCTGACTCTAGGTATTCAGGAGAATTTTCCAATTCAAAAATCTTTTAAGATAGACAGTTATGTCTGGCTACTTTATACTACATTCAAAGGGATGGGAGCAGCAATTCATGATACTGGAAAACATGTAATTGAATTTAGGAATAACAACAAATGCCAAGTGCTTCAAATTCAGGACATTTCTTCATAAGCCTGTATTTACAGGGAATATACATTAACTATAGAAACCAGAAAAGACGAAGGTCTCTCATTCCACACACAAAAATCTTTATCAATGTGTTTCACCTTTCATTGACTCTAGTGGCATGTTCTTGTTTTTTGGTTTTTTTCCAAACTTTGAAAAAATGACAAAATTTCATTTAAATTTAGTTGAAGAGTCTCAGATCAATAGAAAACAACTGGTTTTGCAGCAGCACAGTCAGTCATAACAACAATCAGAAGAGTGTTCTAAGAACACTATAGGAATGCCCATGGTGTGCTCACAGTTACAAGGTGGCTGCATGTTAAAAGGGGAGTACATTCCTCCATCCCCTCATTGCTCACCCAGCTTATCACTGGAATCAGTTTCCAGAGGAATGTGTACAAGAGTGATGGTTTTCTACTATTTCTCACAAGATTTGGAAGAAAAGCACACTTTAAGGTGAAGGAAGAGGCTTATACATCAGCGAAGGACTTGCTGCAGAAAATGAAGGAAGGTGGCAGTAACCCTCCCGGCAGTTTTGCAAGAATCCCTAAAGCACCCAAATGATGTGCTGATGCCAACAAAGCTTCATGCCTCTCTGGAGCTGCAGAATGACTCCCCACAGAGGGGTTTGGGTGTCAAGGAATAGTGTACCACACTGTGGGTCCCTGCTAGGGCAGGCAGTGATAAAACGAAATGCACAGAGAGAATACCAGGCACAAACGCTAAGGATAGACACCTTGAAACTAAAATTTCAAAGTTTCATGGGAGCCTAAACTGTTGATTCAAGGAGTTCAGTAATTAATTACGTTTCCTTCCTTGTCTAATGTCATTCCAACATCCGTTTTGATGTTTCTTGCTGTGTTCCACTTAGTGATCAATCAGTCCTGAAGCATGTAAATTTAATCTGTGGATTAGGCTAAGTACTGAGGCACTTGATCTATGTCCACACTACAAAGCAGAGCTCTGGGTTTATGTCCATGCTCCAGCTGACCAAGTGGGTCTGTTGTAATTTAACAGTAGTTACTAGTTTTTGTTAAACCTCATCTACTAATGCCTGTCCCTGCCATACAAGCTAAAGTGAAAAACTACATGACGGTTGCAACCTGGTCTAGTGCAAGGTGTCCTGGCCCGAGGTGGGGGGTGATGGAACTAGATATCTTTAAGGTCCCTTCCAATCCAAACCATTCTATGATTCTATGGTGTGCTCAACACTCTTCAGAGCAGTGATGCACTCAACCCACTGAAGTCCTCTAGGAATTGAGTGCGCAAAGGGAAGGCAGGGCTACTGTAGTGAGCATGGGGGCCCTTTCTCATCCTGGCAGTACCAAAGGCATCTCCACCTCCACGACTGGTGGCCCACAAGGTTTTGGTGAAGCATGGCAGAGATGCCTGCTCTCATTCCAAATATACTATTCCAATAATAACAAAAAAAAAAAAAAAATGAAAGCAAACACAGGAAAATCTTCTGTCTGCCTGAACGTGGAGCAAGGTATTTTGCTTTCCTTCTCCAAGTTCTCTGCACATGCTGCTCCATGAATTCCTAAATTCGGCAGAAAAAAACCTGCAAAAAGCACGCTTTTCTCCAGCAAGCAGAAACCTACTTCGGCTGAGCTTTACAATACCTCCCTCTACTGGGAAAACACTGCCTTGTTTCTCGTGCCAGTATTTCTTTCTACAGCCAGAGGGAGGTACAGATTAACCCACACATACTTCAGTAATTCAGACCAGGGCCAAGCTGAGAGCAGAGATGAATGACAGACCAGCGGGTGAAGATGCAGGTTAACATTATAGCCAGAAATTTATGCTGTTAATCAGCAGATGATCCATGCATGAGTAGGCGTGCAAGGAAGAAAGCGTGACACAGCATTAATCAGTTTTGTCCTGCCATTTGTAAGAAAGTGTCTTAAAAAAAGAGTGACAAACAAGCTGGCAAACAGTTGATGCTTTAAGATGGGTACAATTACTCATATGGACCCTGTATATGATGGGGTAACATCTTAAAAAAGAAAGGGGGAAAAAAAAACCCACACCAAAGTGATGAGGGGGAGAGAGTTTAAAGCCAATAAAATCACAGTTTAGATTGATTCTCATAGCCTAGAGCATGTGGAAAAAAAACCTGCAAGCAATTCCCAACCTGCATTTCTAGATCCAGGATCTACCCTTTGGAATAATTTTTATTGTCTTCGAATTAAAAGCCTCTTCCCAACAGAGATTTTCAAAGCCAGTCAGAAATACACCTTTTACGTTTAAGCACCTTGGTTATGATGAACGAAGATCCTAAGATGAAAAGTCTTATATTTAAAAAAGTTGACTTCTACTTGCACTCTACTACTGTAGATATGTCCAGAAGGTTTACTTTATTCTACTGTGATGGGAAAAATTGCCTCTAGAAATGAGGTGCCAGCTGGCTTATTGAGTGGTTAGAAGTTCCCCAGGAGATGCTACAAAAGACTGAAGAAATCTCCAAGTCAAAAAAAAAAATTTTTTTTTTTTTAAAAATTTAAAATAATAATTATAAAGAAAAAGACAGAAACAGAACTAGAAAACAGGTGGCAAATGAAGAAAACTGCCCAGAGAGCTGCTGCCCCAGATACCCCAAGGAATTACCTCTCTGGCAGTCGGGCTTGTGTCCCGAAAGCCAGCAAGCCCTTCCAGGGGTGCAGAAACGACTGAGCCATTTCAGATGGGCAATTGCTGAGACCTGGTTTGGGTGGAGAGCTAGTGGGACATCTCAAAACAGGTCTCAGACTGACAGCCCTTTCAGTGAAGGAATGGGACTATTAGGAAATCTTCATTTTTCTCCAAACATCGCTCATCAGGGTTAAATAAATTCAAACAAAACTACAGCAGCCTATAAACAGCTTTCTCTGTTGACTCCTGGAGCCTTTGCTTTCCGTCTTACAAATACTTTTCAAATGACTAATGCTACGTTACAAGTAGAGAAAGAAAAGCTTCTCATAAAGGTTTTGTGTCCTCACACTGAAATGAAATGCCAAGGAGAGAAGACAGTACACTTCCCCTGAGAAGGCTGGAGCAGGTGCTGGTAACCCTGACTACATGCACATGGCTTGAAGGCACCACCACCTCCTGGCACACAAACAAATACAACCATGAAAGCAGTAGGTGACACTACTTTGCAGCTCCAAGGGCCGGTGTTTTAGAAGGATAATCCAACCCTGAGCTCCCAAGAGGCCACCAGAGCCTTTGAATGCTGCTGGTTGTATGGTGAGGGATGGTCAATTTAGCAGCCCAGAAGAAGCAATGATCCTCACTCTACGCCTGTAAACACACCATACAGATACCTCACACAGTCTCTACTGTCCAAAAAACCACGGCAGGGAAAACACATTACAGAGGAAACGGGAGGAGGCAGTGAGGGCACAGAGAAAACACTTGAGCAGCACAAGTCAGATATACTGAAAACTTGTTCTGTACTCTGACTAGCATTTTCAAGAAAGGTAGAAAATGGCGGGTCCCTAGAGATTATCACCTTTAAAAGCTCATCATACCTGTAGTATGATGATTTATTGTATATAAAAGTAATATATTCTCTAAAGCAAAATACAGAAAGTAGATTAGATGTCTACAAGAAAGGAAGCTGAATACATGTAAAAACACTTAAAAATCACAGGCAAAGTGCAATTTTTAGCAACTGAAAAAAATCTTAATTTTTAAGAATGTACATTTTGGCTTCAAAATTATTAAAACTTGTAATTCATATCCTAGCAGAAAAATCCATACAGGAAAAAAAAACCACAGTGCAAAAGAAATTAAAGTAATTCAACCTGGACATTGAGGATGATGTAAAATGGAAAAGCCATCTCTCCCCTCCCCTTAATGCTGTAAAAATTACTTCGGGATTCAGCATAAAACATAAAAATATTATCTCGTATGGATTTTTCATAATATTTTAAAGCATATGAAAAACATATGTAAGATTCTAAAATTAGAGCAAAAGCCTTAAACCAAAAATGCACCGCTGCCCTACCATAAAAGCTTTGCTTCGCTGGAAAAGTTACTGACTTCTGATCATAACCATACCAGAAGAGATTCAATTTCTGTAACAGGTGGGACAAATCTACTCCTTCTACTGGAATTACAGTTTTGGGTTCAATTACTCTGTTGCAGTGCCCTCTTCCTCAGCCAGAATACCCGTCAGCAATGGTGTATCTTCAAACTGACCACGAATCCTGTGTTCTGGGTGGGGACAAAATGGTGTCCCTAAAAACACTCCTGGGGAGCAAAGGATAAAAATCTAGCGCGAATACCAGAAAACCTCTGTGCATTTCCAGAACAACAAAGGACTCTGTTAAAAGCTCTGTTACCATGCCGCTTGCTATTAGTAGTAATAAAACCCAGCAAGTAAAACTATTATTCGTCCTCTTCTTAACTCTATTTATCACCATTCCCATGCATGGCTCCCGCTCCCAAGAATTTCCCTGTGAATGACTAAAAGCCCATACAACTTGTAGCCATGCTGTTGGCTCAGAAGGCTGCACAATGTGCACTCCAGCAGATGCCTCAGCCAGACCCTCAGCCCCAATGACCAAGTGGACACTTACAGTCAGCCTGTAGCCTCGCTGGCAGCACGTTCACAATGAACAGCCTTTCCCACATAAAGCTTTACATCAAATGCCCACTGTTTGCATGTTTCCCCTGTGGTTATTACTGGTAGTTGTGATAAAATAAAAAAAAAAAAAAAAATTTAAGTGACTCAGTAAACCACTTCCTTCTTTGTAAAGACTTTGTAAAGACTTTCCTTCTCCTGTAAAAACTTGATGCTGTAAAGAAAAGAATGAATCTATCAAAATTCACGGTTCAGCTCCACAAATTGTCACGCCAATTCTTCATCTCAAAACATCAAGGACAAAGAAGAAAGCAAACCTTCCACCTCATAGGAAAGGCTACAGCTTTAGTTATACCATCGGTGTATGGTACAGAAGTACAAAATCTGGAGAACAGCAGGACAGCATGCCAGGTCCCTATATGGGAAGAGCAACCCCTGGAATCACTGATGAGCAGCTAAGAGTCAAGCAGGGCCACTTCAAGCCACCACAAGCATCTCTGTCAGTGCCATATGGAGTGGGAAGAACCCATCTCCCCACCTTCCCACCTGCTGAGATAGAGGAATACCCGCTGATTTTGTTCTTGTCTGAGATGAAGGCAGACAGTGTCACACACTGTAAGACTACTGCCATCTCTGACAACCTCAGCACAGGACAAGGACTAACTGGGGACAAAAAATAACCAACTCGCAGAGCAGGTTAGGGTGGTCAATCTGCCCAGACAAACAAGACTTGAGCTGTGTCTCTCTGGTATGGACAGAGACCTAAATTCAGTTTTCCTAAATCTATCTGAATCTCTGGCACACATCAAAGTCCTCAGGCAATCCTTTGCAGGTTAAAGCAGGTATGTCCTTAAAATCAACAGTATTTCCCCACCACTTGCTACATAGATCTGTAACAAGTGGAGCCTGAAACCTTGCTCACCATCAGTGACAAAGAAATGAGGCCACAACCTAATCTCTGCAGGGGGACACGCAGGACATGCTGCAGGCAGAACTTGTCCCAGCTCTGTTCGTACAGCAGTACAGCTTCAGGCTTCAGTCCCCTGACTGCCAGTGCGCTCTCCTAAATGGTCAGGCAGGAAAGTTTCATCACCACCTGCTTTCCCCAAATACACAAAATCATGCTATGCCATACCAACAGAGCTTCATTTTGTTTTTCCTTCATCATGTCTCTACATTCTGTTTCTTGCTCCTATTTCTGTCTTCAGGCCACTTAACATTATCGCTAACCCTTTTCTGTGGACAAATTAACAATGTAACTTATCTTTCCAAGCTGCTGTTTCCCACACTGCCACATAGGGCTTCCTCATTTGAACTTCTTATCTCTTCCTGCAAAGACCCTTAAAGTACAAAAGCGGCAGTAAAGTTTCATTAAACTTATCACTGGACAGTTACTCTGCCAGGCAAAAGAATGCACCACAGCTTTGTCTCTCAAAATAATGTGGCAAATGTCAAGGTAAGAGCATTTTGCTCTTGAGGATGAAGAAAACCACAACAAACCAGTTGTACAGAATGAGAGGCCTGGGTTGCTACTGCAATTCATGTTATTTAATGTATTGCTCATAACCCAGCAGTTCCGCTTTTATAGGAAGGCAAGGACAGTTTGTTGATTCATGATAACTGTAAAAGCTGCAACACTTCATGGTTAATGTGAATAAGCATCCATTAAAAGGGAGCTAGGAAAACAAGCATTAACTCTTCAATTAATGTTTTAAAGCATGTTTGAGCAATTCATTAACCAGTTGGTCTGGCTAAACCATGTTTTTCAGTTTTGTTCACTCACAATAGTTGCCTCTCTTTTATCACCAACTTGTTTTCTAAAAGAACCGTGCTAAAAGAAAACTTGTGAACAAAATTATGGCCAATGAGAGCAGAATAAGACCAGCACCAGAGGGACTATGCTCATAGGCACTGACAGATCGCTGCGGTCTGCAGTTGCCCAGATCAGGCCTTATGGGAAGTGCAGAGCAGAGTCACACAAACAGCTCTAGACAAAGTCACGCAGTTCGGCCAAGCCCATCCGCTGCTCCTGGCACCAGGGCTTGCTGCAAAAGGAGTCAGCAGATGTGGCTCTGCAGCGATCATGAAGCTCCTGAGGTAACAGAGAGGGGGAATGGACCTGCACTAGGCACAGAATTAGACCAAAAAGTTAGTCTACAAGCAAAAGTTAACTTAGAGGAGGGAACCACTGGATCATACCCACATTCCCACAGATGCAGAGGGATTTTTCTTTGCTCTTCTAGCAGGCCACCATGAACTAGAACTGCAGAACACAGGCAGGGACAAATCCCCAGAGCTGCTCCAGGATGCTCAATACTGCAGCTTCTGGACAAGTCAGTGTCCTCTCTGCTTCAGGCAACAAGGGCAACCCTCTGCAAGGAGACCTTTGAGGTGCCTGCTTTGCCAAGAGCTGGTGGAGAAGCTAGACAGTCACACCCTGCAGCTGTCTGCCTCGTCACCCCCTGAAATCACCGTCTCAGGGGCAAAACAAGCAGAAGGAAATACATACTCATGCCTCAGCTGTTCCAGTTTGCAGAGGGTGTATACAAGAGATGGCTGAACTGACCCAGGAGCTCACCACCAAGTTCCTTTTTTCTCCTTCCGATGCTCTTCCTTCCCCCTTCCTATACACTCCTTCCTCCCTCACCTTCACCCCAGCTGCAAGGAGCTTTAGCCCATGTCTTCCTCTCTGAAGAGCCCTCTCCCAGCTGCCAAACTAGAAGACTGGGTTTGGGGGGTGGGGGTGGGTTAGTGAATGCAGCTGCTGTAGGACAAAGGACCAGTGGGCACCATACACAGCACATGGGAGGAAGATGCAGGAAGTATCCCTCCAGCTCAGCAAAAGTGAGCTGTTCCCTCAGCGTGGACATCCTCAATCAGCTGTGGATACCCCATCCCTGGAAGCATTCAAGGCCAGGTTNTGCCCCTGGGGTTCCTCCTGCAGTCCTTCCCGTCAGTGCCATCACAGCTGCCGTTCAAAGTGGACCCCAGGCCAACAAATGCTAACAGCAAATCAACGTAAATCAGAGCTGGACCAAGCTCTGACTCAAGTCCAGGTAAAAAGTCACAATTGCAGCCGTTCAAATAAGAAATTTTTCACTACGACGGTGGTGAAACGCTGGAACAAGTTGCCCATAGAGTTGGTAGATGCCCCACCCCTGGAAACATTCAAGGTCACACTGGATGGGGCTCTGAGCAACCTGGTTTAGTGGAAGGTATCTCTGCCCATGGCAGGGGCGATTGAACGAGATAATCTTAAAGGTCCCTTGCAACCCAAAACACTCCGTGATCCTGCGCATTGGCACAGGGCACGTCCCCCGGCAGACACATCCCCTCGGGCCAGGCGTAACGCCGCGGGCTGGGGAGGCGGGAGGGCAGAGGGCGGGGGGGCCGCAGGAGGCGGCCGCGGGTGCACTCTAACAGAGGGGATGCTTGTGAAAACTGTATTTATATCTGTACTTGTATCCCTGTCCGACATCCGGGGACGAAGCCCCGGCTGCAGCCGCCCCCGCCCCACGGGCCGTGCCCGGGACCCGCGCCGTGGGCCAGCCCGGCCGCGCTCGCACCGGCAGGCGGAGCCCGAGAGCCGNATGGAATTGAAGATGTCCCTGCTCATTGCAGGGATATTAGACTAGAGGGCTTCTAAAGGTCCCTCCCACCCCAAATTCTATGATTCTATAAAATGGCACCAGTAAAAATAATCTGCTCTCAACTGATTAGAGGACAGCCAGCCATTTGTCTTCTCTTGAACACACTGCAATATTTAAGCACAACTTTTTCAAAAGTGCTACTGCTACACCTGAGACAGGCCTGGAACAATGCCCTAGGATGAACCACATTGCTCAGTTGAGGGCCCCTCGCTAGGAAGTGACGGGAAACACCAGCTCCACCACTAGGCCTACTCGCCTTGCCAAGTGTCCTCTCCTGGGCCCAGGGGCAGTGGCAGAGCTGACTGGAGCAGGAGCAGACTGCAGGGACCCAAGTGCCAGCCACAAGCAGATGGCACATCTGGCGCTGCAGAACTGGAGTTGCAGCAGCTGATCTGAGGAAGTATTTGATGTTGGGAGCTGTCAAAAGCTTCCTCTCCTCTAAAATGCTTATGAGTAACAGGAGAAAGGCTTGACCTTTCCACAAGAGTACTGCTGTTAAGAAGTAAAAGAGGTATTTCTCTTGTTTAGCAGTTAAACAATGGAATTTGTTCCAAACCCAATAAACACTACTTGCTGGTTACTTTGCAAATTCCAAACACATTAATGTTCATCTACTTTAAGTCTGACGGTCCTGGTCCCTGCTGTAATTTCATCTGTAGAGTCCAAAACCACAACTGCCCAGATCCTAATCTCAGGATCCCCATGGCCAGACCAGGAAGACAACATCTCTGCCATTCTGCCCAGCCTCCTCCTCCACAGTGCCCGTGACAGGGGAAGACAAACAGGATGGCTACATAATGGCCAGCACAACTGGATGGTTCCTTGCAGCTGCATCCTGATGTGCAGGGAGATGCACACACACCCTGTTGCACAGACAGCACAACCATGGGCACCTCTCATGCCAAACTGACACAGACATCAAAGGTATCTCAGGGCATGAGTCCCATCTCAGAATCTCTGACTTCAACTACCTATGTCACTGTACCTGTCTCCTTTCTGACACAAGAGCACACCGGAGGAAGAAATGCTGGTTTGGAGAAAAAAGTGATTTTAATTCCTGGGTAGGGCTATCATACCCTTCTATTTCACTTACAGAGACTACAGATGCACTTAGATACCATCAAAATAGATTTGCCATCCATGGATACAACCCTGTTCCTAGATTTCAGTAAAGAAGCATGAACCAGCCAGTGGCTGCTGCATGCTTTCCAATCTTCTTCAAGTGCTTTGTTGCTTTACAAGGCCTCTCTGTTACCCTCCTCTGGCAGGACAACAGCTCTCAGGCTTTTTCAGTAATGAATACACAGTCTCTTCAAAATAATCTAGGTCAACCTTTCTTTATATTTAATGCACAGTGTTTCCAAAATAAGATCAATTTCTCTCTGCAGGCACATCATAAGACATGATAAGCCTTTTTAATAGTCCTCCAAATGGCCCAGCCCGTGGTCATTTGATTTCTCCTTTGTGAGCCCAACTCTTTGCATTTCTCTTCATGAAATTTCAACTTCTTGATTGTGGAGCCTCTCTTTAGAGTGCCAAGATAATTTTTAATTCATCCCCTGTATCCCTAAAGGCTTCTTCAAGTCAAGGACATCCACAAACTTTGTAAGCCAACTTTCAGCTGCAGCATCCAGGTCACTGACCAAGTTATTAAATTCAAGAGGCAAAGAGAGAATTCCTGCAAGATGCAGTCAGGCAAGTTCTGTTTAGGGGGGTCCTGTTGGTGGCTCTGTGTCAAAACATGAATTCCTGTCCAAATGCTTCTTTTCACACAGCTGCACACCTCCCTTCCGGCAATTTCACCTAGACTGTTATTTCTAAACTGCAATGTGCTTCTCTTGAAACCGAGCACTGAGTCCAAATTAATATGCCTTGCAAGGGGATGATGAAGGAACAGGAGGAGGTATCAGCAGCACTTATGTGAATCGTCTGTGACAACAAGAGTGGCAAGAGTGGACAAGTGGATACACAGAAGAGAATTTGCAAGGCTTGTGCTCTGACAAAGTAAATCACCGTTAGTCTAATTCTAAAGCCTCTTTCTCTTGTTTACTTATGAAATTTTGTGCGAGACGGCATCAGCAGATACACCTCATTTATTTTCTCCTTTCTGTTTATAAGGCATGCTCATCTGCCAGACCTGGAAAATTGGCTGCTTTGAAACAATCTCTTCTTAGAAATCCATGCGGCTCTTTTAATGCTGTTTTATTCAATAAGTGCTTATATACTGGATGTTAGTTGCACTCATGACTTGCTAGGGTTCAAAGTCAGGCTGACTGAGCTTTAATTCTCCAGCAGCCTATTTTTGCCACCATTTTCAAATATAAATACTTTGGTCAATCTTCTGGATGTCTTCTGGGGCCTCTTACACGAGCTCTGAAAAGGCATCCCTAATAGGCCTAACAGCAGTCTCTGAATCATACAGTACTACTGCTGGCACAATGTGCACAGCATTAAGCCAAAATATTAGAGAAATTCTATCACACTATGTTTGACATTAATGTTACGAAAAGCATTCTTCCTCACCATTACTAATGCATATTATTATCTATAAGGATTAAACAGGAACAGTGACAGCCAAGGGAAAATAAACAACGTGCAACCAGGAAGGTTATGCCTGTGGAATGGTACAAAAGGACCAAAAAGACAAATCTTTTCTAAGAAATTCTTTACACATTTCAGTCTGGTTCTGGCTCCATTCACCTCCACGATTTCATTAATGTTCTCCCTTCTCCCTGGGGTTATGTGAAAGAGGAAATGAGATAACGCCCACTCCGTCCTTGTTACAGCGCTCCAGCCCTTTGAACAGCACTCAGCAGTCACACTGACTAACACCATCAGTAGCTGCTTTCCTCCCAAATTTGCTGGCAGGGGCCCAGGGATCTCCCTCCCAGGCTTGCTGCCACCAACCCAGGGCCAGCTGGCCATCGCCAACCGCCCTGCTTCCTTTCTGTCGCACCTCCCTTTGGCTACTCACCGTTTCATCCATTAGGAGTCAGGAATATAAACTCCTTTCCCCCTCTCCTCCCAGGGATGCCAAGTAACTTGTGCTTGCCAGTGTCTCACCAGGGCACTGCAAGGGCTTGCCCCACTCCCCAGCCTTCACAAAATGCAGACAGTGACTTGGCTTGTGAAGGATCCCCCTGCATCCACAGCACCAGCCAGACATGAACTTTGTCCTTGAATCTCAGGATTCTCTGGATGAAGGATCAGCCAAGGTAATGCCTGTCTGGACTTGCCCACCTGGCCAGGGCTGGACCACAGGGCAGAAGAGAGAGTTGGGGCATAAATGCCTGTCCCAACCTGAGTGAAAATGCACTGCAAAGACTGGATTTCATTCAAGAGTGGTTTGCTTAATGCTCAGACTAAGAAGCTGCACAGAATTATCTTATCTGTGGCAATCCTCCATGCAGCTATGAACTTCTGGATTACTGATCAATTGTAGCACTAAAGAAAAGTTCATAAAGAAGTTTTACATTTAAGAACACTATTAGAGGAATAAATTTAGGCATCAGCAGAGGCAAAAACAAGTTATTACATACCAGACCAGTGAAGATGAGCTCAGCGAAACAACTTAATTGTTTGGAGGGGAAAATACAGTGAGTCACCTTTTAAAATTTCAAGTGCTCTCAGTACAATCTCTCACAAGACTCCAAAGTACTTTATAGACTCAGAAAGAATCTATGGGCTCTCCAATTCATAAACCCCACCTATGACTAAGTGTTTTGATTATTGGACTTCCTTCACATTATTAGCTGGGTCCCCAGTTTGAATAAATCTGTGTTCCAACATGAAACTGCCTTCAAGTATTTTATTACATACTGGTTGGCCTGTTTGCATATTGCTCAAGAAACAGATATTATTTACCACTTATGTGTGGCACTGACAACTTCAGTGCTCACCATTTGCCCTCCCACCTCACCCACCATGCTGCTCTCCCCTCCTGCCCTTCTTCCACGCTATTTTGGGAGACAGAGAAAATGAACAATGTAAAGACTTGTATAAGAATTCATCTACTCCAAGCAGAAGGATTTTATAAGCAACTAGAAATGTATGCAAAATTTCTTTCTGAAGATCATAATAGCCTGAAGTACTTTTATTCACAAACAGCCCTTCCTAGTCCACATGTCTGTCTTGTATATCAGTGCAGTAAACCTCAAGAACTACTCCACCCCTTCGGGTCAAGAGCAGAGGGGTCATGGATCTGCAGAAATCACCCTTGTATATCATCCAGTTCTCCTTCTGTCACCCAAAGGGATTGCCAGTCCCTGCATACCTTCCCCTCCTTGCTCAGCTCTCTCCTCTTCCCTCACCAAGTGGCTTATCCAGGGACTTTCCGTATGGGTGCTTTTCCAGCAGCACAACAGGAAGGTGCAGCATTATGTGCAGCAACACAGAGGCGCAAGTGTGTGCTCCCTGTTGTAAGGAGCAAAAAGATACTGTTCAGAAGATAAAACCAAAACAGTTTATCTGTAATCAATCACGATAAAAATTCTGTCTTTGACCTTACAAGCATAAACTTTGGTGTAACTACTACCAGGAACTGTGAAGAATGCCAGTTTGTAGAAAGTCGGTGCACATACTGCACATATTTTAAAGCTCTTGCTATTAATTCTGCTTTATGGACAGTAGCCATGCAATAAACTTCCAAGCTGACACCAGCATTTTATTCTTTTTTTTTCCCCTGAAAAATAGGGACACTTTACAGCAAAGCAGGGAAGTCTTATCTGCAGAATAAACTAAGGTACTACTCCATTCTGGTCACTGTAACAAAACCAATCATTAAGGAGAAACAAGAACACTTTTATTACAAATCACGTTCCATTACCCTACTGCTTAGTACGGAATAAGAAATTATAATTAACATCAACACTTTTTCTGCTTGTAATTTAATTTGCTTGTAATATTAGACATACTGTAATCCTAGACTTCTATTCCTCTTGCAGCTTTACCTGATTTTGCTTATTTTAGGTAGGAAGAAAGGGGTGTCAAGGCAGTCTGTCATTCCCCAGATGACTACATTCTTTACCTATCAGTCCTCCACTGGTAACTTCCCTCTGCTACAAACAGCTCTGACTCTATAACAGTGTTTAAACCTTTACAATATTTGCCCTCAAGCACTCCTATAAGACACGGTGGTGTGGAGCTCAGCTGGCAGCTCTGGAGCTGAGACAGAGGCAACACCACTTATCAAAGATTCGGGAGCAGGAGATCGTGCAGCACAGGGGACCAAATCTTGCTCTGGACTTGCAGCCTCACCTCAGACCACATGGAGTCTGGAGATACACTCTAGCAAAAAGGCTGCTTAATTAAAAATTAAGAGAAAAAAAAATGGAGCAGTTTAACTTGAGCAAAAGGGAAGGATTTCAGGGCTCTTAAGCAAAGCCCTCATTAGCACCACAGTTCCATCTCAGCTTTGGATTTGCAGCCTGTTTGCTGGCTGGGCTGAGGGTCTCTGGCATTTAAGAGCTGGATCTGAAAGCGCTGGCTGGGGACACAGCTAGACAGGGGATGTCCATCTGTCTCTGTCCCACTCCTTTTCCTGAGTTTCTTACACTAGGCAGTTTGAAGAGGGGGAATCGCTTCCCTTGCACCAACAGCCCACTTGGGTGCTCTTGTGGTGGCCATTAGTATGAATTCCTATTCATAACTCCACACAGAGTGATGCTGTAGGTTCACCTGAAGATTTTTCGTCTGTCATGGGGAGCAAGATCACACTCCTGCAGCCCACCAGAGGCCATCCTCCAAAGCACCTTGGCAGGCTCCTGCATTTTCATTTTTGGAGAGGGCAGGGAAGCATTTCTCTAAGAAAAAAGGAGTGGCAGGACGGGAGGAATCCAGGCCTGGAGGCACAGTGGGGTGGATCAGTGGGAACACTGCTCGAATAACCTCACCCCCACAGTTGCTGCACCCTGCCAGCCGTGACAATTTTGGCACCACGCTTTGGCTACCCCTTTGGCCTCAGTCACCCCACTGGCTGGCTGTGCCCCTTCCCCTTTCCTTCCCTTAACCATCCTCAGTAAATGGAGCATCAGAAACAGGCATTTCACTTCAGGAGAAGAAAACAACTCTTTTGCCTGCACTGGGAAACCAGCCAGCTCCCATTCAAATCAAAAGGAAGGGATCACGTGGATGCATTTCAATTAATTGCACTGGTAAAGCAGGCTGCAAGCAGGCTTCCCCTTCAGCCAGACCCCTTCATTTATGTCTTGTGCTGGGGAGGTGGTGGTGTATTCAGCCAAATTACTAGGGGCTTCATCTTGTTACACACTGTCTGAAAGCTGGGAGGAGGCTGTATTTGCAGAGGGCTGAATTTAGCAGGACCATAATTTGGTGGCAAATAAGGGGAAAAAAAGAAAACTGATTTTCCATCTGCTAGAGCTGTGGTCTCCAAATTATTTTGATTGCGTACTTCTACCAGTAAAAAAAAAATTAAGCTCATATCCCCAATACATGTACATTTATTTATTTATAAACTATGTGCATATAGTTCCAGCATCACACAAGGAGACTGCAGGGGTTGAAGAAGAGCTGGTTACAGCAACTGTCATCTGCTCACTGGCATTGGCCCATCACACAGGCTCTTATGCCAGTACCACCATCAAATACTCCAGGGCAACTTTCAGGTAGCATCAGTCTCAGGAAGGAAAAAGAAAACAAAAAGAAACATAAGGAAAACAGCACAAGGCTTCTTGGGAGCAAGAGTGTGTGCTATTTCTCAAGAATTTTTTTCCATTGAAAGAAATTTTTTAAAGCCTCTGTGGACACACACCCTTCACAAAAGAATGCGAGGAAGGAGCATTCACAGAGATTCTTAAGGCAACCTAAATATGGGTCATATATGTGTTATGCATATAAACAATCATGTTCAGATAAATAATTACTATCATGGTTAGCCCTTAACAAGCAGTTAAAAACAGAGGTCTGAAGTCAGTACTAACCTGCAGTGGGTTTTTGGCATGTCATTTGTGCTTCCTCTGACAACAGACATTCCCATTTCAATTTTTATTTACTTTTAACTGCTATAAAAATAGCAAGTCATCAAGTAATGAAGCACATAACTCGGCATATAAATAAGTAAAAAGATCAACATCAGGTGTGAGGTAAGGTACAGGTAATTTTTATTTCTGTGGAAAATAGGGCAAACTTAGAAGAACAAGAGCAGTAACAGAACTAGTATTATAATTATATGCTTATTTTTTTCCCTTAATTAATTCCCTTATGATAAGTTACATGCTTCTATCAATGACAGCAGTAGATAAGGAAAACATAAGTCCTAGACAGACATGTGCTTTAACCTGGAACTTACGCAGACAGTCAAAACTTACGAACTCATTTGAAAATAGTGCTGTCATACAGCTTGAAAAAGCCTGATGCACATCTTTCAGAATAACCCTCACCACCCTAATTTGAGCATGACTTAGCAGAAGAAATGGAAATCCCCAGATATTGCATCTGACAAAAAGTAAAAGTGAACTCTGTGTACTAGACATTCCAAAAGAAAGAAGTTACTTGCAAAATTGACTTTCCTCCTTTCTAAATATTTCAGATCTGCAAAAATGCCAAGCTATTTTGAACACAGCCCATACAAGAATTCATTCAGGACAGCAAAAAAGTGCCAGCCTAAACCATCTTTATTTTACTACCATTTTTAGATCATGGTAATGCCAGTAACATACAGTTATTAATCTTGATGCATGAAGAGAGTATCAAATTAAATTGTAAGAAGTTACTTTGCTTGTCTATCAGACCCCTTTTTTGGTAGCTCTGATCTGCTACTGAAAAATGAGGTATCAGTCCAATGTAAAGAATTAGCCTGAGGGGAAAAAAAAAAAAGTCTTTGAATATTACTCAAAAAAAATCCACTAGTTCTTTTGACAGAAAGAAAAAGAGGCAGAGAGGAAAAAAAGCATTTTCATCTGAATGCACACATGGAAAAATAATTTGGGTTCCTTCAGATTCAGGGGGAAAAAATGCAGAGGAAGTTTTATTTTAAAAAAACCCAACGAAACAGCCCAAGAAAACCACACTCAGCAGCCAGGAGCTCAGCCACAGGAGTCCAGCTCCTCCATCCCCACAGCATCTCCCGTGTGCCCTGCTCCCTGCCTCACCATGGGTACCACCCCATCACTGCCATGCTGTGAAATGAGAGCAGGGACAATCAGAAGCAAAGCAGAGGCTTTTTGTCATTTTTAGTTCCCCCATGACTGCAAACATGAAACCCAGGAAGAGACAGTTGGCCAGACTGTGGCCAGAGAAACCCACTACTTAATGCTGGTGTCTGCGACAACTAGAGATTTAAAACACAAGAAGTTCCACCTCAACATGAGGAAGGACCTCTTTACATTGAGGGTGGCAGGGCACTGGAACAGGCTGCCCAAGGAGGTTGTGGAATCTTCCTCTCAGGAGACATTCAAAACCCACCTGGACACATTCCTGTGTCACCTGCTCTAGGTGACCCTGCCTTGGTAGGGGGGTTGGACAAAATGATCTCCAGAGGTCCCATCCAATCCTAACAATTCTGTAATTCTGTGACTTATGGGATGCATTTATTACTAATTTTTGATCAGTAGGAGCTTCAAAATATAAGGGGCACTTACAGAAATGCGAAAAGTCACTGCCCATGCTAACTGCTTAAAATGAAACAAAAAGAGAAAACCAACAACAACAACAAAAAAGGGTGAAAATAAGAATTCAGTTAAAGATGTGACATCAGGCATATACTCTAATTTCAAATCTTATCTTTCAGGTTGGGCCTCTGGCTGTTCTTCTGAGCCATTTCAAGTTACTTAAAACTTCTTGCAGTCATTGCAGACAAAGCAGTTCAGATGGGATTTGAAGGGAATCTTCTTCCCACCACAGGAAGTGGAGACAAAGGCAGGAACAGGCAGAGACAGTTTGAGCAGAAAAAGCTGATGCAGTAAGAGATGATTTCAGATGATTGATGGTGGGAGGGAGGGGAAGGCAATTACCACCCACAGACTATAATGGGAAACAATGAAGTTTCAACCTGTAAAGTCCAACATCCCACCAAGACCCAATATGTTCCAGATTAATTAATGGTTAAGAATAGATGCTTGTAAAGAAAGCCCAGGAATTCCAGTAAATGAATTCAAGACAGTAATAAAGCCAGAGAAGATGATATACACCAGTATTATATGAAATACAATATGTGAAATGAAAGTGAGACTCAGGGGAGCACCTTCAAAAAAATAGTTGAGGAAATGTTTCTGAACTTCTGCTGACATGAATGAGAACAGCTTCAGATGCCCAGTGGTTCCCAAAATAGGACTTGCAACCCAGTGCCTTCTCTTCCTGGGTTCATTACAGAAAAACAGCTTTTTAATTATCCAGATTTAAATAATCCTGAAATATCCTGTACCTAAACTTGAAAGTAAATTAGATTTTCTCAAAAACATGCTCAAAGTGGCCCAAAATTTCTTTAAATTGTTTTTTTCCATGTCTATGACTTTCAGCCTAAAAATGTCAAAAGATATTAAAAATAAAATTAAAAATTAAATCAGCCCTCAGCTTTAATCACCAGTGCCAGGAACCATGGAACAGCAACTATGTACTGGAAGAAGCAAAAGAGAAGAAAGAGAAATGAAGATAAAATTTCCTTGTGGTAAGAACAGCCACAGGATTTCCCACTGAATTCCTTTCAGCTAGGGAGATCTTTACAAATATGTTATTTGTATGTGGATAAAGTACAATAGAAATGCATGGTTTTATTAAATTTTAACGAATTAAGATAGGCCAACCATGCCAAATGGCACATACCTACGCAAAGGGAAGGAAGAATGTTACTGGGGGGACTGCGCTATGCTGCCATCACCTTCCAAACAGGAGCTGGAGGAGAACACCCTGCTTTTGGGATCAGAGCAACAGCCTCTAACTCAGGCAGGAGGTTGCTTTATCTTCCGGCCAATCATTGATGTATGCTTAGACTGCTCAAAGGAACCTTCTCAAACACAGAATATTCAGTCCAATCAACCTGCAACTGAGAGTATAAAAACAAAGACTTTGTAAACCAGACAGCACTAAGGAACAACAGGGGCTGTTTTCCCCCCATAAGGTAGGAGATGGAATGCCAGTTCAAGAGTACCTCACTGCTGATATTCTTAAGAGCAACACATTTGGGAAACCAAAGGCTTCCTTTGTTTTGTTTGCTGTTTGTGTTTGCTTTTAAGCTTTCTTTTTCCCAAACAAACAACAACAAAATCTGTATACCATTCCTGGCTTGCTCTCTGACCTTCAGCAAGCTGCCGTCTCCTTGATACCACAGTTCAGAGACACAGTTTATGCACAGCCCATTTCACAGCTTCTCTGGTGGGATCAAACGTGCTGCAGCAGCATGATGCCAGGTACTAATCCACTAAAAACTTTCCTAACCTGATCAGATATTTTTAAAAAAATTATGGCAGGTGACCTGTCCTGCTATAAAACCTACCACCATGAAGTTACCTTTAGTATTCCAATAGCTGGCGTAAATTCTGTGCTGTGTGCTCTGCCCAGTTAAACACAGACATCATTTGTGCCTGTGTCTGACCATGTTTGTCCCACCAAGTGGCATCATACATGAGTATAAGCCGAGCCCTAAGATGCACTTAAACTTACCAGCATGCCCCTGAAAACCACCAACATTTTTATCTTTCAGGAAGTGGGATAGGAATCAGAGTTCCTTATAGCCCAAATGAAATCTGCCAGTACTGTTAACTGGAATAAAACATATATAAAAATGCTATCCCCTTCAGAAATCCCATTGGAGTAGAGTTATCCTTCTCATTTTACTGGCTTTTAGCAATCATTGTAATTAAAGCACTCCCTCTCCCACCCCCTCGACTTTTGGGATGCTACAATGGGAATGCTGCAGTGCGAAAGCAAAAGTAGTCCAATCATCTGTTTAATATCACATTTACTTGATACTGTTGCTGTCAGGGCACCAAATCTGCCTTGCAACTATCCTCTTCAGAAATTGGCTTTTCCACAAGTGTTTATAAAGGAGATAATAGCAGGTAGCTCTGAGTAGCCCAACTGAGTGCTCAGCATTCAGCAGAAATCACCAGCGTAAATTAATTAGGAATGCAAACACAATACAACACTCACAGAGATTATGATTTCAGCAACTTAATGGATAAATCATTATAGTTGTCCAGAATCAAATCTAGTTCATGGGAAGAGAGGGATGATACCAAATTAACAGAAATACTTTTTTTACCATTAAACCCCAGTGTGCTGTTCTTAATGTCATTGGAAAGTACTGGTATAAAGCCGAGTAAAGCAAGAAACATTGACAAAGTGGTGTAAATTCTTAGAAACCACCTTAGAAACCGCAGTGACTTAGATATTGTAAGTGTTATCTTCACCTTCCTTCTTTAACCTCTTCAGTACTGAACTGCCTGGCCACAAGTGATTCAGAGCCCCACAGCTTGTGGGATGCATTGTAAGTTATTAAAATCCTCTTAACCAAGCTGATGTATAAATGTCAACTTCCCAGCTGCCTTTTTATTCGTGTGTATCATTCACTAACCACTCTTACAAGGCACAGCACTTCTCCCCTGCTCTCTCTTTCCTGAATGAGTGTTCTCGCTTTGTCAAAATTTAACTAAATGCAGAACGCCACCAGCCTCGGAGCAGAGCCACGTGTGCCCAAGAGATCCCCTGACCTCACCTCTGCCAGAGGCAGAGCCTGCCTCTCAGGCAGGTCACCAGGAGCCCCACATCCCACAGTTCCACGGACACCAACCCCACTCCAATCCCTACCCGCTTGCAGCAGTAACTCCGCTGCCAACCCAGCACTCAGCTCCCTTTCATGAACACAACTCACTTGCTGTAAAATTCACACCCCAGAGGGGTGTGACTGAGGACTCACAAAAGCTCCTGTGAACAGGAACCTCCTTCTTGCTTACCCATCCATGACCACTTTGTTTGCACCGAAGAACAACATGCAGGCCACCACTAAGTGGCTACTGGGCTAAAAATGTAAATTAAATGATACCAGTTAGCAGTACACTGGGTTAATACACAACTTTGTCACACTCCACTGCATAAGACTGAAACCAAACTGTCATTTGGGCTCTGACCCTCTGAGCAAGCAGACCTGCGGTGACGTGACTCGCTCTGCTCTTCCGACTTTTGTTTTCTTTCACACATTTACGTTTGCATGGCCATTTGCCAAACTATATGAACACAATTACAGGAAAAAAAAAGACATTGAAGAGATCTGTTGAAAAACACTGTAAGTAGAACTATAGGGTCATATATATACATAGTACAATGATAATTTTTTAATTAAATTCAGGTCTTTAGTATGAAAAAAAACCCCTGAAACAGTCTTAGTTACTACTTATAAAAACAAGATATAAAGTATACAAAATATACTTTGCTAGGTATCAAATCCAATGTATGACAACTGAAGGCATTTATCTATAGGCACAGGGATGTGATACTGGCAAGGCATGCTGGACCCACCTGTCTCACAACCAGCTGCTCTTCTTTAAAGATGAGAAATCAGAGATTAGGAAAACATCAGTCTCTTACGAGGCTGACCTTACTGAACCATCCATACAAAGCTAATTCAGGACAGTGATGGTTTTGTCCCTGTACTTCAGACAAAGCAGCAAGGTTTCAAAGCTGACAGAACTAGTTTCCCAGTATTAGCAGGTACTTTGTCTTATTTGGCCATTGATGTTCCACTTACAGACCCTTAAGACTAAATCAAGCCCCATTAAAGAGGGCAGTGGAATTTCAATTGGCTTTGAGGAGAATTGGGAAAGACACGCTGCCTTAACTGTATCAGTTTAACACACTAACCTCTAGAATTTGCACGTTATCAGAAACATTAAACAATGACAGATCAAACATACGGTCGTTTCTTCATTCCTACAACACGTGGAAGATAATCAAACTGGTGCAGAATTCTCCATTTATATGCATACAGTCTTGAGGAATTGTCACAATCCACAGTTGTCCACTAATCTATTTCTATTGAAGCTAATGATACACCCGTGCAGATTTGAAAGGAACTTGATTGTGAGTAAAGGGTCATGCAGGTGGTGACTATGCGGAGAGCTCTAGTGAAGCAAGCAATAGCACCCTGGCCAGCTAGCTAGAACTGAGCTCAGTTTGGCTATTCATAACTACTGAATAAGCAAGCAATCCCAGACTTCAGCAGTTTCCTCTCTTCTCCCCCCATACATAAGTTGTGAGTGCAATTGGTTCACAGCACAACATCGTGCCTCCGTGATGAAGAGAAAGCCACTGTTGCAATGCAGGTTGATGAAGCACTAAAGACGTGTGTAAAAGTGCACATTTATTAGCACAGAAAATGCATTATTTACAGAAGCAAAGAAACAGGATACACCTGAGCTATTAGGAAATCAAACATCCTAGTATGCCACGATAAGGTAATAAAAAAATGATAAGGTACATAAGAAAAAACTCTTCTGGGGTCAAGAAAAGACAGGAGAGGCAGAATTACCACCTAGTGAGGTGACCAGGAGGGCTCCCACACCCATGTTATTATGCAGGCTGCCAACTCCTGCCTTCTGTTTGGATGTTCCCAGATGCTGGTACTTGTTTCCCTCAATTCCTTTGTTACCTATATGGAGCAAACTTCGCATGTCAGTGCATGAAGAAGCCCATGAGGACAGATATGGCAGGAAGGTCTGTAACCTTTACCACCCATCGAGCAACCATTTGGGACTCCTCCCCAGCTGAGCTGTGCCATGCCACACCACACATCTCCTCCGGTACACAGCATCCTAACGAGGGGCAGCCACAACTTCCCAGCATCCAGAAGAAAAATGTCAAATGACCATTTGTGAAGGTGACAGGCAGAACCAAAGCACCCCTTGCCACAATGCTTTTTGTGCCACACCATCATCTGCTGAGGTTTTAAAATCTTAATTCCTGATGGTGCATTTTTTGTTTTGGAAGAAAGACTTCAGAAGGGGCATCCTATGTTTGTTTATATGTCTGACCAGGCAATTTCCAATAATAATTTGGAGACAACATCCTACTGCAACACCTGCTTGTACACAAAGAACAGAATTAAGGAAAAAATTATGGCAGAATCACTTAAAAAAAAAAATTTCTGTATTTTCTCCTTCCACTCTTCTTACGTATGTAGTTGTTTTAAATATTTTACGTGCCAGATAGATGTATGTTACAAAAAAGCTTATAAAGAGAATACAGACCACAGATGCACTCAACCCTCACATAAGCCACAAACTGGGGGCGGTGAACCCAGGTCCTGCTAACTGAGGATATGTGTCATGCACTTGAGTTCTTGGCTTCAAGGAAATTACAATTTAAACTTGAAACTTGACCTGAGTGAACTCAGGAATTTAACTTCAGGGCTCTGCATGAGCAGGACTGTATTGTCTTCAGACTAAATAAATTAATTTGATTATTTTTACTTAGATACATTTCACTGTCTATCAATTTCTGAAAACATTTTTAAACATTTTTAATGTTCACTTTAAGATAAGAATACTTGAAACAAATATGATCTCCTTGTCCTCCCTGACTTCTCTTAATATCATAAGGAAAAAAGCATAGGAAAAAGTTTTAAGTAAATGCAATTCTGTTAATGCCCTTGCAACACTTCCACTCGACCACCAATTCAGCACCAAAATATGAAATATTGGATATTGACAGCACCAATGCTTTTGCCTTATTAAACTTTAAATCAACATGAACTTTATACTACGAGATCTCTGTGGTATTAAAAAAAGCATTTTTTAAACTATGGATTTCCTTACAATTAATTCAGGTAGACCCTGCCTTCCTTGCATCACCAAGGAAGCTCCAAAAACATTACAATTTAAACCATCAACGCGGAGCATATATATTATTCTTTCCAAGTTTGATGGAAAACCTTTTGACTTGGAACTAAGGCCCTGCTCATTTTGCATTTCCTTTCATGACAAGGGATTAATGATGGGTTAGAAAGTCTGGACTCAGCAGCTTTTCACTATATTCCCCTCCCACTGTGACAGGGACAACTAGTAAATAGCTGGCAATGCAAATCAAGGAAGAAGCATTACTCAACATATAAGAGGAAAATTTTCTGCTTGACATTTGTACCATCAACACCCTTCATGCCCACACATGTTGGACACTAGAGGACAGCTTTCAGTGGTGCAGTTCCTCCTCTGGGAGAACGGAGCCCTTCTTCCCGCAGAAGACCTCCCACGCCACATTGCCACCACCTCAGCCACCCTAGTGATGGCTGTGGTGGCTACAGCTGCTCTGCTGGGCACACAGTGACTGAGATCCCAGCATCTGCCCCACCCCATCCTTTCTGTGAACTCTGGTGCTTGTTTTTGTATGTGCATGGAAGTAACACTGCTGCACATTTTTAACTGTGTGCTATTGGACTTAACAGAAAATCCACGATTGAAATCAAGCCACTACACAGCTAAACATTATCAAAACCCATCAGTAAAAATTATTAGACCACTTTTACCTCAGTTGACACAAAATACTCATTTTGTAATTCTCCCTTTGTTAGGAATCTGTCCCAGTTGAAACAGCCGTGAAAAGACATCAGTATCACACAATGACATTAAACTTCTTGAATGTCTCTTTCAAGTACAAGTTGACAAAGCTATTCATAAATTAATAAATAGCCCAAGGTGAGCAGAAAGATTTCTCATGAAACCTGAGCAGTAATGCACTATTACTATTCCTGGATCCTTTGCCATTTTATCATCGGTAGTAACTCTCCCAAGGGTGATGTCAAGGATCCCCTTAACTGTACTGTTTGCCCACCTCTGCATGGTAATGATAAAAATATTGATTTTCACATTTGTGACTCAGATGCAATTTGACACAAGAAGTCCAAATTATTTCCCCCTTGCAGTGTATCAGCAATCACAAGCACAAAGAACTTCACTCACATCAAAATGAAGCAGCCTTCTTAATACATGGCACTGAAAACAGTGCTTCATTTTCTCTGTACTTTTCAAAATGAAGGCCTGGTCCAGCAGTAGATTTTAATGCAGGCTGTGGAGGGGATCATAGAATGGTTTGGGTTGGAAGAGAGGTCTGCCTTGGGCAGGGACATCTTCAACTCAATCACATGGGTCTGAAGACCAGCAGCTGCAGGGTGAGATTTGCCTCAGGTATGAGCTGAAACCAAGGAGCATCCTGCCTTTCCTTGAGAACTTTGACACATCAAAAACCCCACCACCCTGAAAACCCTCGGATCCTCTCCAGGTCCTGCTGGAGAGGAGCGTTTGATAATTCCTATCCTGCATGTGATAATAAGGAAAATGTGGCTTTCAGTCTTAGACAAAGTTTGGAAATTTTAACCTTTAGGCTTACACCATGCATAGCCACCAGCAATATTCCAGCCCTCCTCCCTCACTTCATCTGACTGCAAAGCTATGGCACAACTCATCTCTCCACCAGCCAAAGCTAAACCCAGCCTGGTGACCAGACGGCCCTGTGCCAGTGCCTGAAGACATCCAGCTTCCAGCATGGCATTAAGTGGGGCTGTACGCAGCCATTTCAGAGGGGACATCATGTCAGCAGGACACCCATGAAGAAGGGGAGCCTTTTCACTTTGAAAAGAGAGAAATTGTAACTGTGAGAGAATTCAACAGAGGGGGATTCATCCCAGGGCTGCAAGCCCTTCAGTTTCCCATGGAGACTGTCCTGGCTCTGTGAGTTTCTTGCTTTTTTTTTTTTAATGTGAACCTGAAACAGTTCTTCAGTGTTTGAATGAGCCAAAAGAATATGATCCACTGGCCTTTAGATTATTTCAAACAATTAACAATAAGATGCTATTCCCTCATTACAGAAATCACACTTCTTTGATGCACGATAGCAAATGAGCCCACTGAAGAGGTAAAAGGAGGTATATTTTTTTCTGGGAGATAAGTACTTTTCTAAGTAACACCTACCCTGAGGACCGTATTTATACAACTATTTCAACAAACAAGACTTTTGAAAGTCCACTATAATCCACTAACAAGAAAAGATCAAAGAAACTAACAGGAAGGCCAGGATGCAATCAAAATATTTGATCCGTGAGCGGTTTTGTATCCAAGCCATAAACTCAAGGGCATTTCAGTGGAAGCTGTGGGAGGAGATGCCGCTGTGAACACCTGGAGGTTGTGTGGTCATGGCAGATGGAGCCCCTCAGGGGAATCCTCATGCCCCACTGCCATCCCTGCATCCCTCCCCGTACAGGACACCACTGGCGCCCACCATGCCCAGCCTCCCACTATTTTCAGTGAAGCTATGTTAAACAACCAAGGGTGGAAATTTTACTTGTTCCCCTAAATCCCACCACCTCCCCCACCAAAGTTAAATATTTGGCCTTTGGTTAAACTAAATGGATTTGTGTTTTTCCTTTCAGAGCAGTCTCACGATCTCCCTGTGACCCCGGTGGGAGGACAGAGGGAGGCAGGGAAACCCCACTGTGCACTCAGAGCACTGCCAGAGCCCAGTGAGTGTCAGCCCACTCAGTAGCAGAGATGGGTGTAATAAGCTTTTAAATACTTCCTTTCCCCTTTTTTAAAAAAAGAAAAAAGAACAAGGGAAAAGCTACTGGTATTTTCTGATTTTCCTTCTCATACCTTTTTTTTTTTTAATACATGCTTAGGAAACATTAAACAACTACATGTTTGGAGCAACTCAAGTTAAACAACTGCTTCGATAGTTTAATTTTTGGAAAAAAAATAGCAAATTCTCACTTTCTTGAAAGGCTTTACTTTTACATATTTGTATATTCCCTAGGTTATCAGCACATTTCCCTTGGCTTTTCTGACAGCAATATACATGTCCTTGTAACCAGAGAAGTATGGGAAATTCTGGAAACATCCAACTGTGTATAAACACTTAAAGCTCAGACACTCTAATACAAAACAAGTACCTCTCTGAAACAAACATCTCCAGATGTTTTAACATATTTTTATACATAGATAGATTATATATATATAAGATGTGACTCAGGCACGGAAAGCCAAAGGAATGTTCTCATTTCCTGAGACTGGCTAACAAAAAGGAAAAGAATGTGAATGAAGGAACAAAGATTTGAAAAGTCAGCTTTTTCTCAACAGCAGCAGCTTTAAAATGCTCCACTTCAAACCCTTTTTCATATAATTAGAATATTGCCTCTCTCTTGCAACTGCATATACTCACAAAAGGAAAAAGAGAAAGGAGAAAAAAATCTTTCCTGGGTTGTTTAAAATACTACAGAAATGTCTCATTAGAGAACTGTCTGTTCTTGTTTCAGTTTCAGTGAAGCTTACCTACACCTACCAGCAAGCCTCTCTCCCACAGGCTGCCTTGTCTCCAGGGCACAGTGGATGAGAACAAGCCAGCAGCCACGTGTGCTGTGGCTGTCCCTCAGCTCTGTCCCTGCATGGCAGGACTCAGCCTGCAAGACCTCACAGCACATCTTGCTCCATTTTTTTTTTTTTCTGACAGTACAAGCAGGTATAAACAGCATCCAGTTCCTCTGGGACCTGAAAGCAATGGGTGAAAAAAGCCCATGGGCATCTTCAGATCATGAAGTCTTGTCCTACCAACAAACTTCAGGTAGATTTAAACAGGCATCAAATGTGTCGCTATTCTCTGTGCCCTTTCTAACCATAACCTATGTGTCAGGGGGGCAGGACATGGGATTTCCTTCCTCTGAATCCTTTGAAGATGAATTTCTGCAAAGCAATTCTGTGAGAACTATGACAAAACCACTGCTGGGGTGGTTTCCCTTCAGTCAGGGCAGTAGGAGGGGACAGCAAGCTGCAGAAAGAACATACTCAAGTGCACTTTCCACAACAGAAAGCAAAATTGCCCAGACAATCTTTCTGCAACAACCTGCAGGCAGGTGATCCCTCTTCCAATGCAACAGAGCATGGACTCCCAATCCTGACACCGCACCTAGGGCAGCCACAAGCAGTCCCCAGACCCAATGCAGACCACCACCAAACACTGCTCCCTCTGTCTTTAAATCCCCAGCACTTTGTCACAGAATCCCACTTTTCACACTGCTCTCTGGGCCATAGCTACATGACCCACACACAAATCCACACATCTGCCGAAATGGGTATTGCCACCTTTCCCAAGTTCTTTCTCCTTGACATCACTGCCACTCACAGGATCAAGGAATTGATCCAGATGGAGATAAATTCAGTTTTAAATCTATGTACCTACTAACCTTCCTCACCATAGGTTTTCAGCTGGCTCAGGCCACTGGTGCTGGCATGAGAAATGTTGGGGGATGGGAATGTGTGGGTCACCCCAGGCGGCTGTAGCACAACCACATGCTTAATTAAAACGTCTCTGTAATCATCACTGCCTGCGGGAAGAGCAGCTGCCCTGGCATGGCCCACAGATGGTCTGCCCTGAATCGTAACACTGGCCAGAGCTGGGTCTGGGAGATAGCCATTGCCACGTGAATCTCAGTCCACTTACAGCAGACCCTGGCAAAAATAAGTTACTTAACACAGCACAAATGTCAGTCTCTCTGCCATGAAACACAAGTCTGTCCCACTACCAACACAGTTCAGAAGAGCATGGTGGTCACATGCAAAGCTCAGCAATATGTGCCTATTTGCAAGCATTTCCTCACGAAAACCAGAGGGTTTTGCAAGCCGAGGCTGCTGTGCCAATTCAGCCCTGAATCCACAGGGGCTGCCTTCCCCCGGCAGTGCCGGAAGCACCTCCTGCCCCCCCCGCTTGCCAAGCTGCATTCTTCATTCCTAAATCAGAGGTGGAGTGTGCCAGGAGACACTGAAAGAGGACTCGTGGATGCTGTGGTTCTGCAAGGCAGGAGGCCGACAGCCAGTTCCTTGTCCCTGCCAGGCAGCGCCCAGCCCGTGGGAATGGCCAGCCCCCACGAAGAGTCCTTGCAAAGTATCGAGGTCTCTTTTTTCCCTCCCAGGGTGGATTTGAAACTAATTCTAATTCTCTGCGCGGGTCGCTCTCCCCACATCAATCCCACAGCTGCTGCACATCAGTGTGGGGTCTGGCCTGAAGCCACTTTGCCATGTTGTTGCCTCCCAAATATTCGCTGGCGTTACTGCATTGCTTTGCTGTGGTCTTTCCCAGTGCCCCCAGCTACAACAAGACAATATATTAATACAGAAAACCCGTTTAATTTTGAGCACAGCAGCTACCCCATGCTGCTCTGGCCACCCAGGAAACGTTCATAAAGTCATTACAATGCCTTAACTTCCCAGATGATCACATCAATTCCTCACCCATGATGCAAGCAATAAACCCCCCGGTTTTAACTCCACTGTTCACACCAGTTTAGATTTTACTCAGACACAACAGCCCATCCACCAGTGTGTTCTCAGTTCTTCAAACTATTTAATGTAAGCAATGTTTGAAACAACCCTAAATGCACCATGTGACTAAGGACCCACCTTCTTATTGAATTCTACAGAAGTGGCTGGTGAGGTTTTTTAATAAATCAAAAAGTGATGAAAAGAAGGTTCATCAGAGCTGGAATTCAAGAACTTCTTATTTAAAATATAAAGAAAAGCAATCAATATGAAAAATACAGAGCAAAAAACCTTCTCCTGGGTGCCAATCATGTTGTAATGCTACTTTTCATGCACCCTAGGGTGCTCCAGACTATGCCATTTTGGCAAAGGAACATGGTTTCAGACTGCAGAGGAGGTTCACTTTGCCCATAGTTTGTCATTGGCCACAACATCAGCTTCTGGCACCCTGGACATCGCTGACCGTCTCCAGATGCTGAGACAAATTCAGCAAATTGTTTGACACAAAGAGTTATTACGGCACACAAAACCAGTCAAGGAAATTACAGTATCTTGACTTTTCTTCTCCCCACTTCTACCTGTTTAAAAAACAGAAGTTAGCATTTTCACAAAGACTTACACACCACAGGAAGGGAAATGCTGAAGTAATTGCAAAGGAGTGTCCTAATTTGAAGAAAAGTATGAACCCCAGGGCACAGTCCCTCACTACATTTTCCCTAATTGTCAGACTGAATTAGAACCTTTCACCCTTTCTGCTCCAACACCAGCACTTCTGCACAGGCTGTTAAGGGTGACACGCTCTGTAACACATCCTAACACGACAAGGACAGCAGACCATGTACACGGCTGCTTGGTTCACACTGTGCATAGCTTAGACAAGGGAAGGCTTTGGCTATGAAAACGTGACTGTCAGTTTCATTTTCCTTGTCATCAGCACTTGCCATCATGGAAAGACCTGAGATGAGTAATTTCCCCACTGACTATCAAGCTGCTTTTAGCACAGCTAATAATTAAAGCCTCCCTATACTGAAAAGTAATAAGAGACTGCATTATGCTACAGAGTGAAAAACTTTTGAACTGGGCTTGGAAGAGAACAAAGCACAGAAAAATCAGGATGTGTAACCTAACACACAGCATGAAGCCACAATTGCAGGAGCTGAAAGGCTTGCCTTAAGTGCTCCAATAATAAACATTTTACTGCAGCTTGAAAAAGAACTTGTTAACTGTGCAAACCACCCTCTGTATATTGCAGACCATTAATGGTTCCCCTGCAGTAACTGTATGGAGCCAGTTCTAAGAAAAAGATCTGTGCACTACAGCTGAGACCGAACTGCAGCATCACATTTAGCTTCCTATTTAGAGGCCCCTATCAAAGCCAGTAACACCACGAAGTGCCTCTGTTTTTCAGCTTCACAGTCTACAGTGGAATAAGAACTGTAAATCAAATGAGTCTGTGCTAGTTTTTCAAATGTAGTTATACTTGGAATAAAGAGGAGCTGGCTTTGTCCAGTATTTTGCTGCATGCTGGCCTGTATTTCTTGCTACAAAGAAAACCTCAGTTTGTTCTAGGAAACTACAAAAGCTTAAAATAATAATGGTTCTGAACTGAGAAGCTAATGTTTTTCTCTGAACCACATATGAAACTTATTCCAACGATAACACATCAAGATGAGTTCAGCACAACCAGCTGAAAAAGCTGCCCACAAAACTCAGAGGACACTTACAAAACAAGCAGGCATCGCCATGATGACCTACCAGCCCCAGGCAGCACACCAAGCAATCCTGAATGACCCACCACTACCCATCATCAACCCACTGCGCATCCTCCTTACCCAAATCCCTCTCTTCCAAGACAGAGTCTGGTCTCCCAGTGTGATGCTGAGTGACAAAGCTGTGCCTCAGTAATGACTGCTCAAGTGACAGCACCAGCCTGCAAGTTCCTCTAGTTGCAAAACAAAAGCCAGAGGAGTTACTCAAGTTCAAAAAGCCTCCATAAAAAGAAGAGTCAAAAAAAAAAGGTTAAAAAGAAGAGTATTTCCTTGTGCATACCCGGTGACCAGATGTCTGCTGCTTTTCCGTGTACCAAATCTGGAGACCTCAAATCATTCTTTTCTCTTTTGTTTTCTTCACCAAAACTCAGATTACTTAAACTCTCTAAATCAGACCAAAAAATTGAGATACAAAACCCCTTAGGAATTTCAGCTTGTGGAGGCCTTTGATATCACTTTACATTTTGTTGAAAAGTAGGTTTGAATGAAATATTCACATTTTTAGTGCTTTTAAGAATCAAAAGAAAACACTCCAATTTTTAATTTTCCCTCCTTCTATTTTACAAAATCAAAATGCATCTTTCAAGAGCCTTACCTCTTTGTTTTAACTTCAGTGGACTGGAATCCTCTACAGAAAACCCCCTCAGCCAGAAGGCTTGGAAACAGCTGTTCTGAAGGAGCTGACTGCACAGTCTCTCGCCACTGTGCCACCCTGCCAGATGAGCAGCCCTGCCTGTCCTGGTCAGCACCTCCCTCTGCTCCCTCGAGCCGAGCTTCTGTGACAATGAACTGCACAGCACCTTCACCTCCTTAACCTCAGCACAGCCCCTTGTCATCCATACAACGATTCACCCCAAAGGAATGGTGAAAGGAACAGAGGAAGCCAGCCAGTTTAGGCAGGGGGCCCCATATCCAGCCTTTACTGGGCAAACAGTTCTTATTCGGGGCACACCAGCAGCAGCAGGACTCCAGGCTGACTCTCAGCCACGGGAGGATTTGCTTGGCCAGGAGCAATGATTGTTTCTGCTGCTGTGAAAGAATGCTTGAGCCACCAGCTGTACCCTGGATGGCTCTGCTGCCACCAGTGTTTCCCTGGATGTGCTGGCCAGCCACATGCTGCTGCAGGTAAGCTCCCTGCTACTTCATCTCTGCAAGTTTCTGCAAGCGTGGGCTCTAGTCTGACTTTGTCCCAAAATTTCTCACTGTGCCAGGGGTGTAGCCTAGTTCATCTCCTTGGAAGCGTGTACCAGCAGGGCAGCTGGCCCACTCCCTGAGAACTTCAGCAGAACAGATGCCAAATACGTAATAGCTCTGTTTACCTGGCCAAAGAGGCGGCTCAGCCAGAGCACCTGTGTGGGGCTGAAAGACACAGAGCTACGCACAGCCACGACAGACTGACGCTGGTGGCACAAATACTGACAACTCGGCCACTTTCAGGAATGCAGAAAGAATCCTGGCCTGGAAGCATCCACCACCCACTACGAAAGCAAGTGGCTTTTGGAACTTCTGAAGAAAAACAGTTACCTCAATACATACGGACACCTGAATCCCATTATCATGTTTTTCTAAGCATGTGGCTGCACTGCAGCTGGAGCGAAAGCTGGTCAAGACTGGTGAGATCCTGCCGAGGGCATCAGGGTACTGACCCTGGGAGCAGAGCTGGCTCACCTGGCACAAGATGCCACCACTATAGCCCAAACTCAGCCTGACTTGGCAACTGCCGCAGCTTTTCTCCAAAGGTATGGTGGAAACCTCCTCCTGGAGGAGCCTGCAGGAGAAGTCGGGCGTGGGAAAGATAAGGTGGTCTTTAAACAGGCTAAACTCTGTGTACCTGCAGTCCAAGACTCTTTTTCCAGCTTTTGACATATTAGCACAACAGTTTGCCAGGTGCTTTAGTTAGGGCCATTTCTTCCCAAGAAACAACTGCACAGGGCGAGGCTTTGAAACGCCGGGCAGTGAGCAGAGCAGCCTTTGCTTTCCGTAGTCCACCCCCACTAGACAGGACTGCTCGGTAATTGTGGGATATGCATAAAACATCACGAATCTCACCCACATCAACACCCGAGGCTATTTAGTATGATGCTTTTAAAAAAACTACCACCCGCCCAGGACAGGGCGCCTTTTAATGCACTGGGCATCAGACCGCGCTCACGCCGTGCCCGGGACGTGCGAGCCCCAGTTCTGGGTGTTATTCCCGATCGCTGTAACAAGGGCACAGGAGCCGCCCCAGCGCTCCGTGCGAGCGCGTAACGCCGAGGGGGGAACTGCGGGGAGAAGGGATTCCTGCAGTGTCCCTCGCTGCCGCTCCCGGGGCTGCCGGGGACAGGGGAAAGTTTTCCCGTGGCACGAGCACTTCACAGGAGGAGCAGCAGGGACACCCTGAACGGCTGCGGGCCCCCCGTGCCCTTGGCGGGACCACAGCCCGACTCCGCCGGCGCCCGCGGGAGCAGCGGGAAAGCGCCTTTCCCGGGCAGCAGCCGGTGACAGCGGCCCGGCCGAGACAAAGCGCCGCCCTCGGCAAGGGAGGCGAGACGCGGACGGCGCGGGCGACTCCCGCGCCTCTCCTACCTGTTACAGTGGATCCCCGCCGCCGCCGCGGC
>VZTH01016311.1:779948-889275 GCA_013397815.1 Aleadryas rufinucha
CACCGCCGGGACATGGGATCCCATCCCCCCGGCCGGGAAACAGGGCAGGCACCGCCGGGACATGGGATCCCACCCCCCCGGCCGGGAAACAGGGCAGGCACCGCCGGGACGGTGGGATCCCACCGCCGGGACATGGGATCCCACCCCCCCGGCCGGGAAACAGGGCAGGCACCGCCGGGACATGGGATCCCATCCCCCCGGCCGGGAAACAGGGCAGGCACCGCCGGGACATGGGATCCCACCGCCGGGACATGGGATCCCACCGCCGGGACATGGGATCCCACTCCCCCGGCCGGGAAACAGGGCAGGCACCGCCGGGACATGGGATCCCACCGCCCCCGGCCGGGGAAACAGGGCAGGCACCGCCGGGAAGTGGGATCCCATCGCCCCCGGCCTGGGAAAGCGACGGGAGTCACTGCCAAGAGCTGGGGTCCCCCCGCCCCATGTGCTTCCCGCCGGGCCCGCGGGAGGGGTCGTTCGCCTCCTCTCTCAGCCCTGTGGGAGATGCGGCAGCCGGAACGCCCGCAGAGTTACCTGAAATAGGTGCCTGGGAGCCGCTGTCGCTGGTTTTGTGGGTTTTTGGCTTGCTTTTTTTTCCCCCCCTCTTTCCAGAACAGAAAATTGCTGTCAAAACAATTCCAAGTATTTTCCCTGTTTCCTACACGTGGTTGTGTATTGCAGGATAATTTGTAGCAAGAAAGCTGTCGCCTCACCTTTGGGCGCCAAATATGCTTAGGTGAATTTTGCTGGAGCCAGAGTCCGGTTTTAATAAACATTATTTAAACATGTAACAGCAATAACAAGTAATGGCTTGAGGAAAGGCTAGCACCTCACTCAGGCTCAGCAGTTTAGAAAGTAAATGTAAGAAAGTTACCTTCAACGCTGCCAAACCTGGGACCAAACCTCCGCTTCACTTGGACAGAAGTGACCTCATTCCAAACCAGGCAAGTTTCAAAGCAGACCTAGGGACAAATGAAAGGAGCATAATAGAAAAGGTGGGATTATTGAACTCTCTGTATCGCCACCCATTGCCGTCCTTAATATCAGAACAAGGAAGTGGCGTGTTGGAATGAAAAATGCAAATATTTGCCTGCCAGGATTAAGGAAATATCTATATGGCTCCAAGAAGACAGCTCAAGGAATGCTATGCCAGTGAAAATCAGCACAGACAGGTATGAGTGAGCACAGATCAGAAAGAATAATTCAAACATGGAGCACATCTACTTTGATATCCATCAGAACCAGGAAAAGACTGTAAATTTTTGGGACTATGATGCTCAAAAGGCATTTGATGGCTGTGCCACAGTCTTGGTTCCAGACAGAACTATAGCTGTAGAAACACAGACTGTCTGCAGTACTTTTGTTTGTTTATTTGTTATTTTGCTCCTTGGTAGGGTTCAGTTTTGCTTGCCAAGTTGAGGAATCAAACACAGCAAAACTTCAGCAACACAGACAATAAATTTCTGGAAAAAGAGGAAAATAAAGTATATGGCTGAAAAGGGAAGGGATGATATGCCGGAAGAGGGGGATGGGTTCCTTCCCCTTTACTCAGTCAAGCCACACCTGCAGGGCTGAGTCCAGTTCTGGGCTTCCCAGTACAAGAGAGACATGGACATACCAGAAAGAGTCCATCAAATGGCCACTGAGATTATTTGGAGACTGGAGCACCTCTCCTGTGAGGAGAGACAGACAGCTGGAACTGCTTAGCCCAGAGAAGAGAAGGCTTGCAGAGATCTTGCCAATTAATAAAAATATATGAAAAGAGAGGGTACAAGGAGGACAGAGCCAGTCTCTTTTCAGTGGAGTCCAGTGACAGGAACAAAAGCAGGAGAAACAAACTGAAACATAGGAGGTTCCCTCTGAACATCACAGAAGATATTTTCACTGTGAGAGTGACTGAACACTGGCAGAGGTTGTCTGTTGAGGCTGTGGAGTCTCTGCTCTTGAAGGTACTCTACAGACATCTGGACGTGGTCCCAGGAATCTGGCTGTAGGTGGCCCTGCTTGAACAGAGAGGTTGGACAAGTGACCTCCAGAGGTGCCTGCCAACCTCTACAATGGTGTGATTATGTTGGAAAATCAATCACACCCCTCCCCTCCCAATTAAAAAAAACAAAACACAAGACAACCAAACCCACCAAACTCAACTCCAAAACACCCACCCATTTTAACGAGTCTGGCAGCAAAGCTTCCTTATATCATCTAAATAAGTAAGTACTTATTCTGTGCCAGCTGAAGGTAATGCAACCCTTTTGGTTTTTTTCTAATCTGCTTTGGGCAGTCTGCCATTGCTTGTAGGCAGCTTCATGAATGTCTTTAATTAACCTCAGTTTGTCTGCAAGGATTTCAGGGTCTCTCTCATTGCCCATCCTCCTGGGGAACTGTACAAGGTGGTTGTCCCTGGCTGCTGAGCCCAGCTGAAGAGCAGCACCTCTGACCAGCACAGCCTGAAATGGCAGGGAGGTGGCTGGGCAGGCGTGCAACTACCAGGGCCACAAACTTCAAAACAGTAAATTCTGGAAATAATTAACAGGCAGTGGCAGCCAACAAGTGCAGCCGTTGTGGCGCTTCCTTTGGAGAGCACATTAATAGGTTTAACAGCAAGTGAATTGCACCATGTGCAGTTTTCCAGTGCTTTTAAAGATGAAATCCCTAAAGCCTAGTCTGCTAGCAATATAATCTCAAAGTAGCAAAGGCATTCTCATAGAGAGTGGGAGAGCCTTCCTCAAACATGTACAAATGCCAAACACTAAGTACTAGCAGCTTTTGGAAGCGCTGTACCAAGAAAAGCCAGGAATTCAGTTTCACAGTTTGCCTCCCCAGGCTCTCTGCACTTTGCAGCAAATTTGCGCCTTGGGGTCTGATTTAAATTTTTGTTTTGTCTTGCTGTACAACAGAAATAACAAATCTTAATTGTTATTAATTGTCCATTACATAGTATTAGAGCATGCTGGCACTCTAATTAACTTGCAAAATTCAGTCCAGAATACTTAGGCAAGTAATTTAATAGGATTCACAAAACACACACGACAGACTAAAAAGAAGATCATTCCTTCCATTCCAGTATTAGTGCAGGCTATGACAATTTTCTTCCTATGCAGTTTAAAAAAAATATGGCAATCTGCCTACTTATTTCTGCTTACAAACCCATCACAAAGTTTAACATTCTGCTGCTAATGTACTTGGCATCAGGTAGAAAAGTGCCATTATCCCCAGCAGGCGAGTCAGGAAACAGAGACAGAGAAACTGAAATTAAATTCACAAAGGAAGCATGTGGCAAAGCAGGGAATTTGGACGCTGTGTCTCCAGACTAGCATATTAATCACAAAATTAATGTGTTTTTTTCACTCTCATCTTTCCCTTTAAGACTAGAGTAAAATGCAGTTTCAAGTAGGCATGTGCTTCTGATGTTCTGTTTCCAGAACACTTTACATTTTCCATCACTGTTGAAATGCCAAACTTATTGTACTGCAGCTGGAAGTGGCACTTTAGTGACATGGACTTGGCAGTGCCAGGTTACCAGTTAGACCCCTTGATCTTCGAGGTCTTCTCCAACTTAAATGATTCTGTCACTCTTAAGTGATAGCACAGAGCCTTTACCTATTTAGAGCTAAACGCATGATCAGCTTTGCTGACACTAAACAAGGCCATTATTGTAGGCCTCAGGAAAAAGTGAGAAAGGAAGGATTATTTGGGACAGATGAGAAGGCAGCTGCTTGGTCAAAGGATTTGACTGCCTGTCTCTAATCACAAATATCTTTACATCAAGTTCTTTTTCTGGAAATGAAAAGGTATTTTACGATTTTGCCAGAGTGGTATGAAGAGACACGAGTAAGTAACTTCTAACTGTGGTATTTGCTCTAGCTTTTGCTTTCTTCCAGAACTTCATGTAACTACAGATGGTAGATTCATGGAATGGTTTGGGTTGTAAGGGACCTTAAAGATCAGGTAGTTCCAACCCCCACGCCACAGGCAGGGACATCTTGCACTAGACAGGGTTGCTCAGAGCCCCATCCAGCCTGGTTTTCAATACTTCCAGGAATAGGGCATCCACAGCTTCTCTGGGCAACTGTTCCAGGGCCTCACCACCCTCACAGTACAGAATTTCTTTCTGATATCCAATCTAAGCCTACTCGGACTTGGAGTGTCTGTTAGCAGAGCAGCCCCATGGTTGTTTACCTTAATATAATCAATGGATTTAAATTGTAAACTCTGTCAGTGTTCTTCACGTCACACCTCCAAAGCTGTGAAGTTAAAGCAACAGTGAAGGAAACTTTGACCAAGTAAGTAGGAATAATTTTTGACCACAGGCTGTCTAGCTAAATATTCTTAGCGAAGCTGTTAATGAATTAACAGGTGAAAAATTAGTTAGATTTCACATTTTTGCTAAACATTAATTGCCGCGCTGACCACTAGCCGCCCGGTGGCGTGGCAGGCGGCGTCTGCTGTCCTCTTGCTCTGGACACTCCGGGAGGTCCCGGTGCGACGGCACGGAGCAGGGTTCTATGCAGCTCAAACCGCAGATGTTTGCCCCGGGAGCCACAGCTCGCCCTGAGGCTATCTGCCAACAGCCGATTAGGCTGGTGCAGCCCAGATGGAGAAACCGCAGCAGGCGAAGGTAAAGACTGAAGGAGGATTCAGGCGCTAGTGTATTCCAAGCAATTTAATAAAGTCTCAGAGGGAACTAGCCACCCAAATCTGGCCGTTGGTCTGGCCCCTGGCCATTGGTCTGGCCCGGCCGTTGGTCTGGCCTCTCTGGTTTAATTAGCATGAAACTAAATAGAAGAGTGGGGAAAAGGGAGGAGTAAAGGAACAACCACTTAGGAAATGACAAGGGGGTGACATACAACCAACCGGGAAACATATTGGGAGGGACTAGTTTAAACTAGCCAACCAGGGATGTAACAAAACAGAACTTTCCAGAGCCTAATAGAATAATCAATGAACTACTTATTAAACATAACTTCTACTAACTAATAAGGAACCGGGGGAGAGAGAGGGTTCTAGAAACCAGGGAGGAGACATGTTCAAGGGAACACCTAGTAGGCGGTGGCATCACAGCCTTATCTCCTCCTCCGATCCGCCCTCAGAGGTGGAGTCTCGGGCGGGGAAATCAACCCACTTGTCATTCACCTGGAAAGTGGGTTGGGCCACCGCCACAATTAATAACCTCACTTATCAATTCAATAAGTAAGTTTTGACCACTATTTGATATCTCTAAAAAACTTGGCTATTATTAAAAACAATATGTACTATTTTCAGAATACTAGAAGACTTATTTTAGTGATCATTCTGACATCCATATAAAATGAGTCAGATTTCTGCTTCATGCATTTTAGACACACCTAGTATATTTGGCATCATTGTTTCTTGGAAGAGGGAAGGAGACTGCAAAACCAAGGGTATAACTTTTATTGATCAATCTCAAACCTCTGCAAAATTGATCAATAAAATTCCATATTTAGCATCATAAATTTCTGCTTCATGACAAGATCAGTACTTGGACAGACACAGTAAAGGCTAAAGAAAACTCTTATGGCAGCACCACAAAACAGGTACTTTAAGAAATAATGACTCTTGGAGATCACGGTACTAATCTCACATTTTTAGTAAAAGTGTTTAATTTTTCTATTTCAAGCTTTTTGTCGCTGCAATTCCCATCTTTCCCAGAATGTTAAAAATCTATCATTAGCTCTTCTGTGTTTTCTGAAAATCCTCTTCCTGCAAGATATCCACTATCCCCCACCACTGCAAACAACTGGTTTAACCAGTTTCCAAGAGAAAGGCTGGTGAGTAGTCAGGGCAGGGACAGAGAGCTGCCACATCAACAACAGGAGCTGTTTCAGGTTTTCTTCACCACCATCTTCGTTTCTTCTCACTGTTCCAAGGCTGTAGCCCTCTGCCCATGGAGCAGAGGGACCACCCGTCTGTCCCCTTGCAAAGGCAGGCAGCTGCACCTGGACTGCTACAGCTACAGGTTTAATTCAATACTGTGACTAGATGTGAGAGGAACATTAACTAGTCTGTATAAATATTTGGCTGCTAAAGCCAAAATGATATGATTGGCCTTCTCCCTTGGCAAGAGTAATGCTGAGCATCAGCAACTTAACTCCACAAAGGGGAGTAACAACAGTAAAACATTATTTGGGTTAACAGCCTTTTTCTGGAACTCTCTAATGGCTTCTATGCTTTTTATTTTTGAGATGCTCTGCATCCTGTAAAGGGCAAGAGAGCCAAGAGCTAATACATACCTTCCCTCCGGAAACAGTCTGAAACAAGCTTTGATTTTCAGGCAATGAAACAATAAGCCCCACTCAAATCCTACATGCATACATAGCTGCTATCCAATGTCTATCAATTTAAAACACTTTCAAAGGCTGCTGTGGGAGGACTGGGACTGTGCCCATGCCCAAAAGAGCACACTGTATTTTACTCTGATTACATTTACCTTGGATTCTTAAGAAGCCTTCAGGCATTCAACTGACAGAGAAAAAAAAAAAAAGATTTGCTAATACCAAGGCATGGTGAATTGTTGGAGCAGCAACTGATGTGCATTTCCATACTTGTTTTACTATTCTCAGTCTTCACTATTCAATCCAGATTGAATCCTCAGGACGAGCCTGAGAAACACAGGACAGGAAGGAAAGGAAGGAAGCTCCTGAATGTAAGATGCATCTTCTCATCCTTTCACAACCATATAATAAATTTTAATTAAATTCAGTTTAAAAAGTAGTCAGATTATTATTTCCCTTCCCCACAGCATATATACAATTAGGTGAAAGCTACTAGAAGTTGACTGGAAGTATCAGGCTCTCTTTTTTGACTCTTATATCCATTTATTATGTCTTCTTTTCACAGCTTATTATCCCTCTCTGACCACGTATTTGTGTAATAAGCATGGTCTAAGAAAAATGGTTGGCAAGAAGATAAACACACCAAACTCTCGCTTAAATCAAACCAAACATCTCTTCATCTACTGAGCATGTAATCTTTGCACTAGGACAATTATGCAGATAAAGAAAAATTATCACAGGGTATTAGGGAAGACATAATTATGTCCATTTCAAAGTTGAGTGCAATTAGAAATGCATGCTGATTTATAAGGTAGGTAGTACCGGAACACAGCACAGTCCTGCTAACAAGGCCATTAATAGCTTCTGCATCCCTCCTCTCCTTGATGTCTGACGTTGTCAGATTGCTGATGACAATCTAGTAACACATTTGAAGTAATTTAAATGAGCTTTTTTAAAATATTTTTTTTTCTTAAAAAAACCCTATAACAAACCAATTTCATTTCCATTCATCCAGAAGAATCCATTGCTGTAGTTGTCCTCCAAAGTAAAGGCTGTGGATACTATACCAGATCCATAAAATCTCTTCAATACAATGGTAGACATTCCTTGTTTTCCACCTTGCACCTGAGTAGCATTTTCTCAGGTAAGAACAGGCATTTGGGGAAAAAGAAAGGCACTCTGTTGAGTAAAGGTGAATTTTATTGAAGTGATGGCCACATGAAAAGGCCATCAAAGACATCATTTCCAAACAAAATACTTATCTATCCAGACTAGCAATTCTGAAATTACTACAACAAATATATTTTTACCTCTTCATACATTTGGTTTCTCAGCTTGTGAGTGGTGACTGCTATTTGCAAGGCTTCTAAGGGAGATATTTTCACAGTACCAACAATAGTAGAACTAGCAGGTAGTTTAGGAAGTATTGGTGCACTGGGTGAAGCCAAGACATAAACCAAATGAAGCGTGTATTTTTAAGCTGCCTTCAAAGTCACTTAGTACAAACTAAGGAGAGTTTTTAGGCATTCCTCCACAATTTCACGATATTATCATCTGTTATCACAGCAAAAGGATGGAGAGAGGATTTAAATTTAGAAAGGAGGATTTAAATTTAAAAAATAATCTAACCCTGTATTCTCACAGTTATACTTTGGGGAAGGAGGGTCATGAAAGAAAAAAAGCAACTTTACTCTCGTGTATAATTTCTCACACGGCCATCCTGAACCCCACATTCAACTGGCCACATCTATACAACAGCCTGACAAGCTCTGATCTTCCTGTCTCTCAACTGGAGCACTTTTTGCTTGCACAGATTACTCTCCCTTCTAAAAACTGAACATGAAAGACATATAACCCATTTCTAAGTCAGCATTAGGTAGCTAAAAATTCAGCCACAGTGCACATGCAGGTCTGGGAACATTGAATCACTCCCATTTTTGGTTTTTAATTAATATATACTATGCATAGTGACAGCAGAATCATTATTATTACTATTATTATTATTATTATTATTATTATGCCCTCATTAGGCTTGGGCTGAAGGCAGGCTGTTAAAAGATAAAAATTGGTCCTAAGCTGATAAACATTTTGGGCAAGGGCGACATTTTCTGTGAAACATTCTAATAAATGTGGCACTATAAAGAAAACGAACCAGAAAGCAAAGTTAGCACAGTGCTCTTCCAAAAAAGAGCACCACAGTATATCAAGAAGCAGCAGTACTAGTTAAAACTTTAAACTGCTTTTTGAAAGCAAATCACAGCTACATTGCTGTACATTACAAATGCAAATATATGACATATAAAAAGTTCTCTATGCAAAATAATCCTGTTTCCAGTTCACATTCTTCTATGCCATTTACTGCAACTGTCTCAAACTTTGATATATTTTCTTACAGTCAGTTTATTGCCACATAGGTAAGTTCTGGCAATCCTAGCAACAGAAAACAGTTTACTAACACTTACTAAAATATTTTTACATTAATTAAGATCTCAATCTTCCATTGTAAAAAAAATATATTAATGCAAGTTGTTCACTACATTCATAAGTACGGTACTCAAGTTTTACTAAAAACAGTGAGCATGCAACTCAGACTTGAAAGAAGTCAATAAGCAACTGGTATTTAATACAGCCAGTGATATATCTTACTTGCATACCTTTATTCACAGCTTACAATGTTAAATAATTTACAGTTCTGAAATATGTGCATTTTAAGAGGAACTTGTCACAGTTCTTTAGCAATAGCGGAGACTAAATCGGGTCAGCTGCAAACGGAGTGTGAACTAGGACAAAGCCATACCCTTCCACTCATGTGCTTCCATTGTTAAAATCACAGCAGGAGGACAACTAGCACTTAGTTTTACACATATTTCCAGTCTCACCTGTTGCTGTGTTTTGGCATTCTTTTGAGTGACATTCACCAAACCTAGCTGAATAAGGAGTTAGAACTCAACATCCAAGATCTCATCCAAATCGTGAATGCAGAAGATACGGTAAACCATTCCAGAGGCAAATGTAAGAAAGCCTAAACATAGCCTCGTTTGCTACCTACAGACACCTAAAGACTCATCCCTCATACTACTGTTGATCAGTTCTATGTTCTGAAAATTCACAGAGGATGTTTTCCCCAGTAGCACAAACCATAAAGGTTCCAGTTAAAATACATATTGGAGGGGAAGAAAAAAAAAAGTGCCTAAGGTGGTGGAAAGGAATTGAAATACCTAAATAAAGCCCATTGGCTTTGTTGATTGAAATATATACAACAAGCAAAAAATTAAACCAAAAGCACACTTACTGAACAGTTTATTCTCAACATGTTGCCATTCTGCTGTTCATATGTTCAGATTAATATCAGCCTGATATAAGGCAATATTAAAGGAACAAGCATAATTTCCTCAGAGCCTGAGCTAAGGAAGATAGGAGAGGAAGAACCCTATTTAGTATCTGTATATGTACCAGGGAAAGACTCTCTGTAAAACAACACAGAGAACATGAAAAGATGAGTGAAAAAGACAGAAAACCTCTGGTTTAAACATAAGCAGGATTCAAACACGTGTATGTTTTTTAAAATCTTACAAATAAATTAAAATGGTGAAAGGCATTATGGACTGTAAAAGGGAGAAGACAATTTAAGGTAAAAAAAGGTGCTGTGTTGATAATAGAAGCAGAGATGGTAGAAATTTATTTTTCTAGGAAAAAACCCATAACATTCTGTTGAGAAATGTGGAACAGAGATCATCTCATCTGTGCAAAACGTCTGTGCAAACAATGTGCACACACACAGGTAAGTGAGAGAATGATGTAAGATCTTCAATCATTAGAACAATTAAAACTGACAAAAAGTTTCATTCTGACAAAATGAAAAAGTTGACAAAAAAGCTTCATTATTTTCTACTGACAAAAACTTCATTCTTTTCTCTCATAAGTTAATGATAGGAGTCTGACCTGTGGGCTCAGATTCTTTCTTTAGTGTCCTCAATATGACTAAGTCAGTATGAGTAGTCTTGTCATCCCAGTACAGACATCACTACAGTAATGGAACGTTTCTTCCTGGTCTTTTCCACAAACTTCCAACCTCAGGTTAAAAAGCCCTAGCTTAAGCCCTTTCTCACAAAGCTTCAGCTCACTTAGGGCCTCTGAGTCTTGCAGTACTATCCTAAGGCTTCCATAGATGCCATTAATCTCTACTACAGTACCATGCCCAGATGTGACAAGCACTGTACTTCATATAGATTTTTGCACCCTCTACATTTTGTGAACTGTTGCCTTCATGTTTTGCAAAAAAAAAAAAATTTAAGAAAGACTACAACCTTAAAGCAGAAAATGCCCTGTTTCTTAATTATCTTACATTTTGTAGCCATCACAAGAGAGGAAGTAATTTTAAATTTCTTAAACGTGCAGAGAGTAACAGTAACCATATAGATTAGCTAGCTGACAGTGATATGTGAAAGTAACTGTAAACACTTTAAAATGCTTTAAATCTAAAGTCTAGTTATTCCAGTTAATATATCAGATCAAACCTTTTAACTGATATCAAAAGAGCTATCACAGGTTTAACAAATTCTGCTTCCAGGCTATTTGCAATTAATTTGTCACTTCTCAGAGTTCTTATTATCAGCTTCAACATTTACAAGAAAAATAGTTCACTGCTGCCAGAGCATAACATAGGACCATCTTTCAGATCTACTGCAGGCTTCTTTCTTAGAAGAGCCTAAAAAGCTGAAAATAACACACAGAAATAAAACCCTGTAGTTCAATGCTACAACACCAACAGATCTTCTATAGTAAGATTTCTTGGTTTTGCAGTTGTGGAATGTTTTTAAAGATTCAGTGTTTCCACTGTTTTATCGAAGTCCTGACCAGCTGTGGAGGTACGAAGCCCACCCAGAGGGCCGTGAGGTACTCTCTTCTTCACCTGAAGGAGGAAGAAAAACACACTTTGTATTATGTTAGACATTGCATCATTTGGTTACATGACCCTGTCCCACTCCTTGCCTTTACCCTTTTCCAAATGCTGTCCTCAAGCTTGCTGAGAAAGGAACTCACTCTTGGGCTGACATAGATATGGATTGTACCACCAAGTCCACTTTACTTTGGGTACTTGAGAATGTCTGAAAAAGGTAATTTATCACCATTCTCCAGAAAAATCCAAATCAGCCTTCATTAGAGGGCCAGAATAACATCAACATGCTATGGACTTAACTTACATCTTATTTTTCCAAATTCACAGCCTATCATGGAATGCAATACTTGAACACTTCCCTTTTTAATGTGATTTTGTTCACAAGTTTTAAGTTCTTATGTGTACATGTTTTACTTACTGTTCATATTAATTTTAAAATAAAGTATTGGTCGGTATGTTTGTATTACTGCTAATGAAGTACAAGAAGCTACAGTTACTGTTACTGAGAAATGACAAACAATACCTTAAAAAGTGTTTTGAGGGAACAAATGCTCAGAGTATTTGAAGCAGAAACAGAACACTATTATACACATAAATCCTGTCTTAATTTCTTGCAAATGCCTAACTCTTTTTATTTCCTTCCCTAGTTCCTTTATTTCTTCAACAAAGAGCGTATTTTCTTTAAGATATTTTTAAAGGTATTATATTGAAACTAGTATTAGATCTGCAGTACTGCTTTGAGAGGACCACTTCAGTTATCTGTTTAGAACCATCTGCAAAGAAAGTAATTCAATTATATTAACCTCTATTTTGACAAAAACTTTTTAAACTCTACTCAAAACAAGAACACACTGAATTTTTACAACTTACCATTGTCTTCCTAAAATGTGAATGTTTCAGAAGAAATGATATTTTATCTTAATTTCATGGTATTTGTTCTGTTTACTGAAAACTGAATAGTAACTTCCCAACAAAGCAAAATCATTTTATGACTAGCTCATTGGCATGATGTTGCTAAGTTTTGTTTTTTCTCAAAGGTCTACACAACAGACAGCACAGAACTGTCCTTTTCCTTTTTCAATTTTCCTTCTTTTTGTGACAATATTTTGAACACCACCTACCTTGGGCAATTGCAACCAGCTTCCCCTTCTCTTCAGGGCTGAGCTGCAACATGGTGTCTATTACTGGGAGCAGCCGTTCTTTCTCACTTCCTGATTTCAGAAATATGAACTGCAGTAGAACATTCTTCAAGTATTCTAGATTAGCCACAGACTTTTCTCTCTCTTGATTTCTTTCCAATCTTCTTATTTCATTCTTAAGAAGCTGCAGATGAGGGAAAAAATATGTAATACTGTTTGTTTCATTTAATGAGTAATTGAACAAAGGTCTTTTGAAGAGCTAATAAATGAATTGCACAGCTTGCTTCAAAAGGAATAATGCATGTATAGCAACATATTCAGGACAAAAATCCAGTGAAAATCAAATATGCGATAATGTTGTAAAAAATAACTTATTATTGACTAAAAATAATATTTTTTGATAAAATTTGTGCCGTATAGAGATACAATATCAGTGATAAAAGAGTAGGAACAGTGGAACAGTTAAAGAATTCAGAAATCTGATGATATTCATTTAAAAGCATTTTAGAAAAGAAAGCTTAGTACATTTAGAAATGTCTTCAGAAAGCTCACTCATATATTAGTTCATGTGTCTTCTTTTAACTTAAGATAGCTAAAATGGGTTACAGGAAGAGAAACCAGACAATGCTTCCCTTGGGATTTACTGCTTTTATCTAAGTGAAAATAGTATAGACCCTTTACTAAACATTAAACTTCCAAACTCTCTTTTTTGTAGAAGCTTTTACTCCACACTCCTCTCCCCCTTCCCCACATGCCTACCCAACTACAAACTAGTGGAAAAAAACCTCAAAACTGAAGTAGACTCTGGAAGCACTAATTAGACCTGTGCAATCAAAGTCCCTCCAAAATTAAGGTTTATATCACCAAAATTTATAGACTGGTATTTTGAAAGATATTTGGTCTAAGAAACAGGCCATGGAAATTAGAGCTGTCCTCACACCTCTTGTGTGTCTGCTAACCTTTATTTGTTCCATTAGGATTGCATTGGTTGCTTCTGATTCCCGAAGTAATTCATTCAAGTGATCAGCACTCTTAGTTGTTGTGTTTAGTTTCTGAATGAGTTCATCCTTGGTGAGATCTGCTTGCGACTGAGATGGTTCTGCAATTAATTGGAAAAGAAAACTAAGAGAAGGAAAAAGCATGTGCATCTAATTCATACTTACTCAGCATCAGGACTTGAATAACGTAGCTGCTTATGAAGAGAATTAATGCAAAGTCAGACTGCAAACTTAACAGGCATCAATGCTGCTGCTGCATGCTTATCTTCTGATCTATTTTTGTTTATATATTAGAAGGGGGCTGGCAAAACAGTTCTAGAGTACACGAAATATCCAGTTTTAATTTATTCCTTGTTTCCTACCCATAAGTGGAGATTTTCAAGTTATCCACATAGTGTTCAGTAGACTTTTAAAACAAGATTATATGCTGCCATGTATTTTACTGTTTGTTGGGCGACTCCTAAAACATTTTCTTCATGCTGGGTTTCACTTTCCTAGAAGAAATCCTATGAATAAAGTCCTGTTCTAATAAGTCTCATTAAGATGAACAGAAATTTTATTTTTCCATTAGTAAGGTTAAATCAGCACTTAATTGTCCCTAGTAGAGACTCATCCACAATACAAAAATTTCTCTAACTATTCACTGACTTGCTCACCCAGTCTTTTCCCTTTAAAAGCTCAGAAATACGACATCTTTAAATCACAAAAACCTGTAGGAATGTCCCAGTGTTAGTCCTCACTCAATGACAAAACTCCTACAAAAGTTCAGGACAGTGTAAACTCAGCAGCACTTGACTAGACTTGTCAAGTCAATTGTGTCTTGCACCTAAAAGCATGAAAACACAATGCTCTAAAATACTTTGAGGGCACAAACTTCTGCAACCCATGTAGGCAAGCGCTTCTGAAAGGCACGTTCCACCTACCAGGCTTTGCTTCTGATGAGTTCAGAAGTTGCTCCAAGGATTGAACATAGGTGCTGGCTGAGGAGACAGACTCTGTGTCTGTTGTTTCCATGCCTTCTCCCTCTTCCCTAGCGACAGTGTGCACATCGAGGACAGGAAGGTCAGCATTCCGCCGTTCTCTCAAGTTCTTTGTTGCCGGATTTGAAACAGCTGGACCTGAAAGATACTTACTGATGTTCATATCAGAATGAAACTGGGAGGGCTATTTCCTAGGTGTGCTGTCTTGGATTGAGAGTAGTACATAAAATAGTCTTCCAAATGGAGGGGAAGGTGAAGCAAAAAGAGAAAGCCAGATACACACGTAACATTTACAATAGCAAAATACAGCCTTTCACCTCCAAATGGCCATTCCAATCCAAGTCTGGTTCTAAACCCAAACTTGATTGGCAATTTTTGTTTCAGTGACTACAAAACCTTCATTCACATCTCCCTGTGTTTTAGCTATGGTAAGAGTAACAAATACTTTTAATGCATAACAGAATTCGCTTTTGTTTCTACCGGTCTTGTGGGAGGTGTAAATTCTTCTGTTTTATTACTGTGTGCATGACCCTTCTGCTTCAGTAGTAACATAGTAACTTCTTAAACTGTCACTGCTGCTTGGCAAATGTCCAACTACATCCGGATTAGTAACTTTACAGATACAAAAATAGCACTTGAGCTTGAAGACAGAAAAATCTTAAATTCGAAGAAGGACCAAACAGCAAGTATACTAATAAATAGCATGTATACAAATAACAAACATTCTTAAAACAGCTTTCAATACGCTTTTCTTTAGCTTTACACTTCACCCTTGAGGCAGATGTCCAGCATGCTCCAAAACCTGAGACAACCTGATAAGAACACCAAGTATTTACAAAGTAATTTCCCTCCATCTGTCTGATAATGCAGATACTGCAGAAGAGATATCAGTGATGCAAATTCTAGAACAGAATAGTTCCATTTGGAAGTGACCTACAACAAGTATTTAGTCCAACTGCCTGACCATTTCAGGGCTGATCAAATGTTAAAACATTATCAAGGGCATTGCCAAAATGCCTCTTAAAACACTGACAGGTTTGGGGCATCAATCAGCTCTTTAAGAAGCCTGTTCCAGAGTCTGACCACCCTCTCAGTAAGAAAATGCTTCCTAATGTCCAGTCTGAACCTCCCCATGGCAGCTCTGAACCATTCCCATATGTCCTATCATTGGGTACCAGGGAGAAGAGCTCAGCACTTCCCTCTTCACTTCCCCTCCTCAGGAATCTGTAAGACAGCAATGAGGTTGCCCCTCATCCTGCTTTCCTCCAAACTAGACCAACACAGAGTCCTCAGCTGCTCCTCATAGGACAGTCCTTCCAGCCCTTCCACCACCTTTGTTGCCCTCCTCTGGATGAATTCAAGGACCTTAGGATTCTGAAGTGACAGTAAATAATAACAAAGACACATTCCTGACTTGGTATCTGTGGACTGATACAGCATGCTACAGATTTTCCAGAAAAAGTTTCTGGTGATTTTACAGAATCAAACACTCTAAACATGTTTTAGCTTCAGACTCAGGTACACAAATCTGGAACTTAATCCATGAAAAACTGGTATTCTGCCTGGAAGTTACCTCTAGTGCTTGGTTCACTCTTGAGTTGGAAGAGCTGAGCTTCTACTCTGGAGAGTTGCTGCTGAAGTGTCTCTACTGTCTTCCTGTGCTCTTCTTGCAGGTTCCTGACCTGATCTCTGAAATTGTTCCGGAGAGCTTCATTCTGGGCTGTCAGCTGACTCAATGCCTGGGCGTGCTCTGTTTTGATGACCATGTTCTCAGACTGTATTGTGCAGAGCCTGAAAACAGTGCATGCACAAACAGTAAGACACAAACAGCAAAACAATGTAATTTTTACATTTCAAAATTTTTACAGTTTGAGGCAGTTTTCCATTTTCACGTGTATGACTATCTTAGAATGACTGTGGGTCCAACTTTTTTTTCATTTAAAGTCCTCTTTTTACAGGGAAAATCTGAGACTGAAAAAGAAGTCGAGTTTATATAGCACAGTGCATTCATGTGATAGGTAATAAGTGTAACCTTTTCAGAACAAAAAATTCAGACATCTTTGGGAAATAATGAAAGACTTAACAGACACTGTGTTCTAAACATTCTTAAATTCTAAAACTGCATCATGACTTTATAGTGTCATACAGGGCACATCACTTACAGTCCACTTCCTATAACATCTGTTTACCAAACATTTATGCAGGACTTCTAAAAACACACGTTTCTAAGAAGGTAAATTTAATTTTTTTAAACTTCAACTTTCAGTGCAGAAGAGTGTAGCTGTTAGCAAGAAAAATGTCAGTAACTCATCAATTGTACCTGGTGTGGAAGTACCCTGGAAGCATGACAAAAATGTCACAAGCAATTAAATATATTAAATAATAATATATAATGTTATAATTATATAATAGATATGATCTATAATAATAAAAAAAAGTCACAAGCAATTAAACAAATGCATTTATGGAAAGACTATGCCCACCACTTGCCTTTATAAGCACCCAGACTTAAATAGAGACAGAGTAGCAAAGATCAGTATCTAGGTATAAAGGGAACCTACTGTGAAACGGGTTGTTTCCAGAAAAATGCAGTACATAATTTGGTTGACTGCAGTGAATCATTATGTAGCCATTAGAAACAGATAAAACTGTACAAAGACAGTGACAAGAAGTCAAAAGTTCCTAATACCACTCTGTAATTTCTAATTAATACCTCGTGAACTTCTTTGTACCCTAAATGGAGAAGAAAAGATGAGGACAGACTCTTTTTGAGGAGTTCAAGTATCAGGTACTCGTGATTTTTCAAGAAGTGATACAGATTAAACAGATGCCTTTCATTTTGAAAGAAACAGCAAATTAAGACTGTAGCAAGCACAAACTCAAAATACAGTACTTTCTGTAAGAAAGTTACTCGGTGGACAAGAACTGGGTCTTTTGTCAGTGAATTTGTTTGCTTCGCATATAACTACCTCATTGTTTTTAATAGGAAACATCCATAAAATTTAGTAGAGCAGTACAACACAAATGTAGTGCTGGGCATTAGACTTAAAAATAGTCAATGTGCTTTAAAAATGTTAATTTTTAGATCTGATAGTTAAGAGGTAGAAAGCTTGCAGAAATCTCAAATTCCCTGATCAGCTACTATTTCATTGACATTGCTGAAACTTCTGATGGCTCATGAAAAATAGCAAACAACCCTTTTGAAAATTCCTTTAACTTTCTCAAGAACATGGCCCTTCTTTGTGAAGTACAGTTACAGTAAGGCTTCTACATGCCAAGATCTTAAAGTTCAAACAAAATATCTGTATCTATTCATCAGCAGACCATACTTTTCACGGAGTTCTGCTTCTTTTGCAACAGTCTCTTGCAGCATCTTATTGTGTCTTTCCAGCAGGGTGTCGTGTTCAGACTGCAATGCCTGGAGTTCAGATGCATTCATCTGTGAATTATGCTGAGCATCCTGCAGCTTAACTTTAAGTTGGTCTATCACCATTTCCAACTGTTCCCTGCACGTGGAAGAAAAAGGAGTATGCAACATGCATTTAAAATAATTATTTCAGAACCTATACAATATCCACAACATTTTGGATAGCTGATCCAAATTGCGTATTTATTAATTAAATCAACGCAGCACTAAGACCAAAAAAATCTTAGAATGGGGCTACAGCAGAAACAATCAGATCCTGTTTCAATATAGATACAAATAGGTTTGCCACATCCCATCTGAACTGCTGGGAATGCAACTATGGGGGTAGAAAGCATGACTGATAGCACTTTCGACTTCAAGGAGGGACAAGACAGAAGGAAAATAATATATGGGATTCAGAGGGGAGAAAAAATTTCTTCCTAAAAGTGGTGAGGCTTTTTCTTGTTTGTTTAGTAAATGCATATCAGTTCAATAAGACCAAATACAGGGGACAAATGGTTGGAGTAGCTTTTGAGCATACTAGAAAGCAACATCAAGTCCATAATAGGTAAGCACAGTTGGTCAGAAACAAATCAAAATCAGATATACCAGCAAGAAAAAAATCTTAAGTCACACACATTCTATTTTTACTGATTTCTGTATTTATATATGCAGACACCTCCATTATCTCATGAACTGTATATCTCACTAATCCTGAGGGTTGACACTTGTAAATAATTTCTTTGGAAACCATTTGTCATCTGTTTATTGCTTATCTAATTTGTTTCCAAGATAGGTCTCTCTCACAAAAAAACCCCAAAACAATACCAGAACTTCTTAAAATTCTGCAAAAAGGAAAGACAAAGAAATGCAACTCTTGCACTTTTGTTGCTTCAAAGGCAAGAATGTTTCAAAAAACCCAAACCAACCCTAAACCCAAGTCCTCTAACAAAGCACAAGTCGCCCTCTGGTGGATTTTTGGCTGCAATTGTCGGTACCGACTGAAGGTCTGTGTCAAAAATGAATCCTGACATTCCACACATAAACGTCCAGTCTGTCACCAAGGGCAGCCATCAATGACTAAAAAAAATAACTTGCAGAAACTAGTTGACTTTTGCAGTGAGTTGAGACATTTTCTGAAGCGAATCTGAATTCACCTGGCTTATGACCGTACTTAAAGGATTTTCAGGGAACTTTTGGTAGTGTAACATTTTCTTCCAAGTCTTTCCTCATATGATACAACATACAGGATTTTGTAAATCTGCTGGAACTGGTGACTGAATTGGCATCCAGAGCTTTACCTATACTAAACCACTAATTCCAGAAAAAGTTCAAAGTGAGCTCAGCTGAACTGAACCAATCTGCTGTTTTCTTCTTCGTTGCAAATGGCACTTGGCTACTTTACGTCAGAGAAAACAACATGTCAAGCCTACACAGAATGTGCTGGCTTATTTCTGCTCATGAGAGTCATAAAAAACTTCCTAAGACCTTAATTCTCCTTCTGAACGTAACAATAGGTAATCTACACAAAAATAATGGTTAAAAAGACAAATCCAGCTAGAACTAATACAGCACCACAACAGTAGAAGTTGATATTTCTTCTGTTCAGCTAGGCAGTGCCACAGTCAGATTACAGATCAAGTAAAAATGTTAGTTTTACCTTTCTTGTTTGGCTCCTTCAGATTCTGTCCGAGCAGCAGATTTATTCTTTTGCTGTTTTAGAACATTATGAACACGGACTTTGTAGCTCTCAAATTCAGATGTAACAGATGCTTGTTCAGCCTATCATACAAGAAACAAACCGGTAAGTTATACCATTGACTATTGCTCCCTTATTTCTCTATAATGAAATGCATCTTACACTGAAAAAAGTGAAAACCACCTGCTGCATTTCCTTCTTTTAAATAGATTATTAAAAGTGACCACCTTAACAGATATGTTTCTTTAGATTTTAACTGAGTATCATAAAATGTGAAACTTGAGACACTGATTTTCAACATTCTGGTGTTAAAGAAAAGGAAGAATACTTAAAAATTCAAAAACTGCATTCAACTGAGAGATTCACAAGCCGGGGGTTCTACCAACAGCTTTAAATGGAGGCAAAGGTGACAGAAAATACAAAAAGAGGTATAATTCTGTTCCTCTCCAATACTACAAAGGTTACAAAAATTCTAATGTGCCATAAACTTATGCATAATTCTGAGGAATTAAGTCAGTCTTGCATTGGTATTACACAGCACAAGATATAATATTCTAGTTGACTGTAAAGGTGTTTGGTCTGTCTTTTCTTCTAAATGCAGCTGTTACATGAGTTTCTGTGGACATACAGAAAATTGCCTCAGCTCATAGAAGCTTCATCCTTGACTGTACACTATACAGCAAAGATTATTGCCATCCTTCCAGTACTCATGTTGTATACTCCTCTAAAAAAACCCAAAACACTGACACAGGTTTTCTTTCTTGGATCTTAGGACAAGCTCATTAGTCACTCCCATTTATAGATAACAAAAATGCTCTCATCTCCGAGAGGAGGATTTTGGAAACTTTCCCTTCAGCTGAATTGGTGAGTGAAATTCTATAGAACTGACTGATTAGCCACTGTTCCAGATTTTCAGAGTCTGTACATTTGTGGTCATTTTCTTTAAATTAATCCTTTGCTTTTCATCCTGTCAAACTATGTGAGCTAGAATATTCCTAGGTCCTCAGGTACACAGCCTTAAATGTCAGTATGACTTTGTTTTCTACTGTCTGCTTTGTTGTCCACCTTTCCATCAGAGGGAATTTTTCCTTTGCTAATAACCTCATAATAAAATCTATTTTCCAGATGTAGGGCATCTAAATAGGAAAGCTAATCTTCCAAGAAGTTCAAGCCATGCCAATATGGAAGATCTACAACCTTGCTGATGTCACAGCATCACAGAGCAAGCCACCACAGACAGGTACTGTAAGCACCCAGGTATAAAAAGTATATTTGTAAAACCACGATCCACGTGTACCAGCACAACTAAGGCAAACCTCCTGTAGCAGAAACTACAGTTTGTCCATTTCAGTTCACCTTTTTAAAATGCAGAAGTTTTTTTGAGGGACTGCATTCAGCTGTTATTTACCTGCATGATGCACACCTACCATACAACAGTGGCCATAGAGCAGTGCAGTAATCTCCATAAAGGTGGTTTGAACATAACAGTCCTACTATATTTTGAATCTGTTTGTCTCCAATGCAAACACTGCATTCCAGGACCATGAAACAGTGGTATATGAGCAAAAAAATCCCAGAAATAATAATAAACTTCAGCAATAGTGTCAGTTTATCATGCAGTTCAGCTGCCAATTAAGAAACCGCTCATACTTCAGCATATGAAAAGGTACTTGCAAATATATTTCTTACAGCTTTTTTTCTTTAAAGTGGTATCTGTGTTTATTGGTTTTATACGAAGCAAGTTATATTCTTTTTTTTGTTTGTGCTATTTTCTTTAAAGACTTTTCTTTTCCCTGAGTGTATACTTACTGATCACCTTAAATAAACCCTGGATCCCCACTACCACAAGTTTTTCTCTACTGGAAATAGAAGTATGCAAATCCAGATGTGTCACCCCAAGTGATACACATCAACCAGGACAGTCTGGCTTGTCCTTTATACCACCACTCAGTTACTGGGGTAATTCTTAATTCTTGACAGACGAGAACAGTGAAAAATCTGCAAAATATGTTTGGAGAAGCAGAGAGCACAGGAATCTCCCTTCATAAGTCTCCAAGAGTACTTCTTCCACTGGAATACCTGGGCTGCTCTGCACTCTTCTTGCAGGGTTGCAATTTTTTGCTGGCAAGCACTCATCATACGCTGGTGCTGCTCTGAAGACGTTCGCAGTTGTTCCTGAACTTTATGCTTTTCTGATGTCAGTACAGCCACTTGAATCTGAAAAAGTCAGTTGAAAACTTCATTATTACAAAAACTTTTCTTCCTTCTCCAAGGGAACATGCCACCTAGGACTCTACTACAGTAATTCCTGCACGGAACTGGTGAATACCAAATAAAAATCCAATAAAAACAGAATAAAAAGAAATACACATGAGTTACCATGTATTAATTTTTAAAAAGTGATGTTGTTTAAAGAAAGAATTGAAGATAAAATTACAATGCTGGTGTGGCAGCATTTAAGACAGCCAACCCCTCTCCCTTCCCTGCTTCTTGCATTACACTCCATTCCAATCCATTTCTATTCTGTATACAGATGGATAACACTTAAGACTTCTGCTGACAATGTTGTGCCCTTCTGTTTTAAAACTGAGCAACTTCCATTTTTAAAGAATCATTTAAAATATATTCCAGTTACAAGCTTCAAACTCCACAGTCCTCTCCTTTGGTGGAAAGGCAAAGAGGAAATAGACAGGGTAAATCTGCTTAAAAAAAATCACAGGAAAAAATATCTGGGGAAAGCAGCAAACAGAAAAAACTCTTTAAGAAAAAGAACTAGTAACCTAGAAGTAAAAATAGCACCTCTTTATTCTTCAGCTTATATTCCATGTGCCCAGTATAAATCATACCCTTAGTACTTTAATGAGAAAACTTGTACTAACAAAAAAGTCAAGTTTCTTGCCTTATAGGCTTCCACTTGCTGTTGACTGGCTTCCAGTTCCCCTTTCAACGATGCCTGCAACATTAGATGGTCATTTTCCTGCAAGATAAAATTACCTGGATATTAAAATAAACCCCAAACCTCAGCAACCTAGAAATTCAGCTACCAGCTTTTTTTAAAAATTTAGTTTAAAAAGAGAATACACAGTCATTAGCATATAGACTTACAGCTTGTTTTGAATCAGCCAGTTCTTTTTTGGTTTTTACCAAGAGTTGTTTTATCTTGGCATTTCTTTCCTCATCCTGTTGCAGAGTTGACTGAAGTGACTCTAATGCAGAAAACAACAATTATATGCAAAGGAAACTTCCCCTCTTATATTTCCTTAAAAATGCTGGAAAATATTTAAACAAATCCTAACAGATCCCTTAAGACCTGCAAACAAGTAGCTTACAGTAACTTTAGTATCTTTTTTCTAAGTTATCACAAAGATCTTCAAATAAGTATAATGGTTTTAAGACTTACACTTGAAGATAGGAAGAAATGGAATTTTTAACCACATGGTAATCAATAAAGTTTTATGAGTGTGGTATATCAGAATGAAACCCTTGTCAATCACCAATATTTAGAACTTATGAATAACTTAATCAGGTAAGAAACACAGTGTGTCGGGCAGGCAAATTGGCTATTTTGTGCTGAATCCTGAATTAAGTGATTGATAACCCAGTAAAGGTAAGACAAAATTGCTTTCCTGATGCAACTGTTTAGTATTCCCTGCAAAGCTTACTCTTACTCGCTGACTTAAGAAGTTGTTTCTGAATTGTATTTTTTACCACTGCTAACTATATCATAGTGACTCTTGCTGTTTAAAGTTTACTCACTTATTTCTTCCTGTAGCGTCTCTTGTTTCTGTTTCTGAATCCCTGTTTCTTGCTCAAGATCTTCTATTCTGCTGTCTTTATCAGTAATCTTCTGATTAAGTTCTTTAACTAGCCTTTCATAATCAGCTATTTCCATATCCATTAGTGTACTCTTTTGAGCATCCTGCAAGGTACACAAAATGAAGTCAGAGCTTACAATTTGCCTTGGCTGCTAAGACTTTTGTAATTCTGTAAAAAACTATCCATGTCCACAAATACCACCCATCCACTGGGTTTCCGTATCCTCAACAAATAATCTGTTTTCAAACAAGGATCAAAAGCTTTGAAAAACCTGTTGCTAGTTTTATCAGTAGGTATTTTGTATGTATTAGTTTCTACCATCTTCAGTCCTTACAACCAAGGCAATTTCTTAACAGTGCACTATACACGTACTCCAGACATCTGAATTCTATTCCTATTTCTACTCATGAAACACATAACCCAAGCTAAACAAACAAACAAAAAATAAAAACAAAACCAACCCCAAAAGTACATTTCAGCTCTCCAAGCACACAATGAGGGGTAAAAGCCCTCACATTTTCCCTTTTGCAAACCTCCGGCTTTAAAATCCTCAGACCAGATAGGGAGACATTCAGCACAGCCAGATGGGCCAAAATTTTTGGTAGTCCATTAAGCACTATCATGGACAGCAACCCTACCTTTCTGGCCAGCTCTAGTTCTTGCATAGTTTTCTGCAGATGTTTCTTTTCCTTCTGAAGTTGCATCTGAAGCTCCTCCATTTCTCGGAGAGCACCACTATGTTCCTGAAATTTAAACAGTTATCAATTATGCAGTCCAATTTCAAAATAGATGTCAGCATCTTGTTATACTTAGACACGCACACACACACACACACACACTCTTGGGTTGTACAAGGATAGTTGACTCCTTTTTTAGGATATCACTGTGAACCAGAGAAAAAACAACAATCCTCTGAAGTGGTTTTCACATTCTGTAACTACCCCCAACCTACTTGAATTGAGAGCCTTGCAAAGTTCTTTCAGTGAGCAGACCAAGTTTTCAAAAGAGACAGTCAAGTAACAAGGAGAGAAAGCACAGAACCTGATCTATAAAAACACAGTTTACAAAGGTCTAACAGAAATCACATCCAGTGAAAGCAATGCTTCAATCCATTCACCATCTCTACGAAGTACTACCTTTGTTTTCTGTTCTTTTAGAAGCTTTTCAGCTTCCAGTTCTTTGTCAATCTTTGCCTTGGCTCTTTGTATCTCCAGTATCTGAGTTTCCAGCAGCTTGGCATTATTTTGCAGTGTTTCAACACGAGCCAGGAGGTCTTCATTTGCAGAGCGTAACTGATCATACTGAAATTAGCACAGTAGAATGATAAAAACATAAGCTGAATTTATGTGCAATGTTAACAGATAAAATATTTTCTATATTTAAAAAAAAATTACCCAACACTGATTCTATCCAAATCCCTAACAAACAACACTCCTATAGATGAGTCTTGTCCAGCTTAATTCTTTTAAACTAGATTAATAAACAGGCAAAAATTAAAGCCATTAGCACATTTTGGTTATTTTGTTCAGTTAGTTTGCCCAGCTTTCTGTAAGATGGCAAGAATTAAAAGAAATCTGAAAAAATACCCAAATATTTATGCCTTCTGGAAGAATCACCTTCCCTTTGCAAAATACAGTATTTCAATAGTTATTGCAACACTTCCAATACAACTTCTCTATTTATAAACAAATGATCATACTGTTAACTCCTAAGAAATGCTGAACTGTAAGCTTTGACTGAACCACCAAGTCTTCCATCAGCACACAGTATGAACTCTACTGCATCTGGCATACTTTTGCAGTGACTTTAACAGATTAAATTTTGACATCTTCAATGATGTATCTTAGTTTTTACTTTGCCTATTAAGAATGAAATATAAGTGAAAAATGTCAGTTACCTAACCAGTGTTTTATTTACAAATTCTTTATAACAAACTTGAAAAATGCAATACCTGCATAATCAGCAGAATATATACTATTATTTCTTATTTCTTCCTATGCTATTCACTACTGGCTTGTGCTTGCAAGGAAACAGTGGCCTAGGTGGATCTTCGGCGTATGGGGCCCTAGAGTTTAAATCCTAAATACCAAACCCATTGCAGCTAGCTTTACAAAAATGTGTCTCACAGCTCCTTAATTACCATCTTAGACTCCTCTGAATGCCACTACAGTACTCTACAGTGCATCTTAAAGTCTGATCCTTGTGAAAAACGCAAAATCCATAACTCATTTAGTATATTTAAACACTCTGTTGATGAAACAAAAAATTAAAAAACCCCAAACCGACATTTTGTCAAAGAAATAGAAGAAAAAATGTCTCAGTTAAAGGTTACTGCACTTCATAAGAAGTGCAAGTGTGCAGTCAGAGAAATAGTGCAAGTTTGATACTTGCAGCAGAGCTGTACGTCCAAAATCGAGCCAGAGATTATCTGCTCTTTTCTGTGAGTTGACCTGGGATGAACTAAACGCTTTCTATTGACAAAGTCAGACATTCTAGATATATTTATCTTTGTCACGGCCCAGGTGAGATATCAGATGTTGAAAAGGAACAAACAAACCACTCTGAATTTCAAGTCACTATTCAAAACACACTTAGGTTATGAAACTATAGTAACAATCACATGAATAAAACTTGCACCCAACAGATAGAATTAATTTTTATGGTACTTATCAATAGATCAGACCAACGTACAGAACTGACCTGCTCAGATGACACCTGTAGCTGTCTTGTGAGGTCATCTATCTGATGTTCAAGATTATTTGCTCTGCCTTTTTCAGAATCCAGCTGCTCTCCTTGCTTGTCGTATTCCATCAAAAGATTCTTAACACATACAAACACAAAGGCATAATTTTTTACACTATGTATTGCATAAGCACATTCTACACCTCTGAGGTGTGCTTACCTAGTATTTCAGTATATGACTTGTCTTACTGCAACATCAGAAATATCAGAATGAAATTAAAGCTATGATTCCATTACAGGCTCTGGGAGAAACGCATTTCAGTTCATGAAATTCTAGAACAATTCAGGTTGGAAGACAGCTCAGCAGGTGTCATCCTCCTGCTTAAAGTAGTGTCAGCAGTGAGATGAGACCAGGTTGCTCAGAGTTTTGTCCAGTCAGGTCTTTCCAAGGACCTGTCTCCAAGGGTGGAGTTGGCTATCACTGGGCAACCTATTCCAAAGCTTGAATAGGTAAGCATTCTCACAGCATAAAAATCCATGTATCCAGTTGGAACTCTCATTTCAATTGAGGACTACTGTCTTATCTTGCACCACCATTAGCAACCTGACTCTCTTCCCTTCATAATGTCTTTGTAGGTACTGGAAGACCCCTATTAGGTTCCTTTGAAGTCTTCTCCAGGCTGAGCAACTTCTCATCACTTATTTCAGTCCCTTGACCAACCTGGTCATCCCTCCACTGAAATCACTGCAAGTTATCAATGTCTTTCTTGTATTTGCAGGGAGAAGGAAGGACAAGACTGGATGCAATACTCTCAATGATGTCACAGAATCATTTAGACAGGAAATGACGTTTAAGATCATTGAGTCCAGTGGTAAACCCAGCACTGCCAAATCCACCACTAACATACGTCCTTAAGTGCTGTGTTTACTTTATATACTTGTATATAAAGTGCTTGCTGTGTTTACTTATTATACTTTTAATACCACCAGAGATCGTGACTCCATTGCTTCCCTGTTTTAATGCCTGAGCACCCTTCTCATGAAGAAATTGCTCCTAATATCCAATCTAAACCTCCCCTGGTGGAACTTAAGGCCATTTCCCTCTGTCCTATCACTTGTTGCTTGGGACAAAAGACTGATCCCCACTTGCCTACATCCTCCTTTCAGGTGGTTGTAGAGCGCGATAAAGCCTCCCTCGAGCCTGCTTTTCTCCTGACTGTACAACCCCAGTTCCTTCAGCTTCTCCTCCTAAGTCTTACAGGGAAGAACTTTCTCCTGGGGAAGCAATGCTGACTTGTCACCTGCTTCTGCTTCATATGCCCAGAGATGTGCTCCAAGAAGACTTGCTCCCAGGGAATTACAAGTCTGTCTTCATCATTTAAGGATTTTCACACTGATCTTCAATTTTATGTACTTTGAAAAATTCACAGGGATTTATGTTTTGCCTCAGCAATACATTGCTTGGTATGTATGATGCTAGATTCAAAAGGTTTAAAAATAACATTCCAGTAGAAAGGAAATGCCTCATTTTCTTCTGACAGCAGCTGCAAAGTTCCATTAAGAGAACCTTACATTTCTTGATTCTGGTACTCAACTGCACTGACACAATTTTTTTTGCCAAATATAGTTGTGCAAGTAAATAGCAATGCATAGCCAGGCTAGGCTTCAAACCCAAAGTATTTTCTGACAGTTTACTGTCTTTTGTGAATGCAGCACTACTCTTACCTTATAGCTTTCAGCTCCTTGAATTACATCTTTCATTGAAGCAGACAACTGATCTTTTTCTGATCGAACCAACTCCAACTCTTCCTTCAGAGTCTGCATCTTAATAAAAAGAAGTGTGTGTCATTAAAACAAAACCCCCATGCAGAATCTTCTTCATCTTAGGAAGTAGTCAGGGTACCTCTTTTCGGCTGGCATCTAATTCCTTCTTTGCTTTCACAGCAACTACTTTAATTTTATTTAGCTTCTCTCCTTTTTCGGCAGATTCTTTTTCGAGCATCCCTAAAATAAATACATAAGAAAATTAAAAATTACACCTTTCCATTTCTTCCCGAGAAGTGAAATGAAATGAAATTCAATTGGAACACAAACATCAGCATGACTTTAAAACCAAACAAAATATAAAGCAGGGGGAGATGTTCAAGTGTTTCATTCAGTTAAGCATTTAATTTGAAGCTAAAACATCCAGATGCACAGAGAGCTTAGGGGCAATCTTTCCCTGGACAATCTTTCCCCATTTCAGAAGCTTCCATCACAGTTAAGAGCCATATTCCTGTCTACTTCTAAATAAATTTAACAACTCTGAAGCATTTTCTTGCTAATGTGTTGGGGTAACTGCAATAAAGCAACAGTAGTTTTGGCAGTGTTGCTTCCTCTTCCTTCTGGTAGCCTCAGGGATTCTTACTGACAAATTTCCCACATTTAAAAAATAAAGATTAAATCCACTACACTGTTTATAGACAGATGTACAGAGGAAGAAAAAGCCTTAAAAAGTATCAAATCATATCCAACTTAAAATTGCTAACAACATTTTAAATCCCCAGTGGAAGGAATGTTGTAGGAAGCTGCATTAATATGTACTTCCCCATCTTCCTTGACTTGTGGAAATACAGGACAATTATGCAAAGAAAGAAAAAGTAACAATCCAAAGAAGTTGAACCATTTATATAAAAGAAAAAAAGTGAGAAAGATACCAATTTTTTCTTGAAGCTCTGCTACTGAAGACTGTTGATCAGTTTTCTCAGTCATTGTATCCATTAAATTCTGTATTATAAACAAAGATATAAGAAGTATTACAAAAATTTCTTTGTGGTACCTGTATTTTCCCCAACAAGCCACCAAAAGTTTCAGCTACAGCTAAAACTGTCTACATTCTTACTACCAAGAAAGTGTTTATGAGCAACTTCGCATCAGCTTGGTGAAAGTACAGTTATGTTGAAAGCAGAACATTCCAACCTTTTAAGAGCTGCTTTCCATCCTGTCCAAGGACAAAAAAGGGGAGACGCCCTCACTCTGCAGCTGTCAGTTTTACATAACCAGCAATTCCCAAGACCTGAAGTTAATGCAGATCAAGCAGTTCTGTTTGAGATGGAACCACAGAAAGTTAGAGGTGAAAGATTATGAGGTCGGTTAGTCCATCTAGTCAATTGATTGCTACAAGGGATGTTGATAGGAAGAAAGGTTCAATTAGAAGCAACTTTTGTCAAAAAAGCATTATGACTGGTTTTGTTTCATATTTTTTTCCTGGGGGAAAAGGAGGGAATTCTGAGGTGCTAGAAAACTCAGAAATACGTGCTTTCTAGAAGGGAAACTCACTTTCAGGCCAAGGGAAAAAAAAAGAAAAAAAAAAAGAAAAGAGAGAATTGAAAGTATTTTTTGAACCTTAATTCTGAAGACTTTAGAGGTTTAGTCTTTATACTTCAATAACAAAATATAACCTTTAGAGAACTCAGTTCGTCTTTCACATTTCTAAGCTCTGTTTCCTTTTGTTCCAGAATGAAATTTAAGTCTTGTTTTTCAGATCCTTTTTGCTGTTCTTGTATTTGATGTTCATAAAGAGCAAGTTTTTGACCGATCTCTTCAATATTAGCTAAAAGATCTTGATTTTCAATCCTTGTTTTTTCACTGACATTCCTCAGCTCCTGGATATCATGTTGAAGTGCTTCTTTTTCAGACAACACTCCTTCCAGTTCTTCTCTTAAGAGATTCTTTTCTTTTTCAAAATCCTGAATCAGGGATCTATGTTCTCTATGTTGAGCTACATTTTCTTCCTCTAATCTCTCAACTTCCTGCTGCAAATGAATTACTTCCTCCTCCTTTTGTAGAACAAGGCACTGCTCTTCTTTAATTTTTGACAAGCACTCATTTGCAATTTTTAATAAGTTAAGAGAATCATATTCTTTGTTAGAATCTGAAATGCTGAACCCCACTTGCTCAAGTAGGTGGTACAGCTGAGTTCTTACAAGGGATGTGTGCACTTGTTCATTTTCAAGTAATGTTGCTATACGGTCTTTTTCTGCAGTCATCATTTGTAGTTTATTTTCTAAGTTTTCAGACTGCTCTTTTAATACTAAACAACTATCTTTTTCAGATGTAGTCTTTCCCAGCTCTTCACTTAATTCACCTTTTTCCTGAATGAGTTTCTTATTTTCCTCACGAAGAGTGTATAATTCAGATGAAAGCTGCTCTTTATCGCGCACAAGACATTCAATCTGTTTTTCTAGTTGCTGTAGCATTTGAGCATTTTCACCCTTTGAAGTTAAAGCTTCATTCAGTTTCTTTGTTAATTCCTCTACCTTTTCCTTCATGCCATTACTGTATTGGTTAGCAACATCTACTTCTTGCTGAAGTTCCTGAATTTTAACTTGTTCTTGCTTGCACCTTTCCTGAAGGGTTTCTCTCTCTTCACCCAAGCATTTTACATCATTTAAAATATCCCTGTTTTGATCAGTAAGAGCAACGATCTTCTCTTCCATTTCTCTTACAGTAATCTCTTTTTGGTCAATGGAGCTTGTCATTGCATTATTGTCCTCCTGAAGACTAACAATTTTAGATTTAAGTTCTTCTATCTCTAACTGATTAGATGACAATTTTTCTACTTCTTCCTGGAGGCGATTTACAGTTTCAAGAAGAACATCCTTTTCATTGAAAGCAGCCCGGAGTTTCTGTTGCAGTTGACTGACATCAGAAGCTTGCTGTTGTTTCATTGATTCAAACTCCTGGCTGATCTTTCCAGCAGATTCACCTAGCTCAGCCTGTAGAGTTTCCATTGTTTCTCTCAGGCTGTTGTAACTGTACACTGCTTCTTCTTTCTCCTGAGTTAGCTTTTCAAGTTGTTCTCTAAGTTCCTGCATTTCAAAAACTAATGCCATCTGTTCTTTTTCAGAACCAGATAATAAAGTTTCATTTAGTTCAGAAATTTCTCTCTTGTGTTGATCTTTCAGAGTCTGAATCTCTAATTTGTGCTCTTTTGCAGCAGTTTCATAGTGCTGTCCTGCTGCTTGAAGCTCCAATTTTAGTTTTTCAATTACACAACAGTAATCTTCTTTAGTAAGCTGCAATTCATTTATCTTAAAGTCCAAGTCTTCCCGCTCATGAAAGTACTCATCCTTCATACGATGGATTTCCTCCTCCAGTTTTATCTTGACATTGCTCATGTAAGTTAACTCATCTTTTAATATACTATGTTGGGACTGGAGTTCTTCTAAGCTATGCTCCAGGTACCTAACCTTTTCTTCCATTTTTGCTTCTACACAAGGTTCTTCTTGAGTATCTGCAACATCTATCTTGTTTTCTAAATTTTTATTTAAGACTTCTCTCAGCTGCTCCAAGTCATATTCACGCTGGTCAGTATGAGCACACATTTCATCCTTGGCATTTCTCTCTGCCAAATTGTGCTGTAACTGATTTATTTGATTTTGCTTTTCTTCGTTTTCTTTAGATGATATTTCAATCTGATGCATTAATTCTGACACCTCTTCCTGATGGGCAATTTTTAATTTTTTAAGCTCTTCATTCAGATTTTTTATTTCATTATGGTAACACTGAGAGTTGCTTTTAATAGTTTCTTGCAGATTTGTCACTTCTTTGTTTTTGTCTTCATTCACAGTTTCCAACTGCTTGCTCAGACACAAAATTTGCTCCTCATAAGTAGATTTAATTCTTTGGACATCATCTTGTAATCTTTTAACTTCTTTTTGACTATCATTGTGACATTCAACCTGTTCCACCAGCTCCATTTGTTTCTTCACTTGTTCATCTAATTCCATCTCCAGCTTTTTTAAATCCTCATTGTGCTTGCATTGTGCATTTGCTAATTCACTCTTCAGAGCTTTTATTTCTTCCAGAGAGTCAATACTTGATTGTTCCAGTTGCTTCTGCAATTCTTCTGTTTTAGCCACTGCAGCCTAAACAAACAAGGACATTATTAAATACTGGTAATTTAGCATACAGAATTTCCAAGTGAACTGTTCACAACAACGAATTAGAAAATTTAATAGTCCTTAGTTTTAAAAACTGCTTTAGCTTTTAAATATCTAACTGTATTAGGACAACTCAATTCAGAAGATACTGCATGGAGTACAAGAACAACTGGAAAATGAGAAAGGAAAACTAAGTCCTAAATCATGTTTACCAGCATAATTTCACAAAATGGTCACGACAGACTTCATCTTTAGCAACTACTCTGATAATGTATTAAAGGTCAGATTAATCTGATCATCAAATTCAGGTATCTGGAATATAACAATGTCCATCAATTGCAAGCAATTCACTCTTCACTTTATTATTAATTGAGATTATTGATATAATATAGGTGCCTTGCCTGACAGGCTCCCTCTTATGAATATCTAAAGGTAAATCTCGTATCTCCCATGGAAAGGCAGAGCTGATGGATTGAAGCCTATGTAGGCTTTTAATGTACAGATTGAATTCTTCTTGCAGCTGTGGATCTAGACAGTGTATGTAAGAACTTTATATTTATTACTATAAACTAGGGGGTACAGAGAAAATATGCTTTAATATATAAAGCCTTTAGATTTTTTTAGATTTTTTAAAAGATAGAATACAGGTAAGTGAAGAAAAAGATTAAAATTAGATACACAACAAGCAAGCCTAGAAAATAAATATAGTTCTGAAATATTTCAGTAACGTTCTGTGGCTCATTTCAGTACCTCTGCTTCTTGCTTTATTTGAATATTTTCTTTTTTCAGAGCTATGCACTGCTGCTGACTCTCAGCTTTTTCCAGAAGCACAACATCCAGCCTTTCTGTGAGCGCCTAATATTAAATGAGAAAGATCATTGAAAGAAGGTTTTCTTAACAATGAAAACAATGATTTCTGCAAAATGTAGGAACTAACATATTGATTATGACCCTTTTTGTCAAATAAACACATCAGTCTTGTTTTAAAAATTGCTTTCAGCCCAAATAAAAATGATATGAAATAAGTAGACTAAAACAATCATGTTGGGCTCTTTTTAAAATTGTACTTGTGATCAGAGAATTTTTATTACCAGGTGGTGGTGGTGAAGTTCCCTTTCTGTAGAAAAGAAATTTCCATCCAAATTATTCAAAACAATTCTACAGTTGAGAAGCTCCTCCTCACTACCAGTTTTTACTTTCGTATGCTATGACCCTTACCTTGAGAAAGGCAGATCCTAAAAGTACTTCTTGTGATATGCAACTTTAATTATGTGTTTCTAATCTCATCAAATGACTGTCTCAGAACTTACCTAAATAGCTGAAGTCTTTCTGCAATGGTCACTCCAAAATAAACAAAGGCTGGTCTAACCAGCCACACAAGGAAAAGTCTTGCTGGGGACATTCATAGAGTCATAGAATAGTTTGGGTGGGCAGGGACCTTTAAAGGCCATCTAGTCCAACCGTCCTGCAGTGACCAGGGACATTTTCAACTCCATCAGGTTGCTCAGAGCCCCATTCAACCGGATCTTGAACATTTCCAAGAGTGGGGAATCTACCACCTCTCTGAGCAACCTTTTCCAATGTTTCACCACCCTCAGTGCAAAAAAAATCTTCCTTACACCAAATCTAAATCGACCCTCTTTTTGTTTAAAACCATTATCCCTTGTTCTATCACAACAAGCCCTGCTGAAAAGTTTGTCCACATCTTATAAGCCCCCTTCAAGTACTGAAGTGCTGTGGTAAGTTCTGTCTGGAAAGTGTACCACTCTGTACTATTCCTCACAGAACCACTAGTGTTTGCTGGCAAGTGGAGTAAGGACATGAGGGGAGAAGGAATAAAAAAGCTTTTAGGAAGTGTCTTGGATTCCTGCAGATTGATTTTATTCAATTTGAATAACAGTTTTCAAGCTATTTACTATTTATCAAATTATTTCTGTGGATTTATTTCAGCTAACTTCATGTAATACAGCAGAAACCCATTACATATTCCTACCTGAATAATATCATCAGCTCCTGCAGTAGCTGCTTTAGACCTGAGTTCTTCAATTTCTTTCTCCAGTTCTTAAAATGTAAAGAAATTTCAAAGTATGAATTGATGCTGCATCACAGTAGCAAATTTCTAGCAAATCCAGTCCCTGACAACACTTCTATTCAAATCAGAGATGTCTTTTACTTCATCAATTTTTGTTTGTTACTGAGTGATAGACAGGACTAACAGAAAGAGAACAAATATTCAGTACTACTTCTCTAGTCCTGACACTGAGCATGGCTTCCTGAGGAAGCAAAACTTCCTAGTTTGGATAGAGGGACAACAGATAGAAATTCTTTTGATGATCATCTTACCTTCTATTTCATGGTCAATTTAAATCAGAGGAAAGACACTCATTTTCTACTGGTTCTCTAAAAATAGGCAGCAAGCAGAAGAACAAGATCTTATGAATAACCACACTGAGGAAAAGCCTGGTATAGCCCATCCCTATATCCTTATTGTTTCACTGGGCAGCTACCAGCAGTCAGCATAATTGTCATTCCAAACAAGGGGAAATGACACCAGTCCAAGTAGTGGGCCACTGGAGGAAAAGGGACAGCAGAGAGGAGAAGGACAGCACATGAGAGCACAGATTTACGCATGCTTTTAGGTGTTATGCATAAAATTTTGTTCGGTATATTTCACAATTTCTTGTTAAAGCAACAGATGTTCAAATATAAAGTAGCAAACTATCTTAAAGAAGCCATTGTACTCTACAACAGTACTATTTACGCAAAAAAAATCAGACATTCCTCCTCTCATCTGCTGCCTGAAAAGCAACCTGCACCAAAACAGGGTACAGACAATGACAAATCCCTCTAAAACTTTTACACAAGCTACACTGTTCCATCATGCCATACTGTCAGACCAAAATTAATTTAATACCTGACAAAAGCAATACTTCTTTTCCTCTCTTTCTTAATCAAATTACTTCAGTTCTTATCCTCCCATCATAAACAGCAAAACTGAACAAAAATAAAATCTAGGATTTTTGCCTAGAATTTAAATCTACCTATCAGAAGCACAGTGATATTTGAAAAGGTCAGGTAGTGCCAAGCATTCAGGCAGAAATTGTTCTTTCCAGTAAGATACCTGCACATCTTGACTTCACTTTCTGTATAAGCATCATTTGCTTTTTTGCAAACTTGATGAGGTCTTCTTTGGGCAATGTGTCCAGCTGTAAAAAAAGTATGTATCAGAGGAACCAGTTTCCTTTAACCCAGACAGAAAGAGAAACAAGGCATTTTAGCATCTGACTTCCAAGAAGCTGAATTTTAGGACAAGAAACTCTTACCATACATTTGCAAGAAGAATAACATTTGAAAGAAGAGTAACAGACCAAGTTACTGCTGTTGTGTTATCCAATTCTGTTATTTCAAGTACAGTAACAGAAACTACTCCTAATTCTGTACTTTTCTGAAATAATTCTGAAGCACACAACTGGGCAGCACCAGTTAGGAAAACTCAGTTGGGAATGATTATTGAAAATAGCATACTGGCCTAACATCGTCATTGTTTAAATTTACCTCCAATATATGCAAAGATGTCTGTGTCCATTGTGAAACATGCCCCCAAAAATGGATGCTATTAATAATTTATCAAATATAACAGGAAGTGAACACACCAAAAAGAGATTTTTTTCCTAATGGTTTCCAAAACACTTTATCTTAAGGTTTATAAGTTAATTTTTCCTGTCTAGAAGAAATGTTAAAAATATCTTTGTCTTCCTATTAGTCACAGCTTGCATGCTAAGCTGTAACCCTTGCAACTACTGCTATCCAAATAAATTAGGTTTGTGAGGACTGGTTACCTTCGATTTGCCTGATCCTGGTGTGCCAGAAGATGCCACCATCTCCTGCCCAGCATCTTGAACCTAGAACAAGATAAAGTACAATTTGCAGTGACTAACTTTTCAGTGTAGGACTACCAAAGGAACTAATTGAAAGTCTCCAAATGCTGAGAATAACTGAACATAGCGAGAGAAAGAGAAAAAAATTAAAATACAAATTTAAAAGAACATATATTTGTAGGATTAGTCAGAAGCATAATGGAAAAAGATCTACTGTGATTATTAAAACAGCAGAATAGAAAGCTCCCAATGTCCAAAACAGTATGCTCTTATGACTGCATTACTGAATGGACATCTAGAGCTGATACAGTACTGCAAATTAATTTTATTTACAAGCAGTTTCAAACGCATGACTCACTATCTTGTTCTTAAAAGAGCCATTAAAAAAAAGAGGCGAGAACCAAACTTGTAGAGGACTTGCAGTTAAATCAAACCTTGGGAACTTTTGAACCACATACACTCCTAATCTTTTTTTGTTTCCTTCTTAAACACACCAGTTTATCAGTACAGTTATTAGCCTATCAAATACATTCCAAAAGACTTGGCAAAGTTAAGGCTCATTAGGACAAATTACAAACCTCCTCTTCTTTCTTTTTTTTTTTAACATACTAGTTCTCACTAAGATTGCTGGCCTGACAAACACATCTGAAAAGGTTCTGCAAATTCTGGGCTCCCTATTCCTAACATACATGCAAAATGTCTCCTACAGTAAACTTCCACAGATCTAATCTAGGAGATGGTTACTTTACAGTGGTTTATATGGGATATGCTTATGTATAATCAGGAACACAAAGAAACATATACAGCCATGACGCTGTGAAGGAAAAGGGAACAGACACTTCCAATATATTAGGAATAGCATTTCCAAGCCTTGACCTTTACCCTGCTTTTCCCTTCATACTATCATATGTGCATGGGTATAAAAGTGAAGAGGTATATACATAAACCCTTGTATTTTTATATATCTAGATATTTGTGTGTGTGTATGTATACATACATACACATACCTTCACTTTTATTTTGCTACTCTCTTAATTCTGCCAAAAAAAAATCCAAACCCTTATGGTAGAAACTAAGGAAGAACCAAACTAGACCTAAACACTAAGAGAATGGACAATCACTAATAATTTAGAGAGAATAGGTGATACAGATAATAAAAGCATCACCTTTAGAAACATGAGTTCAAGTACAGACCAAGGACAAAGGCATTTAGAGTTATCTATGTAACACATGGGCTAAGCGTTTGGGTTTTTTTTTAAGATGGCAAAAGCAAACTTATTAGAAAATAATGTGCTGCTACAGCACTAGGGAAAAAAAAGCTATAAAGCTAAAGTTTCAGATTTTCTTAGCATGTAAAACTTTGCCAACATTTACACTCCTAACATTTTAGCACTTGGACAGCATAATGAATTACAACAAACTCCATGTACTGTTCAGAAAATGACAGTTCACCACTCTCCATACTACAGCAAGGTCAGATGAATTTTCTTCTCACAATACTTTTACGCCTTTAAGCTAACACACAGAGAGGCAGAACCACATACTGTGTAAAACAATGCATTCAGTTTTGCTGTTCTGGTAACAGAAACCAGAAGCAGCTCATGGCAAGGGCTTCACCCACTCGAGTTAGAAGAAAAATGAGGAAGATGAGCTACCGAAAAACCCTGAACTTTTCACTGATTAGGTGCATCCAAGCTGCAAGCCAGCAGCTACTATGTATTCTTTTAAGCCCAACACAATCCTGCATGGTTTCTAGTCCACCATTCTGAAATCAGGATGCTTCCATAGTATACCTATATACATATATATAAATATATATGTATATATATATACAAACACACACACATACATACATTCTTTTTTTAGATTTTATTTCAAGCCTACTTTGCCCCCTAGATGAAGGGGTTTCCATGCCACACTTCAAGATGTTCTATGTATTTTAACTCCTATCTATCCCTTACTTTTGCAATAGCTTAACATACTCTTAGAAAGCCTAACCAGTGCATAAATGCAATACAGTAGCCTTTGCTGTGAACTGTGGCAGTAATGGCCATCACGAACCGCAATTTTCTGAGCAGTGTGCAACTATTAGAGATCAGCAACTCTAAGTGTACCAAGTCCCATCAAAACGCATTTTGAATTGTGATTGCTTCAACAAACAGTGGCATTGAACCTCTATTAGAATGTGTCACGTGAGCAGCACATACACTACCAGGAGAGTTAATTTAATGTGTGAACTTAAAACTCTTCAATGTTGCCTTTGGATTTGCCTTGGTGTTTATGAAAGCTACCCTAGATACAGACACTTCAGTGGTTTTATTTGCTTGTGTTGGTAGGTGTTTCACAGTTGACGTACTGCTAACACATCGGGTCACCTCAGTGGAAAAGGAGGCCTTGTTCGCCCATGGGTGCTTTCACACAGTAACCACTCGACGCCCTCGCCGTGTGTCACCCAAGTGTCGCTTCCCTCGAGTCAGCACCGCCTGCTCTCCCCAGCCCGTGCCAACAGGGCGACGTCCCCGCCTTCTAAACAGGAGGGGCACTAAGCAGAGCCCCCCTTCCCACCCCCGGTCCCCGGCCTCCCTCACAGCTGCCGTCCGCCGGGGCTGCGCCACCCGCGGGAGCTGCGAGGCGGCGGCGAAGGGCGCCCAGAGGCCCGCGGGCTTCTCCGCCCGTCACCGCGGGAGGGAAGGGAACCCGCGGCGTGGAAGGGGCTGGTCCACACCTTGCCCGGTCCCCCGCGCTGCATGCCAAGGTCACGCACCGCCCCTCACCACCCGCCCCAGATGCGGTGACCCCCAGGGCTCCGCGGCCCCTTCCCCCCCGCCGCGCCGCCCGCCGCGTTACCTCCATGGCGGGGCTGGCCGGCTGCAGGGGCGGGGAGATCGCGGGGCCGGGGCCGCAGCCGCTGCCAGCGCCGCTACATCCTCCCCGATCCGCTTCCGCCTCCGTCATCCCGGCACGCCGGGCTCGGCCTGTCCGTCACCGAGCGCCGCCCCGGGGGGCGGGCGGGGCTGTGCTCAGGGCGTGCTGCCTGGCCGGCAGAGCGTGGCTGGGCCGGGGCATGGACCCTGGGTGTCGCTGCTGGCCTCGTGTTCTCCCCCTTATAAAAAGGGAAGGGGTACGGCTGCAACACGATTACACCCCGCTATTCCCTGTTCCTGAAGGGCTCCTGACGGCAACACAGTGCTGCAGGCGTGAGTCTCACTGCCACCGTAAGGAGAGCATGAGGTGGAGAGTAACGTGCTCAGGCAGAAACTTAACGCTTTAAGACCCTGTTTTTAAGACTTCGATGGAAACACAAAGTGATTAAGTTATTTATCAAATAGATGCGGCGGGTGCTAATAGGATGGTGCCAGACTTTTCTTCAGAGCCCAGCGACAGGACGAGGAGCAATGGCCTTAAACAAAGCCACAGGAAGTTTCACCCCAACATAAGGAAGAACTTTTTACACTGAGGCCGGCAGAGCACTGAACAGGCTGCCCAGCGGGGTTGTGGAGTCCTCCTCTCTGGACACATTCAAACCCCACCTGGATGCATTGCTTTGTCACCTGCTTTATGTGACCCTGCCTTGGCAGGGGGGTTGGATGAGATGATCCCCAGAGGCTCCTTCCAGCCCTAACAATTCCACGATTCCGTAAATTCGAAAATGGATGTGAAGAACTACCAGAGCAAATAGTAGAACCTAGGTGTTATGGCTTGTAATTATGTGTTTTTTAAGAGGTGCTTTTATGCCTGAGTGGGTGTTTGAGGGGAGCAATGCCTACTTTAAAGGGCACACATTTTTCATTGTAACCATGCATGCACTTGAGTAGTGCCTGAAGAATTTTTCACATTTCCTGATAAGTAATTGATTTTTAATGAGAAGTTGCCTGGGAAAAACAATTTAGGCATATTATTCTGTTTATGGTTCACTGGATGAATACTGAATATCACCAAATTAATTATAATGTCAAGAGAGAATATATATTTTAATAAAAAAAGAGTCATGTTAGTCGAAATGCTTATCTCGGAAAAATTGCATTTTTCCAAGCCTGCTTACTGTCATTCTTCTTGTAAAATTCAAATGGCAAATAGTGACAAAAGGCAGAAAGATTCTTCACATATACCTAAGAAAGTGTTTGGTTTTTTTTCCTCCTCCAGTGCATTCACAGACCACTATATATATTCATATATATTTATTTATGCAGTTATACAGCTATAGCAGGAGCATATGGTTCCATGCTCACAAAGGTTGCTGTCAAGGAACAGATGTCCCTAACCAAACAGCATGAAGGTGTTGTTTCTTCATTACTTCTATTACACTTTTTAGAAGCCTCAGAGGGCATTAAACAGATTAATTCTTTCTTTCCCCTTTCACCGTGGGATACTCTGAACTGGTTACCTATGCCTATGCTGCTGTGATCTAACATGGGGATTTCACACAATTTCAAGAAGAGCCATTTGAGAAAGAGTCCTTCCAAAACCATTCTGTAGCAAAAGCTTTTCACACCAAACTGTACCATACTGCATGACTCTGTGCTTCGAGGTCAGCCTTCAACTGAATTTGGGTATTTGAGAAGAGCATTGCAGGAAACTAACCTTCTCTTTTGGAAAACCACAGAGAAAACAATGTTTCATGCAAATTTGTTCCTTCTACCTATCTTCAGACAATATTATGTACCAACTCTTGGGACATCTTATGATTTAGCCTACGAGGGAATTGATTTTGGAGCTTGTCCAAGGCAGACACAAAAGAGTTTTCAGAGGTGTTTGTACTGAAGACAATGAACTACTGGCTCACTCATTGCAGGCTTTCTGAAGCTGATTCTGGCTGATTCAGCTGCCCCTCCCTGAGCTCCATGTTCCTGTGAAACAGGAACAGAGCCTAATCAAATATTTGGCAGAGACAGGCCAAATCTACCCTCCCAACCTCCTCCATTTTATGCAACAGAATTTAGGTATATTGTACATTTGTCTTAACAGTCTTTCATTCTGGTCCTGAATTGCAACAGCAATTTTAAAGAATCTTGGTTAGGGAATGGTAGAAGAATTTTAAAAAGTTTCTAGAATAACTAAAAGAAAAACAGTTGAGGATTTTGACTGTTGATTGTTTCAGTTTGTTACAATAAAGTGGAAGTCGCTCTGAATTTTGTGGGGAAAAATGTTGATTTGTACCTGCAATAGTCTGATAGAGTTTTCTTAAACAATTTATGAATTGTGTCTTACCTATCTAGAAGGAGGCATTAAGCTGATACATAATAATGAGTGCAGCTAATTTGAGACAAGATAAGTGAGAAAAACAAGAATAATTTACATAGTCCATATATCCCATGATTTTATTATCTTTGTGAAAGATAATTAATTCATATATTTTAATAGCATTGTCTATGTAAAACAAGATAACAAGATAAACAATAAAAGAGCATAACAAATTTTCAATCCTGCTTTCGTTGAGAAGCCAAGTCCCACAGGGCTGTAATTAGCCCTTACATCAAGGCAGAGTACGAATGCTTGTTCACTATCATTGGAATTATTAGACCTGCAAGAATTTTCTGAAGAGCACAGAATGAGAAAATGCCTGTAATTTTGCTACCAAGGAATGTGTTTTTGGCATAAAGGAGCAGATGCTTTAAATGCTTGCCAATGTAGAATCTGTCTTTGCAACAAGTTCTGAGGATTGCAGACTCTTAGGTGTGACCCATGCCGGGCCAGTCAGAGTTCTTGCTTTGAGCTGCTTCTATGTCTTTTTTACATGCCAGGTTAATATAAAGGAGAACAGCATAGGAATTTACAGTATGTTAACTATTCTCCTCTGTTTGGAAACTTAAAGTACACCCCCTGTCCTGTGCAAATGAACTGCAAATTATTTGGCTGACTATGGCCATTTTGTTGGGTTGGGTTGAGGTTCAGTAGATTCCCACAGGAGTGGAATGATACAGTGAAAAAAGAGTTTTTTATCTCAGTACCATTTTGTGTGTGAAGGATTTGGTTAGGTGTTAAAAAAATAGACTATACATATAGTCCTTAATTCTGGTCTCAAACTGCAGTAGGGAACAGAGGTGAGTAGTTTGGTGTTCTCACCAGCGAAGGCCAACAAGCCTGTTGACAGATTAGTGTAAAACTCACACAAGGAACTGTCGCTCTCGGACACGAAATAAGGACACGGAGACGGAAATAGAAACCTGTAAGGGCGAGGAGAGGCCAGAAAAGGGGCTGACCTCTGCCCTCCGTCTTTATTTATATGTTCTTAGAAACTACTATGGATTGGAGGATGAAATGCTCCTCTATGTATGTCTATCACATACTAAAGGAACGCAAACATCAAGGACAATAACCAAAACATAAGGACAGTTAAGTAAACATGAGAGAATAGATAATACAGCATGGCCATGTTTATAGAAAGTGCATGAGAAACTATTCACAAAACTGAAAAACACTGCAGAACTGCAAAGTGCAGGGCGACAAGGAACCATTTCATTTTCACACCTGGGATGAGGTCTGACTACAGAAGACTGTTCCGTTGTTAACAAAACATGAAGATACTTTAATTGCACACAGAGACAGTAGCAAATGTAGCTGAGTGAGTGTTATTGGTACAATAACAAATTATTGTGAATCAAAAGGCCAAATTTTAACAAATAAAAAAAATTAGTTACCTTAATTTTTAGGAGCCTGACCTAAGATTCTACTTGTACTTATATTGGCAATACCAGAGCAGGACCCAGTGTAGCTTGCTTTTGACATGATGCCTTCTCCTCCACAGTCATGGTAGATGGATTTAATTCGACTGTGAGCCTTCAGACAGTTCAGAAGGCAGTCTGAGCTCACACAGCTGATAGACACCAACTGCCCTTGCAGCAGGCAATGCCAAAACCCTTCTGCAAAACAATCCATGAGTAATTTGCCTCTTTGACATTAACCGTGGGACACTGCTGAATGATGACTTTCTTGATCTACCTAGACAGTATTTGGTCTGGAGGGCAGGCAGAGCCTTGTTATCCAGCCTAAGCCCATTACTTTCAGCCCGGCAGCACAGTTTGGTTCCATCTTAGAAGTATGAAGGGCCTAACTATCACTCTCAATGTGCCTCTAGGCTCACCTACAGCTTACGTTGAGACACTGAGGATGTGGGGGAAATGAAAGCTTCAGTCCAGGCTTAAAATATGTTAATGCAGTTGTGAAAAATGCCAGAATTAATTATTAACCTTGTTGTAAAGATAAGACTCTTTGTGAGCATGGTTACATAAACCATTATAAAAAACTTACATAGAGTATGATGTCCGTATCCTATAGGGATAGGACAAATCAAATAAAATCTTCTTCCTCTGCATGTTTTTTTTCCTAACTGGAGAAGCAGAGACTTTCAGTTCAAGTATGAAACAGATCATCTACAGTTAGGTTAGTGGAAAGGAAAGCAGTGTCCCTCTGTCTTTGAATGCTAGCTAGGAAGATAGAACAGCTCCCTTCTCTGTTTCTTTCTTAAATATTTTTGAAGCTCTGTGCTTCTTTCATTCTCTTTCACAAATGGTTGCATTCCATGTGAAAGTAAAATGTCTCCCCTAGCTGCTATTGCCAGCCAGGCTCAAGGGGGATTATGACTACTCTAGGATTAATACAGCTATGTCCTTTAAACAGTCTGTATCAAAGCAGCAATCTTCAGTCGTTGCCACGGGAGGATTTGTTTTGGTAGTTGTTAATGCAGAGTTGCAAAACAGAACCATGTGAACAGTTAACATGCATTAATCAACACTGACCTTGAAACATTTTTTAGAGATGAATAACAAAGTTTCTCCCCTATCAAAACCCAGCAGGCACACTCTCTTGTAAAAGAAGAAACAAGCAGCATTGAAGAAGTTGCAGTGGGATTGCATTAGCTAAACTGACATAAGTCCTTGTTAAACTGACATTGAAGGTGTAGCACCTGCGAAGGTTAGTAAAACTGTGCATCTAGATAACTGGATGAAAATAAAGCATGGAGATATATTCAGGATTTATGTCTAATATAGTTCTGTAGAGTTTTATCTCCACAGTAAATAGAGTCACGTGTTTGCATCAGAAGTGTGAAAATAGTTTAAATTATTTGAAATAATTTGGCTGAAGACATACAATCTCCTTCTGCAGGTGTTCATTGTTTTACAGTATCTTATGTAAAAATATATTAAATCTCTTACCAACTTCTGTTGGTATTAGTAAAAAATCTCCATATACAAACACATCATTTAAAGCTCTTCTGTACATAACAACCGACAGACCTAAAAGATATGGAAGTTAAAGGCAGTCTAGATGAGGGCACCCTCCAGTCATCTGCCCAGAAGCAGATGCCCATCTCTGTTGACATACAGTCAAAATAGACACCAAACCATGGTAGAATCTAGGTCCATTGGGGGATGCATACAGCCCATTAACCTTTCTCCCAAATTTTCTTCATAACTACAGATCAGATAATTTTTGCTGGTAACAATAAACTATTCCCTGTAGTTTTACACTAGTACAATTATGAACATTTTGCAAATCATGATTGAATCCATAAGTTGATCTCTCAGCTATGGTGGCTTGAGAAGGCGTAAAAAGCAAAAACTCCTCACTTTTCTATCCTGCTGCCAGCTACATTTTGTCAAAAAAGTTAAGATTTCTGTCTTTGAATACATAGAAGGATAATACCAATAGCATAAGAAAAGCCAGTTTTTTTTGTAGCCACACATCAAGTGTTTGTTTCTCCCCTTTTTTGTTCTGGGATTGCAGTCTGACCTGTGGTCCTTTTTATCTGTTGTTCATAGCAGCTGAATTGCAGCTGGGTGAAAAGTCACCTAAGGAAGTGAGAGCAAAGGTGACTTTCCAATGGGATAGGAGTCCCTTACCATATGGTGCCTCTATCCTTGCAGTTGCTATGCAACTCCCTTTTCAAATCAGGCTTCAGCCACTGCCAGCATTTTGCTTTTCTGAGAGTTCAGAGATTTCAGGGGAGAAGCAGACAGGTCATCTGTGTGACCTTTTGCACAGCACTGCTCATAAAATGTCACCAAGCTACTGAGTTAAGCATGTTTTCCATTTACTGATACCTCTTGTGGCACTGAATGAGGATTAGATTGACAAACTGTGCTGACTCATATGGTTTCATAGAACAACCCAAGAGAACGGAAGTATCTGAGAGAGCAGGCAACACCTTTTCCTCATGCTTGCAATAGTGAGACAGTAAATCAAATTAATCATAAACAAAAACCAAACAAGTAGCAAAAAGCTCCTCAAGCTGGTATTTAGCCTTACTGTGATGAACATCAGTGCCTGTGACAGATAATTTTTTCTCAGATAGTCATTTTACTGAGACATCCTTTGTTTGTGGGCAGAAATCTGTTGACCTGAAGTCTTAAAAAAAAAAAAAAATTGCACTAATGTAATAAATACGGGTTTCTGGTTTCAGTGATTCCTGCATTTTTGGGGAAAACTCAGTGGGCCAGAACAATGTAACTCCTACATTTAAGAGACAGGTTTTTGTTTGTTTTCAAATTGATGCAAGATATTGCTGCCGTTTATGACTGCATTCACTTTAGATATGTGCTGCCCTTTATGACTGCATTCATTTTAGATATGTGGATTAAATAGGTAGCCTGAATTGAACTTTGCATTTGACAGCTGCTCACATTGCTTCAGCTTTTTAGCTTACTTTTAACTCTTCATGAGCCAAAGAGAAAATATCCCTAGCAAACATTTTTTTGTATTAAACTAGACTAAACTAGAATAAATGAGGCTAAGACAGTGTTTTCCTTTTGCTGCTCTAATCTACATTCTGTTTCGTCTGACATTCAGAGTGCAAACTCAGTTAAGCAGGAAGTCTTTGTGGCCTTTTTTGTGTGCCTAGCTCAATGGCGGCACTTTAAATCCAAAAGTGGATTGGTAACAGTTGCCTGTAATTAAATGGGTTATGAATTACTTTAGTTAATTTTGTGCAAGCTCAAAGCATGGCTGTAGTTATGGTACTAATGCTAAAGCAGAACTGGTTTTTATTTTCCAGTATCTGTCAGGCCCTATTGCAGCTAAGAGCCCTTAACAATATGTTTATATATTTGATTAAGAGTGAGGTAAAGGAGAAGGCAATGTCAGGAGGCATCTGATGAACACTTTTACAACAGTGAAGAGGGAGATGGCATTTGCAGCACTGACTCTCCACCTGGTTCATACCAACCTTCAGAATTTTCCAAATGTTAGCAGAGCACTATGATATCCAGTTCAGAAGGCAGACATGAAATGCAATGACTACTGTGCCCACAGCTAGACTGTAGATAAATGCCTCTATGCAGCCCTTCAGCAAGGTTTATTAAAGGTAGTAATGGGTGTTTGGTGTTTTTGGAAATATTGCTTTCATCTCAACAGCATTTATAATGTCCAACTTAAAATGAGAGAAAATTAAATTTATTCTACTTTGTGGACTTCTGTTGCTCTCTTTATGCTTGACCACCTTTAAATTTGTTTATTGTTTTTTATTGATTAATGTTTGTACAACCTGTTGCACTCCTTAACACCTTTTTTCCTGTTGGTTCCTAGTTTCTGTTAGAGTTTGATTTGAAAATGCCAGCAATATCAACTGCAGTTTTACAAAGACTGAAACTCACAGCATGTCTGAAATACTTTTATTAATGCTGAAAGTTACTGTGGTAAGGGTGACTGAGAAGTGTCCAGTGGAATTATTTTCTTCAGGGAGACTTAAACTCTGGCATAATTTGGGCACTCTCCCGGTAATGAAAAATCAGTGATGTGTGAAAGAGAGATCTTGGAATCTTAGGAACACTGGCATTTTGGGAAGGAAAAGCAAAATATATAACATGGAAAAGGCTGAAGATCATTAATTTTAGTTGCAAGTAATTACAATTCCATGCGAAAACCAAGAGAGGTATCAGACATTTTCTTCTTATAATCTTCATCAAATTTCTCATTCTGTGCCACAGTGAAATGATTCTTCCAGTCAGCAACAGTCCCTAAGAAACAGCAAAGCAAAAAAAGAGAAAAGATTAATTTACCAGTATTTCCTAAATCTCATTATCCACGACTTATCAGATACTTGTACTTCAATGCTTATTTCAAAACAGAATTACAACCAAAGTTGATGTAGGTAACAAACCTCAGTACCTTTTCTCATGAATGGGGAAATGGAGTGATCCATTATTCCTTGAAAGTCTCTAGTGTAGTTTGCCATGGGATTGTCCTTCATTACCTCAAATGAGGTATTATGGACTATTTTGTTTAGAACCTCCTGACTCAGATCCTTCTCCAGGAACTTTGCAATCTTCTGAATTTCTCGCTTTGGATTCTGCAGAGACAATTACACAGGATAAGATGCAGAACTAGGAAAAGCAAAGATCAAACAACTGTCAGAGCTGCAGTTCTCAGCCAGAGAAGATCAGGTTATTGTAAGGTTAACTGATACAGCTGACGTTATAATGCAAAACTGTTGCTTGTAGTTAGTATCTATTAGACTTACAGATTTCAGAGCTCTATAAACATATGTTCAGCCTTTTACCTCCTTCATATCTTCATAGAAGAGATAGAGAATACGGTGCTCATCTTTTGCCTTCCACCATTCTTTTACATGGTCATACCAGGAACCCCAGAGGACTGAAAAAGAAGTAACAGCAGCAGTTATAAATGCTCCAAGTGTCTTTAACACATGTGGCACTCATATTTCCCTCTTAACCTGTACCTGTGGATTTCCAAGCTGGTTTTGAATCACTATGGCTGTGATAATAAGCACTGCTCTGCTCTGTGCTTATTACAGCATTTTTATTATTAATCCCTCAGGTGTATGGATGCTCAGGGCAGGATTAATGTGTAATTTTAGAGGGCAACAAATGCAGATGCATTATAGTCAATAGAAACACACATTTTCAGTATTCATTTGATCAGCTGGACAAGGCTTGTCTTAATTGGCCCTGCTTTGAGCAGGGCAAGGGTTGGGACCGTATGGACAACAAAAATCCATTCCAGCTTGCATTATTCTATGATTCTACCTGGTTTAAATATTTGCTATGGTATCAGAAGTGCCTGCTTCTCTCCAGCAAGTGTCAAAGCGATTAGCTAAGACAGAAGTAGATATGTTCTAGATGTCTGCACTGGGACAGATGGCTCCCAAGCTGAGCTGGTCAAACACAAGACATAAGGTCTCCTTTGGACATGAGACTCTCATGCTGGTCCAGACAGTGGTATTTCTAGGCCTACATGGTGGTAAAAATATTAATGAACTGAGGAAGCTTTAATGACCCAAACTGTAAACTGCCACCCACTTCACCAGGTTTTGTTTCTTGGATATCCTGTGATACCAGCACCTCTTCTAGAAAGGGGAGAATCAGCTTCTGGGGTTGCCTGCCCTTAGTTAGATAACTGTCTTTGTTCAGATGCCTGATTTTTAGATACATTAATTTATCTACAAAGACTCCCTTATCTCAAATTCACAGTGCACATTTCTAGCAAAATTAACCCTCAATTTCTTTTTTAAATTTCTAATTTTATCAGGTTAGGGTAAAACCAGTTAAACCATTGTTCCTTTTCAGCTGGCTTCTTTTAGTCTCAGAGACAAGAGATTAAGCCTGAAAATTGCCATATATGTTTCTGAATGATGAGAGAATAAAGAGTAGTGTTGTTTTTGTTTTCTCAAAATGGGAGCATAAAGATAGACTTAATCCTTTAGATAATAATAAAAACCTGTGAATGAAGAAAAATTGTGACTGAAACACCTTCAGCAGATAGCCTTCCACAGTGTCAGCACTGGATTTCAAACCGTAACTGAAATTAATAAATCAATGCCATGCATTCTTAAAATGATCAAAATCTTTTATACAACTGATTGCAGTTAATCACCTTTTCCAGTCATGAATTTCTCCACAAACTCCTCCCAGGTTCCTGGATCAGGCAATGCTTTATTCATTCTGTGGAAATGGTAGTATGACACCAGGTTGTCTTTTGCATTTCTTGCCACATAGATTATCTTTATTGATATGAAAAGAGAGAGAGAGAAATTAATTTGCACATACTTATATAGATATTGAGCATCTCCTGGTGTTTTCTCTTGGAGCCTGTGGGTAGAGGTTTAAGAGATTTTGCTTTGAAGCTGCCATTTTCTAAAATCCAGCTCAGGTAACTTAGTCATGACTTTAGATTTGCACAGACTTTGCACATTAAAGGGAAAATATTTTTGGAGACCTTTTGATTTCATGGAGATTCTGGAAAACATGTTCTGTCCTCGTTTGTCCTCCACACTTTCTTTACCTGTGAAGTATAGTAGGCCTCTTCAGCCTTACCTTACAGTTTTGTTCCCAGAAGGATGGAGGCAGCAGCTGCACAGGCAGGTGAGTTTTTATTGTTCGTGGAGATGGCATGGCTTCAGCTAACTCCAGACCTGTGGGATGTTTAATTATAAGATGTGAGTTGTTCTCTAAATTGCACTACCACTTCTTTCCTATGCTCATACATGTGATTGTGACTGTGACTTTTCAGCAGTTCACCTTGCACTGATCATTCATATCCACTTACATAGCAGTGTAACATACATAACATTACATAAGCATCTTCTATGTTTCTAGGGAAAATTTTATCTATGTATTCTAGTAGAAAAGGGGAAACTCTGATTTAGATCTTCATGCTTTCTTGGGCCCATACCTAACTCCTGCTCTCCAAGGGATAATGATGAATACTGATTTATATTTATCCAACTAAAGTTTTTCCTTTGCAATATTTAGAGGTCTCCTTCCACCTTACAGGTAAACAATTTTTGTTTCTTTCTAGGATACAAGAATGTGACTGGCTGACTAGACATTGTCGATAGCACATAAAGAGAAACTAGGAGAATGACAGTGGATTTTCAGTAGCTATGGATATATGGGGCTACTTGGGAATATCTGGTGATATTGGGAGATGTGTTATCTCCTCCCCTCTCCCTTTTAAACATCTATCATGACCTCCATAATTTTTTCCCTGTCATCATCTATCATCCTCTGTCATCTATCATTTTTTTTGTCTCTCTCTGTGTCAACACAGTCTAGCTTAGAAGAGAAAAAGTAACACTTCTGCAGAGCTAGTCAAGCTTTTTAGCTTCAAACGTGAGAGTCTGACTTAAAGATTTGTGTGGAAATGGAGGCCTTACTGGGGGAGACGCGTAAGAAACTGCAAACCAGTGAAGCCTGCTGGTTGCCTGAATGTCCCATAGCTTGTTTAGATGACTAGACCCTAGAACTGAGCAGCAGTTACTTGAAACAGTACCAAAACCACTGAAAACATTATCCACCTTTAGGAAATACGTCCATGACATAGGTTTCTCTTCCATACAGTCTGTAATCACAGAATGGCATTCAATTGCCCCCATGTTGCCATTTTATACATATCTGTTGCTGGCTTAGGTACTGTGGAGTATCAAACACAGCTTCAGATACCACTCCAAAACATCATGGTCTTCAGTAGCACCTGAAGCTATCACATCTGCCAGCCTTGCAGCACCTTGAGTAGCACTAGATGTTTATGTAAAAGCAACTGAACTGGTCCTTAATTGCCAAAATGGTGCTTAGTTGAAGAACAAAGCAAGTGAGACCTTTCCCTGGAAACTTGTGGCGTCAGCACTAAGTGCTTGTTTTGTTTCATTTTGTCTAAAATACAAATAATACTCACCTGAGTAACGTAGAGATGGGGGCTCTGCGAGAAACCACTCAAGGAAAGGGTGCCGTTTGTAAGTAGTCTCACGTTTACACTTGTCAATATCTCCATTTTGCTGAACCATATCCACTATTTCCTGTGTCCATGTGGTACCTGAAAATGTCAAGTGTTTAGATGTTTCCCTCCAGGATAGTCAAGAGTTTCTTCTACTAGGGAAGTGAAAGCCAGAAAGATGGACTCTGTGCTAAGAGGGATAAGAATAGCTTAGAAAATAATAGACAAAATGGAAAGAGGGTGTAATAGAGGCAAAATGCCTAATCAAGCATACAAAGGTAATTCCCAAAACACAATTTAAGGAATTCCATTTTAGACAGACTTCCTCTTGCTTAAAGAAATAGCCTGCACACCAGTACTGAAAAAAACCACTGGGATAAACTCACTATTGTTTGGAGACTATATTATTTGCAGAGAGGAATGAAACTCCCTCCTTTCATCCCTCACAAAAATTCAGGTATTTCAATTTGGTTTTCATACTGAATTTGAGTAAAAAAATGCAGTACCTGAAATTCAAGTGAGTAAAAATTTCATACAGTTTGAAAATATAAAAAAAGTGGCAACATTTGCAAAGCTTCCATTTGAAACATGTTAATGAAGGTCTGTACAACATTTCATCTGCCTGAGCGGCTGCAACATTTTTGTAAGAGTTACAGTATAGTGTATCTTGTGTGTCTCTTTTCTTCTACAGCTGTCATCACTGTGTTAACCACATCTCCTGTGAGGTACTGTGGCAGGCCAGCTAGAGAACAGGCTAAGGAATAAATTGGAAAGCAATTTGGGCAGGAGATTCAGCCTTTCTTAAGATGCTTGTGTTGTTCATCTCAGACAGATAGGACATAATGTCAAATGGAATCCTAACTTTATTTATTTTCAGTTCAGTGGATAGAAGGTTTTAATCCCTGCTGGATAAAATAATGTGGGTTTGCCTTCATTATACAGATAGCAAATCAAAAGCTTTCAGGTTTTACAAAACTAATGGTGGGGTTTTTTGCTAATAACATTTTTTTTCCCCTACTGACAAAAAAAAAAAGTTCCCTTAAAATTGTTGCTAATTCAAGTAATTATTTTTTTATCATGATTAAATTCTCCCATATCTGTTCCTGAATCTCCAAAACCGTACATATTTTTATTCATACAGAATTAATATTAATGCTTGTTATTCGTTATTTTCTTGTGTAGTAAGTATAAAGGGTCTGATGAAGAGGAGAAATATTGTCCAGTCACTGAGTAAAATGCCAGATAGCTAATGTTAATGGTGGTTTTTTATTTTATCAGCCAAAATTATTAAATTAATTTGGTTATTTAAAGAATTTATAAATTTTCAGAAATTGCTACTAGTTTTCACAACAAATCATTCCCCAAATACGTAATATATTCCATAGTCATACAGTCAGTTTCTATTATTTCTTAGTAATGATCACTTCTTTCTAGGCATTTTTAAATCACTATATATTGGTGGAAAACTTCTATTGTCACCATTAATATAAATGTATATAATCTCAATTAAAGGAAACAAAGGTCATTAGACTTTGGCCATTTGTACTTCAGTAGTAGCAGATGGTTGTTGCATCTGCCAAAGAAGTCAGAAATTACTTGTCACAGCTGACACAGCTTCATGTCTTTAAAATATGTTTAGTTTGGAGTTAAACAAATATCAGTCACAATAGAAAAACATAGATCTCAATCCCAACAATAAGCACTATGCCAAACTTTTCTATTTATTTCCTACCCATACCAACCTGCTTTTGCATAGGTTGCGATGAGCACATCGTCAGGTCTGGCTTGGAACTTCCACACTTGGTCCCATATGCTGGCGATTGGTTGTGTGAGGGGAACACCTTCCACTTCTAATAACTCCTGTCGAATCATTGTCTCTTTCAGACTCAAATCTTTCATTTTATCCATGGCCAATGAGCACTGCATGAAGAAAGGCTTAGAATTAACATGGCTGCTCTGAAAAAAAATTAGAATTTACTCATCTTGAGGTCTCTCTTATTGACTAAATTCCATGTCCTCTGATTTCTTTGGCCATGATTTGGCCTATCTGGATCCATATATAGACTCTTTAAAGCTGGATCTCATTTTCAGAAATGCTTGGTTTATTGCTAGTAGTAGTTCTCTGTGTCTCTAAGAATCACTCTGTCTACTCAGAGACAAAAAGAGAAAAAAGTAATTATTCTCATATCAAACACATTTATGTAAAATTTTAATAGTTGGTATGAGGCCTTCTAAAGGCAAGAAAAATTAATTAGAGGTGTGATTCAAAATACGGCAGAGAATAACATCTGGCAATGAAATCAGCATACAAGACCCAACCTTTCCTCTGTGAAGAAAATAAACAGAAACGCCTGCTAACACCCTTTGTGCCTTATACTCACAAGAATATTTGCAGAATATTTCTGTGTTTTGTTCTTGGGTCTTTTCACTCGTGGAACTCTTTGCTGTATTTTGAAATATGTTGCACATAAATAACCTGAACTAGATTGATCATTAACTAAAGGTTGTTAGACTTTAATTATATAAATCAATCTGTTTTACAATAACTCGTTACTGATTTCTGGATTTCTCTCAAGGAGACTTCTTAGGCGTAACTTTCAGAGCTCCAGAGTCCGGTCAGAGGAAAGCTCTACTTAAGGGGAGGCTATAGAAATAATCTCAATTAAAAATATCAGCTAGAAAAAAAGACATTTCAATCCCTACAGCAAACATTGCTAGAATATTTTCTTTAGTTTTCTTGTTTACTCACAGCGATTTCAACTGATTCAGCTGAGCGGAGTGAGATGTTGGATTGGTGGCTGGGCAGTGACTCAAGAAATTTAAAAAAAGAAGGAAAAAGAAACTTGCCAGAGAATTTTTCCTGCTTAAATATCTTCAGTCCTTGGCTGTATTGATAACTATGCAAGAATTTAAATATTCAGGCACAAGTAGGTTGAAAACTTGTGTGGGTGGAGATCCCGTTCCTCCTATCAGTGTGAGGAGAATAAAGGAGGAAATGCAGCAGCAGCCAACAGCTGAGAATTTTTTCTGACATGTTTTATGAAATCCTTTCCAATCTTGTGAAAGAAAAATATTTGGAATTCTCATCTAAAGTGTGATTCTTTACTGGCAACAACATAAAATGTCAGTCAATAGCTCCAGCAAGATTATTTTAATTTGTCTCTGTCGTCATCAACAGTCTTGTAATAATTAATTTTCTTCCTAATATCTAATCTAAATTGCATCCCATATGTGCAGGTAAAGGAAAAAAAAATCCCCAAAATGTTATTCTCTACTTCCCATCAGCAGGTGATCCAGCCACCTCCCAGGAAGCAGGGCTTCAGCCCACAGGTGGTTGCTGTATGTAAGCCTACTGCACTTATTAACACTATGAGAGTGCTGTGGGGAAAGTTAACTCCAGCTTGTGGATGAGGCATCCCCAGTTTCTCCAGGCAACCTGTTCCACTGTCTCACTACCCTCACAGTAATGAATTTCTTCCTAACAACTAATCTAAACCTATTCTCTTTCCGTTTGAAGCTATTCCCCCTTGTCCTGTCACTATATGCCCATGTCAAAAGTCTCTCTCTATCTTTCTTGTAGATTTCCTTCAGGTACTGCAAGGCCACAATTAGGTCACCCTGAAGCCTTTTCTTCTCCAGGCAGAGCAATTCCAATTCCCTCAGCCTTTCCTTATAGGAGAGGTGCTCCATCCCTCTAATTTTCTTGGTGGCATCCTCTGGACTTGCTGCATCAGGTTGATGTCCTTCCTTTGCTGGGGACCCCAGAGCTGGATGCAGCACTCCTGGTGGGGTCTCACCAGCGCAGAGTAGAGGGGCAGAATCACCTCCCTGAATGCACTTCCTGGCCGCCTTTGGATGCAGCCCAGGACACGTTTGGCTTTCTGGGCTGCAAGTGCACACTGCTGGGTCATGTCCAGGCTTCACAGAGGTGAGACTGACAGGTTGGTAGTTCCCAGGGCCCTCCTTCCTACACTTTTTAAAGACAGGTACAGTTTTGTCCTTTTCCCAGTCACCTAGGACTTCACCTGACTGCCATGGAGAGTGGCTTGGCAACTGCATCAGCCAATTCTGTCAGGATTCTGGGATGTATCTCATTGGGTCCCATTGACTTTTGTATGTTCAGGTTCCTAAGATAGTCATGAACCTGATTTTTCCTTACAGTGGGAGGGACTTTGTTCCCTCAGTTCCCATCCTGCTGTCTATCAACTCAAGAGGTGTGGGAAGGGAGGTTGCCATTGGAGACTGAGGCAAAAAGTGTTTGAGCACCTCAGCCTTCTCCTCCTCCATTGTTACCAGTTTTTCATCATTGTTTATTGTTGGGAGTATACCTTCTTTAACCTTCCTTTTCTGGTTAACATACCTATAGAAGCCCTTCTTGTTACTCTTTGTGTCGCTTGCCATGTTCAGTTCCAGCTTTACCTTGGCCTTCCTCACCCCATCCCTGTACAGCCCGACTTCATCTCAATAATCTTCCCAGGTTACCTGTTCTTTTCTCCACTATCTGTGCACTTCATTCCCTTTAGTTTGATCAGCAGTTTCCCACTCAGTCTTGCTGGTCTCTTGCCTTCTCTGTTTGATTTCTTCATCCTGGGGATTGACACCTCTTGTTCTCTATGGAAGACTTCCTTAAAGATTTGCTAGCTCTGTTCTGCTCCCTTGTCCCTGAAGGCAGTCTCCCAGGGGATCTTATTGACTATTTCCTTGAAGAGCTGGAATTTTGCTTTCCTAGAGTTTATGGCCTAATTTTACTCCTTACCTGATTCATATCCCTCAGGATGCACATCCCACAAATGCATGATCACTGCAGTGCTGGCTTCCTCTGATCTTGATGTCCCCGATTAGCTCGCTTATGTTGGTGACCACCAGCTGCAGTGTCACATCCCCTCTGGTAGGGTTGTCTATTCCTTGGTTTGAAGCACTCAAGCGTTGAAGCAGCCAGACAGAAATCCACTCACCTGGCCTGTAGCTGTAATCTTTTTGCATGTCTCAAAGTCCTGATGAGGCCAGAGACTGTATTGTTTCCTCTTTCTTTTTGAATTCTCTCACGTCTTCCTCCAATTTCTTTGTTGAAAAACCACCTTCTTGGTAAAACCCTTTGTCTTTTTCCTGCCTCCTTTCTGATTGATGATATGGATCCATTATTCTCCTTCACAACTTTTTCACAATTACTGTCATTGTTTGGATCTCTATCTCAACCATGGTGCCTTCCTACACATTTTGTGTCCCTGTCTCAGCTACAGGCCTGTGACAGTACTGAACTGTGGCTCAATGGGCACAGGCCAGGCTCCAGTACAGTGCTAGAGGCTGCTGATTTTCAGTCTGCTAGGGTCATTTGTCTGTTGAGGTGTAAAGTCCCAGGTTATGGGAGGTGATATCTATCCTGGGAATCTGCCCAAATCCTTCCACACACCCTGCCATGCAGGGACTGGCTACTTCAGGGCACATTACAGTTTTTCCTAATCCAAAATTTGTCTTCTCTGATACCAGGATGACACCAGACCCCTCAAACTCCATAATATGCTAACAGTGTTACCACATAGTGGTTGCTCCAAAAGGTTAACCACATAGCGGTTGCTCCAAAAGGCAAGCACTGTAAATTGGGAATGCTCTGTCTTCCTCCTCCTTTCTCTTAGCTTTTTTTGCTGAGCAGACATCATATGTCATGAAATATCCCCTTAGTCTTTGGTCAACCACTCGACCTTTTTCTGGCTCTTACACCAGGCTTTTCTTCTGAAGCCTGACAACACCAGAATGAATAATTAAAACACAGCAAGCAGAAAATATAGGGGTAAGGTGCAATATTTTTCTTTTTACTTTCAAGTTCTCTTATGGGAGGATTTGCCATTTTCCTCTCTGTGTTAAGCCTGTGCTGGTTCTGCTTGTTCTTCTTAACCTGGCAGTTCATGTACTGGTTTGTAATGTTATTCACCACTCTTTCAGTTATGCAACCATCCTGATAATGCAGTAATCCCCAAAGCATATCAGATGTGTGTATGACAAAGAAAGCCCAAGAACTGTTTATTGAGTGGCTCTTTTTTATTGCAGCTGTGAATCTGAGTAGCCTTTGAACAATTCACTCTGCCAGATAAGCTGCAGTGAGGTCAAAAATCACTCTGTGTAGCTTTAAAACTGCTTTTGAAATAGGCAATGAGTGACGAATTTCTCCGGTTGTGAAACAGGGAGGTGAGGGTGGAACTGGCTGGTCCAGGGACTGGGTTTCTTGTCTGGAATCACGATTTACAGAGCCACTCTAAAAAAAAGACCAGGCAGTCTCTACAGAGAGCTTCCTCCAGGTTTCCATTGACCTTTTCTTGAGTGCAAACTGGTGGCAGGTGTTTCCTCATGCAAAACACACTGTGTTTATTTTATTTTATTATTGAATTTGATTTTATTTTTGCTTGGCTGTGCTTTCTTTTATTATTTCCATAGTATCAGACTTGAAGTGGGTTGAAGGCTACAAATCCTACATCAATATCAAGCACTATGATATGGTTTTAAGTCTGATTTACTTCATATTTTGCCTACATTTAATGATCTATATAATGTAGGGTATTATGTCTTAAAAATTAAGGTACTATGTCTTAAAAATTAAAATCTATATCTGATACATTTGAATGAAAGAACGTGTTTCTGTGTTATGCTTAATGTTTGTACTACATTTCTCTAAAACTCTGGTCTCCCTCTGCTGGACAAAACACAGTCTCTTTATTCCAAAAGATGTTAAAATATTTTGAGTTTAAAATTACATTTGATAGCTATTGCTATCCTTAGATACCAACCTGTATTCCTCATTCAGAAAAATGCTTACTTTGGAGAAATGAAAGAACACTCTGGACAGACCAAGGTGTCGCTTTGAGGCTTCTTGGATTTTAAAACTGCATTCATCCCTTGGTGACTGAATTAAGCTTGATCTGACTGTGAGTCAGTGAACAACCTTAGGCAGCAAAAGCTTTTGGTACTGGGGGATGCATTTAGAGTCAGTCACAAATACATCCTGTCATAGGCTCCTGGCTACCTCCACATGCTGTGGAGAACAATCCTGCAGGTGTCCATAAGATAGGAGCACTACTCCCAATCTTGTGATGGTTATTTAATTACTGTCTGGGTTGCAGCCAGATACAGGTGAAATAATCATCACAGATATATTTGTGCAATAGCAAAGTAAGTACTAAAGGATATTTCAAGTGTAACCATGGAATGAAAAGTCCTAAGGCTTTAATTAAGCAACACATTTAAGCACAATACCTAAGTGCAATCCCTATCAGTAAAGCATTTATGTTCCATTACCATCACACTCCAGAAATTTCTTTGCTTTAAGTATCCTCTTTTCATCAGAGTTTCCTGCTAGGGGAAGTGTTGGAGCCTACAGTGAGTATAACTCTGACCAGCTCCACATATGCTGGGGTCACAGTCATATTAATATAAAATCTTGTTATTGTGGGCATGCATAGTCAAGTGATAAAGTTTAATTGGAATCCTGCAGCTTTTTTAAGTACTTTTCTGTAGATGCTGAAAAGCTTTCAGCAGAGAAATTTTCCAGCTTTCTGCAGTATTCTGTGCGACTGTAACATTTCATGGGAGCCCTGTCTTTCCCATACAAGCTATTCAAAACAATATTGTGGTTTTCTGTAAACTATTTTGCACCTGCAGTTGTTTGTGGAATTGTTATGATACTGACTAGAGAAATATTTTGAAATGGCGGTTGTAGAATTTGATCAATCACCCTAGGAGGTGGGTGACTAGAGGTCCAATGACCTTACACCATGCAAGAATACTAAGGTATAAAAGAGGTGATAAATAATTAATAAAAAAAACCTTCTTCTCTCTACTTCCTGGACCGAGTCCGTGTTCCTTCTCTCTCCCTCCTCGCGATACAGCGACACTTTTCCCAATAAAATATGCATATAAAGTGCTGCAGTGTCACCCTGTCAGTGGCACTACATGCCTTGGCATTGTTTCTGGAAATCATTTTGTAGAAACAAAAGGTCAGGTACTCACTATGCAGAATAACACATTCACACTTGTACATGAGATTTGGTTCAGAGCCACGGGGAGGAAACCAGAAATTTGCAATAAAGAGTTACAGAGTGTGGTACCCTTCATATATTAAATGATGGGATGTACTAAAAAACATTAATTCACACGTCAATACATGATTCAGTTGGATGCAGACTCCACTAGAGAGCTCAGTGTGGGCAATGTTAATGCAGGCAGAATTGCTCAACAGAGATGAGGTGGAAGTTGTTCATGTTCTCAGGCTTAAATTTAAACATGGGTGTACCCAAACTTATGCTTAAGGTTAGGCTTGAGAAAACCACAAAGCCTAGACCTCCAGGGACTTTGCAGCTACAAAAGGCACTCAAGGGAGACCACTTCATGTCATCTCATTCCATTTGGTTACAATCACTTCACTTCAGAAGTTTCTTTTATTTCTTTCCATTGAATTTCATTTCATTTGAAGTCCACTCCAGTCAGTTTGTTTGACTTTGTTCCCTGACTTCAAGATTTTATTTCATTTCATGAAAGGAATGAAATCTTGCGATTTCAATGAGGATCAATTTGGCAAGGTTTGGTCCATTTCCCTGTACTTCATGTCATCCCATGCCATTTTATTGTTTTCACTTTGTTTTAGAATTTTCTCTTATTTTTTTTTTAGTGTTTACTTGCATCAATTTCTTCTGTCCCTTTGTTTCACTTGGTTCCCTGATTTCGGGATTTCAATGAGTATCATTTCAGCAAGGTTTGGTCCATTTCACTTCAAAAAAAGAGCACCCCACTGCCCAAAGATTGCACCCTCCACAGCTTTCTCCTTGGCACCAGCCTCACAAGAATGCGGCTTTTACTACTCTGCTTAGGGTTAGGGTTATTCTTATGGTTAGGTTTGAGGAAACCCCAATGTCCAGAGCTCCAGTGACACTGCAACTGCAAAAGACATGCCAAGGGACTAGTCTTAAGAAGTAAAATTCTTGGTCTCACAGAAGTTTAGAGAGGATTTTGATCCTCTCTAAATGATCACAATTTCAAGATCACATAAAAGTTTCTGAAGCTGTTTTCTGAAGCTTCACATACAAAGAGATTTTCCTTTATACAAACAGATGTTTGCAAAAAGGAAACTGGAGTTATAATTTGGTTGGATAAGCAAATGTTTGCTGAGCTGGAAAAAGCAGTCTTCATGCAATGAAGTCCCAGCTTGAAGAACATATGTGCCACTTAAACAAACTCCATTTAATTGTTCCAGATCAAAGGTCAAGATGTTTCAGTTCCTAAGGTAGCACAGGGTAGCACTTGAGCATCCTGCTATACCACCAGTTATGCAAGAAGTAAATTTTCAATCTTCAATCTTCATCTCAAATGAACTGCATGTTTCTTCAAGGGAAATATTGAAAAAAATATTGTGCAAGTCTGACTGCATTTTGTTCTAACCTACCTTTTTATTTTCATAAGAAGGCATAGCCTCAGAGTGAAGCTGCTGTAGCCTTTTGATATGAAGGCAGTGGGGTGTTCTTTTTTTGAAGTGAAATGAAGAGATAGGAGAAGAAACTAATGAAATGAAATGCTAAAAAATAAAAGGAGAAAATTCTGAAACAAAGTGAAAAAAACAAAATGGCATGGGAGGACATGAAATTCAGGGAAATTGACCGAAACTTGGAGAATTGATAAGCCTTGAAATTGCAAGATTTCAATTCATAAAAGGAAATAAACTCTCAAAGTCAGAAAAAAAGGGAGACAAAATGACTGGGGTAGATTTATAATGAAATGAAACACAATGGAAAGAAGTAAAAGAGAATTCTGAAATGAAGTGATTTTAATCAAATGAAATGAGATGATGTAAAGTGCTCCCCTTGGCATGCCTTTTGTAGTTGCAGAGTCCCTGGAGCTCTGGGCTTTGTGGTTCTCTCAACCTTAAACCTAAGCCTAACTCTAACCCTAAGGGGAGCAGTAAAAGCCGCCTTTTGCTGAGGCACCCAGCTCATGGGTGGTGCCACGTAGAGAAGTGTTAAGGGAGCAATATTTGCGCAGTGCCACTAGTCCTGCTTGGTTCTGGTAAATCCTTAAATGTGTACTTCGTAACTTAAAGCATGGAACCTTGATGCTACAAAGAAGGAAAAATAGAACATGCATTCTTTTTTTTTTCAGTACAATAGGTCTCTGTGTCACAATTCTTATTAAGTAGCAGAAAGAACATTATATACTAAATACTTGAGTTATAAGAAACTCCTATTAATAAGGCTTATACAAATTTCTCTCTTGGCAGGGTCTGCCTTTATGCATGATTGTAAAAAGACCTTTCTCAGTTAAACACAGTGCAGTGAGGAAAAGCAAAGCTGTAAAAATTATTAGTAGGTTTTCTTGTGAGTATAAAAATTAAGCTGTTGCCACCAACATTTTATCAGAAATATTCATTATCAAAATCGGATACTCTTCATAAGTAAAGAAGTCTACGTGTCTCACTCGACTCTCTGTTCTGATACAGGAAACCAGCTTTAATTTACAATGGTGCATCCTTAGTGGTTGACATTTTAAAGATATTTTATGGATTTATTTTGAAAAGTCTATTCACATTTTCAATCACAAAGACATTTGTGTGGTTGAAGATTCCTCAAACTTGGGTTGAAACAGATTGAAAACTGCACCCCTTCCCAGTCCTATACCAAAAGAGCACTTCAACAGCTGTGGATGAGTACTAGGATGAAGTTACCTGGTGTTAGCAACAGCTGGAACTCAGATGCCTCCCTGTCCTACTGAGATTGCCTGTTGTGATGTGAGTGGAACTGATTCAGGTGGAAATATTTAAGTGGGAAATCTGTTCTCTCTCTTTTTAAATATTTCTCTCAATTTTTTCTTCTTATATATAAAAATCTGCTCAGAGTTTAGTGGATGTGTTTCACCTCTCATTTGGGCATTCTTTTGGGGACTATACCATTCATATCAACAGAATTGCTCCAGTATATAACTAGGAGGAGAGGAGTAGATCTAGGATTCATAAAGTTTGTTGAGGTTGCCAAGTATTTTTCTTCCCAAAGGTCAACAAAACTGTTGACGTGTTTCCTTCAGGCCACTGGCATAGAAGCAAATAGCAGTGTTTACATTTCCTGGAGAATTAACACTGTTCTGAAACAAATGACCCAAGTTTCAGTGTTACACTGTAGGCTAAGGACTATGCTATTCCTTGTGGCATCTTTAAGGGGGAAGAAACTCTCTTGCTTTTAAGATGTAGCTTTTGGGCTTAAAATCTCTGTTACCTTTCCCTGAAGATACAATGGCAACAAAAACAAATACTGAGGTGTTGCCTGCTGTATTTACACAGCCTGTGGGTGCATTTCTTCTGTTCTAGCATAACTCTTGTGTAGTGGAAAGATGATTAGAAAAGCCTTTTCTGAAGAGCCAGTTTGTATTGGTAGTCTGACAAGCTGTCTTTTCACATCGGGGTACTACACATGTGAGACACCAATCACGGACTGTCAGGATGGAGTACTACACAAGTGAAGTTTGCACTAACTGATTGAGACATGCTGGACAGGACTTTCTCCCTGTATTAGTAGCAACTGGTTGTTTTGTCAGGTGTAAGGTTTCACTCCGTGTGTGTAAAACTCCACACGCAGTGTATCATCACTCAGATGCAGCTGAGTTGCCTTGGTGAATGTCTACCTCTCTTCATTGACATGTGGGCCAGCTAAAGCAACTAGAATTCTAATGTAGGCACCACTTTGACTTCCTGAAATTAGGCAAGCTAAATCCAGACTCAACTACGGCTGTCAATAAAATGGATTTGGAACTGCACATATTAAGTGCTTGCACTTACAGGTCAATATATGAGGAATAGTAACCTATATAAAAGCAAATGTATATCTAGAAATAAACAAAATTCTTTAGTCTAAATCTTTGTTGTCCAACCAAATGCTGAACAGAAGGTCTGAAAAAAAGCTCTGTACAAACAGCATAATTTCTAAAATATGTGCTAGAGTCCTACTTCCATAAAAATGTAGAGTAATGTATCTATGAGTTTAATAAGAGAAGAGCTAGTTTGGAATACTAGCTTGGTGAGGGATTAAAAACTATTGCAAAGTGTAAGACTTAAAAAAAATCTTACAGGCATCTGAAAATTCTGCAATAAACAAGATACTTTTTCAACTCCCCTTAACGGCATATCTTGTAGAGAACAATCCTCTTGTCCAGAGATTGTAAAGCAGGTACATGAGGTTCTGGCTCTTTGTGTACTTTGTGTCATACTTTCTGTTCCTGTAGGTCCAGCCTTGTTTCTTGGGATGCTGAGGTACATGGTTGCACATGTCATCTGCAAGACAGAAAGACAGGATCCAGCTGTCAGTTTTTCCCAACAAGAAAAGTAGAGTTTAAAGTCAAAACAGATATGAAGCAAGAATGCTATAGGAATAATAAAAAATAAGGACCAGTCAGTCTTTATGTAGTGCTTTGATCTAAACTGTATGAATGATAAAAGTCTAACAGGGTGGTTTCTGAGGTATTAGAAAGTTCTTACCTTTTAACAATGCTTATTCTTCATTCTCCTAGTTGTCTTGAAAAATATTTCCTGGTAAGTCACTACTGATGATTAAATCTCAGTTCAAATCTTTTATGTGTACCTTCAGTACAAAATCAAGAAAATATGGCCTCTTATTCTTTTATAAGTTTGGATAGGTATCTTTCCTTAGATTGCTTATATCTGATGTAAAACTCTTCTGTTAAACTCGCTGAGAGTTCATAAACTCTATGCTGTTTGCAGCTTTCCAAATGGTAAAAAAATTCAGCGTCATATTAATAATCCAGTTTCATGTGATTTTTCTTTTTCAACAGGAATGATGTCAGACATGAGGATTCCTAATGAAATTAAAGAACAGAAGATTGCAAATTAACAGCATATATCTTACAAAGCAATGTTCTTATAACAACTATGGCTGAATTTCAAAGGTTGGGTAATTATGACCATTAATATAGATTTCATTTTAGATGCTGAGAAAAAATCCTCCTGTCACAAGAAATGACAGTCCTAATACAGGATGAACACAATTGATATTTATGTGCTTAAAGATAGCTATTTTCCAGCATATTTTAAAATATGCTGTTCATCAGTGTCATTAAAGTGCTATCATAATTTTGTACTGTATGTAAGGACAGTTTCTAATGCTATCCAGTATAAGAATAGTTTATTTTTGTTTACTTTAATGAAGGCGTTTTTTCTAAAGACAGGGAGACCTACATAAAAGAGATGTGTGAATTATTTAAGGCTATTATACCAAATTAGGGATTTTTAATGTCAGAGAAATACTTCGGATGCTTTGACTGCATTCATCTTAGTCTCTTTTGTATGCATTGAATATGGAAGCTGTCAAAAGTGTTGAAAGTCTGACAGATTTTTTGAGCTAAGTATTTTCTTTTTTGACAGAACAGTTTGGTTTCTGAGTCCTGCATCCTTGCTTCACTGAGCAAGGATGCTGTTATGTTTGGCTTAGTTCATTTTGAAGTCTCCAATGGTCATAACCCATAAACCAGAGTGACACAGGGCCATCAATCAATACGCAAAGACTCTTGTCTAAGCTTTGAATTCTTGAGGCCATCTTTGCACATGATGTTCAGAGTTCAACTTGTGGAATATCAATCATTTTTATCATGTGATTGTGGAGCTCTGAGATTGGAGTTCCTGCCCACTTCTCCATGTTCTGCACATTTAACTGCTCTGTGACCTACCTGACAGCACTGTTTCTTCAGGCGTGGTGTTTTCACATGTAAGAAAACCTCTAAATGTTTTTGAGTTATACATGAGTGACATGGCATTCAACCAACGAGCCATGATTGATCCTGGGTTTTGGTGCCTAAACGGCCACTGTATGAAGGTGATTTTCTTCAGGCTGATCATTCATTTTATTCTTTCTGCTCTAACACTAAGTAGTAGTTACAAGATAAATACTGACATATATGCCAAATTTAAAATTTGGCAAATTAAAATAGTGAAATAATCTGCTAGCTCTGTACATGTATCTATGCTTATTTCCAGGTTTTATGTAAGACCATGCCTTTCGCACCCCTTCCATACAATCAGCTACACAGATTTTCTAAATTAGCTGAGAGAAAACAGAATCTTTTAGCTCAACTAAACTATTAAAAAAATGTAACCTAAATAGTACTGGTAATACTGTTCTCCATAAACTGGACCTGGATTTTGCCAGTATGCTAAATTGTGATTTTATCATACCAGGAGGTTTGTGACTTTTAGTGACCACTCAGTTTAGGGAATTCTGAAAACCCATATTTTACAAATTGACTGATTCAAGAAATTTATTTAGAAATATCAAAAGCAGTTAAAAACTCCCTCCCCATGACCTTCTTATTTTGTGGTGAAACATAACCGAAGCAGAATTCAATGGGAAATTTGTTCAGTTTGTAGCTGATTCAAAACACTCTGAAGTCCCATTATGTTTTATTTCACTGATTATGGGAACTTCAGCATATGATTGAAGCCAAACATTTGTGTAATTGTTTTGTTGTTTGAGGGGGTCAAAAGTTTGAGAATAAAACTCCTTATTTTTTTCTCAAAGAAGGTATTCTTTTTTTTCTTTCTTGCATAGCCAGTGAGTTTTAATATAACTTTTATTGTAAATAGCCTGCACAACATGACCAATAATCACACTTTTCTATTAAAAAGTATTCATTTTTGTAAACCACAAAGACATACCTCTATATAACTGCAGCTACTTCTTTAGCTTGTTTGTCATCACTAGGAGAGCTCATTGTGCTCTCCTAGTTTGGTCTCTGCTGTAAACCTTGTAACAAACTGGAAAATTCTGAGATTAATTTACAGGAATTTCTTGTGATTCACTGAGGGCTGCAATGCTGTGTGAAGATGGCAGCTGCTGCTGGCTCCAGGGAGTTTTGTGGCTGGTGGTGAAGCTGTGGAGGGGCTGTTCCTGGGGTGTAGGGATGGGCTAATCTGGGGCCAAAATAGCGTTAAGGGTTATGTGAATTTAACTGCCTAAGGGGGTCTAATCCCCTTGGACATCCCAGTCTGAGCCCCAGTTGCTTCTCCACAGGTAAGGAAATCTCTGGTGGGTCATTCCTGTCAGACGTGGGCAAACATCTGGGAAATATGCTAAATTAGCATCTGACTGGCTTGAAGGACTCTGTGTATGTAACTCAGCGATCCCTTAGTGTGCAAAGACAGTGGATACATCCCAATGCATGTAGGAAATGCAATTATGTGTGATAGTTACAGATATAAAATGTAACAAAGTCTTGAAATGGGCTGCACGGAGCCCATTTCAAGACTTAGCACCTGAAGCTGCTGTCCCAGAACAGCCAGTGCAGGAACAGATGACTGGTTTCACTTGTCAGCTGGCAGCCAGCACTTAGCAAATCTAAATCAGAAAGTAAGGTCAGGAAATACTCATATGAGGAGCCTTCTCACACTTGTCAGAAGTGCGAGCATTTCATGATACAAATGCAGAAGTAGGTCATAAACGAACATTTATTTTAATGTTAATGCTTACTCAAAATTTGAAGCCAAGTGATCACCTCTGTTTAAGCAACTGGTGTTGGCAAGGCTTCCACCAGCATTTTGATAGGGTTGAATACCTCGACTTTGTTGTTATACAGTAGGATTGTGTACTATATTCTCTTTTGTTTCCTTTTCCAGCATGTAAAAGCCAACAGCACTACCTTATGAACATTCCTAGTGTGTCTCTAGATTTCCTACATGTCAGAAGTGGGTTGGAGCACTATCATGAGGACTGTTGCAGAAAGAAGCATTCTGTCTAAATTAAATCCAAGGACTCCATCTCACTTGATGTCATCTACAGTGACCTGAGCACCCACCAGCTGCCTTGTCCTATCTCTGGTGTCTGCAAGAAGCTAACCCAGTTGTGGGCTGCTGAAAGAACTGGGATTCTGTAATTTATCACACTTGGGTATGTGATACTAAATCCATAAGCAGATTTTCTTGCTACGTTTCTGTTGTATTTTGATTGTAGGCTTATTTAAAATGCAGTGCTGAGGGAGTACAGAATTAAGTAAAAGAGAATGAGAGAGAGACTCCTGGCCCAGCAAATACAAGCCTTCACTCAGAGACTGAATTACACTCATGGAGGAAGCCAGGTCTGCAGTAACCCAGCAACCTCCATGTGCCCTGGATCCCATCATCCATCCTGCCTCCATACCAGAGCTGGACCAGCAAGGCTGCACCAGGGATTGCTTGTCCTTGGTCCTTGGCTGTGCTCCCTAAGATCCATTCAGACTGACTGTCCCTCCACATTGGAATGTGGATTGTTCAGGATTCTCTTGAGTCCAGGGATTTAAAAATGATCCTCAGCATCATAGTCCTCTGCTTTGGGAGTGGAGCAATGGAGAGCTAGTAGGGAGCTAACCAGGCATTGTGCTCAGCACAAAACTTTAGGACATTAGTGACAGGCTCACTCATTTTAAAGACATAATAACACATTCAATTCCCACCTGTAGATGTCTCCCAGTAATAATCCTATCAATTTGTGGCAGGCATAAAAATTGCATGTGATTAAAAGCAGCATGGAGAATGTAACTGTACAGTAGTGTGATTTTCCTTGTGTTAAAAAGTCTGTTGCAGTCATGTTGCACATTGCGAAAAACTAATCTTACAAATAAATTAAAATCTTGTCCTTTTGCTCCAGAGACAATCCATTAATGTCAAGAGATACTGTCATATGTATTTATTCAGCTCAAAATATAGGCATATACATGTATGTGTATAGTCATTTATATGACTGTGAACATGTATGTGTGTATGTGGTGTATGACTGAAGGATGTCTTGGGACTCCCACTGTGCTTACATTCCAGACAAAGATATTCCTGTCAGTTCTGTGTTGTAGTTCAGAATGAGATAAAGTACAATATCATGCATTTTACATGTAAAATACAAAATAAAAGGAAAGGAATGATAAGCACATTTTTTTCCCACTAAATTTCTTGGTATCTTGTCAAATGGACTTGGTTTTCCCTTTCTTGGTAAAAAACCACTGTGCTTCTGCAACTAAATGATTCAAGCTTGTGCAGTTTGCTTGAACAACCAACAAAAATGTCCTTTGAGCAGCACTTTGTGAGTGCTCAGAAATGTTCCAGTTAGTGGACTACTGTCCCCCTGCATGTTCACTTTTCTCACTCTAAAACCTAATTTCGTATTACCTGCCACGTCAACTGGTCACTCATCAAGCTCTCTTACTGTCACTCAACAGTGGTGGCAAGCCACTGGAGTAACCACATCCTCCAAGACTGAAATAAGATGGTTTTTTTTCCAATAAGAAAGACTGGCTGATCTCCAGAGCCTGTCTGTCTCTATCTGCTTTTCTGCCAGTCTTCTCCTGCTTGTACTCCTCCTCTGTTCTTAGATCAGTGCAGATGCCTTCATAACCATGGAGCTGCTTTCAATGCCTTATTATTTCGTCATGAAATTCAGTCTTTTTCGTTTACTTTCATCTTTAAAAAGCTCTTGAATCATGACATAGGATGCTGGGAGAATTGATATAGGAACTTGATAATGAGATGAAGACTTTCAATCCCAAAAACTGCAGTGCTGCACCAGGCCCTGATGGATCTGGTACAGACAGCAAGCACTGCTGGTTGACTCTGGCATGGCTAAGAATAGGTGTTTGTGGGCCTGCTTGCAGCCAGGACAGATATTAGATGATTCTTATTTCTCTCACTTTGTACAGCTTCCTGTGCCAGCTGTAGCCACTCATCAGGTCCTAAACCAACCAGCCTAATTTCAGAAGTTTTTTCTTCCAAAGCAATGGTTCCCCTTTGAAGCATGCAACTTCTCCTAGCAGAGTGCTCTGATGCTCTCTGTTGGATTAGATGTAGGAGGAATCACCAGCACTTGAGGAAATGCCATCCTAGTGGGGTTTAGGCAAATGTGCTGGTTAAATTGCATACCAGGGATTTAAACAACTTCCATGGCTCAGAAGGAGCTGCCTGGCTCTTCAGAGACTCCCTGGCTGCCAACAGAGGCCATCACACTACACATGAGTGCTCAAAACCTTTCTGTAGATGTGGCAGTAAGCTGCAAGGCAAAATGATCACAGCTGGCCACTAATGATATGTGTCACATTGTCTGGAGAGCAGTGGGAAAGACCTAGGGAGAGATTTGTGGTGGTGCTGAGCACACTCACAACTGATCAGGAGCTGATTGCAAATGTGCTTTAAATATACCTAAGACTATAAAAAGGCAATTTTGAAAACCAAGAATGGGGTACTATAACTCTTTGATGTTGTTATAATTCATAAATTAAGAAAATACTTTTGGAGCATATTTCTATACTTTTGATATCCTTAACAAAATGTTACACAGAAGTCCACAATTTAATTAAAAGTTGTCCTAAGAATTTATTTCTTTAAAAATATAAGCAGGATACTTTCAGTAGAGGACATTTATTTTTCTTTTGAAAATTATTTCCTTATCAGCTTCTTTGTACAGTCCATAAAGTGGTAAGGCAAACACCTTTTATATCTGCTACAGGCTCCATTGATTACTCTTGGTCACCCAAGATTGATTAGCCCAGCTTAAGTTCTAGCTTTAGACACTCTGTGTCTGAGTTTCTCGAGTGTAAAACTAGAGCTGGTATACAGGTTGTAAACTTAGCATTATTACTGTTCCTGGTGCTCTTAAACACAAGTAGAGAAAGATTTTTAGTGAATTAAAAAGTCCAGAAAGAATTTGAGGTTATCAGCATCAGTTCTTCAAAATCTAGAAATAATTTTAAAACATAAGAAAATGATTTTTGGATGTCTCAATACTAACTTGTTAATGACTTTAAGTGCTCCATTGTCTATTTGTTCTAGTTCAAGCAGTGGAGTGAATTTGCAATGTATATATTTTCTTCATATAAGAATTAAACTTTTACTTCACATACTCTTCTCATTGCTTTTTTCCCCCCCATGCATGATTCTGAATCCAGAATATGTCTGAGTGATTCCCTGGTAAATAACAGACATTTTCTTTGGCAGAAAAGAGGCAGGTACTTTTAGAAGTATGTTTTTTTTTCTTTTTTGCCCTGATCTCAGTCCTTGCTCTACAGGACTTTGAGGACCTGCAATTATTTCCACCACCATCAGAGAAATCACTTAGATGCTTAAAGGTGAGGATTTGCTTAAGTGCTTTACTGATTGAGCTTTTATTGTGCTGGAGAGTACCAATTAAGAAAAAAAAAGTCCCTTGCTTCCCTCATGATTCAAAACATCTAAAGAAACTGAGCACCATACAGAGAAGTTTAACCTTTAGAAAACACTTTGTGAGGCATTTTAATGAAATGCAAAAGGTACTTCTAAAATCCTTAGCATTCATCAGCCGTTGTCTCGTCTATCAAAACACGCAAGTTAATTAAAAACAGGAACAAAACCCAAGAAAAACAAAGATCCGGCCTTGGGCAGCTGGCTCCGGTAGATGGCACTGCTCTGAATAATTTGAGCAGGAGCCAGCGATTTCTGCAGGATGCTCCTGCCGGCACCCGGGCAGCGGCACCGAACCGTCTGCAGCCGCCGTCACGCCGGCGGGAGAAGGCGTTTGCGTTCTCCTGAGAGATTTTAGCTATATTTTGTTAAAGTGATCAAGAGTTTTTTGCTAGCGAGAAAAAATAATTGCACCCACTGCTGTAATCATGATTTGCTGGCTGCTGCTCGTACCTGTTACTCCACTTCATAATAACTCTTCCTCCCGGTTCACTTCATGATAACTCTTCCCTCTGCCCGTTTTGGTTTATCAGCAAACTCAGCCTTCATTCTGTTAAGTTACTGGTGGTGGTGTCAGCCATAGGAAATGTCCCTTCCTGATACCGTGTGGGTTGCTTTGAGAGATTTTGTCTCTGCTGAGGGGTGAGTTTGCTCTCATACGTGCATGTCATGCCGATTTACTTCCACAAAGGGAAGCAGGGACCTAAATGTTCCCTCTACAAAGGCCCTCAGGGACTGGAAAATTTAACTTTCAGATACCTGAGTGCCTAGAAAAATCCTTTGTCCTTAATCAGAAGCTCAGGCTTCCTTGAATGAGAGGACTTAGGTGTTAGACTGGACTTGGTGTTCACGTTTGCGGGCAACAGAGTTCCTTTTCTGGTTTTATTTCCTATTTTTATTGGTGAATTCCCTTCTCAAGTTTGATGCTTAAATCACACCACTCTTTTCAGGTTAATAAACAGGGACTTTTTTGGATCTGGGAGCACTTTTTGACTGCTGACTTTGGCTATTACTCTGATTTCTGGGAGGGGAACTGTGAGTGCCCTCAGTACCTCTGAGCTGTAGGGGAAGTAAACATTAACATGAGGAACGGCTTTGATACGAACTGCTGAAGAGAGTACACAGCTTCCTTCCTAGGATTCTGTAACTTGAGGGACCTGAATTTTAGTTAGTTCTTGTTATCAAGCAGATGAGAACTCTGAAAATAGGTCCCTTCCCTCTTGTTCCCCTGGGTATAGCAAACCACAAACTTTCTGGGTTCTTGTGCTGGAAGGACCTGCAATTTTTCTGCAAGTTGGCACAATCATCTGGGATGAACTCTCTCTACAGGGTAGATCATTCTCTCCAGTCTGAGCCCAGCATGAGGAGTTCTTGTCTTTGTTCCCTTCTTTTGGACCTGGTCCTCCTCAGCTGGGAGACAAGTGCTGTTTTAAAGTGGTTTTTTTTCCTGAGGTAGTCATTGACCTGTTGACTAAAAAACTGGAGCTGAGTAACTGGTGTAATCACTAGCCTACTGCACAGATTATTTTCTCAACAGCTATTAAGACAAATTATATAAAGTGAAACGAGTAGACTGGGAGTATCACAATCTTGTTGAAATTTCCATTACATGGTTGGAAAAGCAGCAAGGAATCTTCCCAGGATTTGGTGCTCCAAGAAGGTGGAAGGAGAATGTTTGGACATGAGGGTAGCCCCCTCCGTCTTAGGTTGACACATCCTTTCAGGAGAGAGCAAGCCCGTTGGCAGCAACTAGAGGTCAGGTCTACCTTTCTCCATCAAGCCCTGTTGTGCAGTTCAGGCAGCTCCCTGCTCAGCATGCAGGTTTTCATAGTTCCTACTTTTAGCCCTGTATAAGATCCAGCTCTCTTTCCTTCTGCAGGTCGCAGCCTTCACTGTATCCATGGTATCTCTTTTTTTTTTTTCTTTTCTTTCTTGCCACTATCTGGTTTTGTTTCTGTTCTTGAACGGACGACTTAGAAATCCCAGTTTCCCCATTTCCCCCCCTTTTTTTTCTCATCTTCCATCAGCAGATCCCAGGGGCAACTTGCTGGCAATGTGCTGTGTAAGTCAGCAGGCTCTTGAAGGAAAGAGCATTTTTTTTCCTCCTGATCAGTTTGAGTGCTAGGAAAAACAAAGTGGAGTGAAACATCTCTTTGATAGACACTCAAAGGCAAGACACTTTTGGAAGGACTCATCCCGATTGTGAGGTTCTGGGGATTATATCCCTAATGGGAGAAACCTGGCAACCATATCCATTATTTCTTTGACACAACCTTTTTCAGCTCTTTGTGGATGGTGTTCCATCTTGTTGGGGCTGGCCAGACATGGAGGTGGGGGACCATTGCCTTCACCAACTGTGCTCGGGGTGACTGCATAACCAGAATTGGGTAAAGCTCAAGCTTTAGCAGAGGAAAATGATAACATAAGCACTTTTTCTTCTCACTTTCTAAAGGCTCAAGAAAAATAGCTTTCACTAAGCAGTCTTTGTTCCTGCAACATTTCTATTTTTAAAACTTTCAGTGGGAATTTGAGCTGGTGTTTTCCAAGTACATACAACAGCTGGCTTACTGTGCTATGTGTCACTCTTCAAAAAACCAAAATAAGACCAGCCAGAGACTGGGAAACACTGAATTCTCCCCCATCTCTTACCCCAGGCAAACAATTCCCTTAAAACAAAATTTCAGACAAGTAAATATGAATATTTTCCATTGCCATTTCCTACTGAGGTAAGTAGTTTGAGGTCATCTTTTCTGTATTTACAATGTATGGCTTAAAATACAAACACCCTTTGTGCTTTGTTATTGTTTGCACGACTGAGTGCTTTCATAGATATATGCTGCAATAAAGGATGGCTTAGAAATTAAATATAAAAAGGCAGCCACTGCCACTGGGTAATAGAGTACTCGACCAATCAAGACATAGCCTCCATTGACCAGGCTCACAATGTAATGCTCTTTTTAAAATGTATTTAATACAGGGCTGAAATTTTTGCATCCTAAAGGGACCCACCAAAACCCACCGTCCAGTCCTTTTCAGCCTTTGGTAGAAATTTTGATCATTAATTTAATAATATATTTAGTTGTCTAAACTTGTAAGGTCTGTTGCAATTTTACCTGAACGTGAAAACAGACCTTTCTGGGCACCCTGTTCTTACTTTTTTTTCTGTACAAGAATGTCATGACATTTTAAAACATATGAGCACTTTCTTTTCTTCTGCTCCTTAATTGGACAGCAGGATACATTTTTAACTGCTCCTTCACTGTGGTTCTGGAACATGCCCAACACAGATGTCTTTCTTTTGTCATTTCTCTTCCTTCCTCTTTAGAAATTTTCTCTCTCACACAAACAGGTGAAGCTCAAAAGGGCTTTTCTTCAAAGAAGATTTTAATTCTTGTGTATATGTTTGCCAATTGCAAAACTTAATAAATGTGTTTGCCTCTGGGCTTGACAATAAGCCTCAGATATTAATTCTGGAACAAGCACTTTCAGAGTTCCTAGGCTGCAATTATAGTTGTGCTAGCAGGTGTGAATTATTTAGTTGAAGTCAGAAACCAGTCTTCCTTAGAATAAGCAGGTTTCAGGTGCAGTTTGGCCATTCAAATTGTGTTAATTTCTTGACAGAGCAGCTTATCTCATTATGAGCTGGATTAAATTTTGAAACAGTGAGTTGCCTAATCTGGGACAACCAGCATCAGGGAAGCTGTTTGAGGATGGATTGTCCTCTGAAGCTGCTGCTCTGCAGCTTGACTGTTGCACATTATTCATTGCTTAAGTGTTTCATGAATAATTTTCAGTAGCCCAAGAAGGGCTCTAATCAGGTTCAGTGGAAGTCTCTCCACAGATTTTGCCTCTCTGCATGGATAAGGTCCTCGAATCATACACTGCTGCCTGGTAATTCTCAAAAGGAAGAAGCTGAATTAGTTTTCCTGGTTCTTGCAGCCAGCAGAGTGGAAACATTTTGTGTCATCTTCTTTGGACCTTGAAATGGAAAAGGTAAAACAAGAGCAGGATGCAAGTAGCAGTATGAATTATAAGGGAAGAGTATTTAGGGTGTAATATAGTCACCTCCATGTTACTTACGTAAGGGTGGAAAGAAAAAACCAGAAACTTAGACATTTTCTTCTTGTCTGGGAATTCTTCTAGACAAAAAGTTATATCAATAATGGCTGACCATTTCACTGGCTTTCTCTGTATCACCTATAAAAGCCCAACTCTTGGTTTGTCACACAAGAGGCCAGAAGATGTAACTGCCTGCATAAGGGGAAAGAAAAAAATGAGAAATGCAAGTGAAAAAATGAATGAACTCTTGCTGCAGTGGACCTAACTTGGCATCTCTATTCTGTTCTCTTTAATATATCCAGAACCATGCCAGCTCTGTGCAGGTGCTCCAAAATCAAGGTCACCAGGCTCATACGGTCTCCATGAGATGCACTGTGTACCCCCATGCAGGATGATCCACCAGCAGCTGGTGGCTGTGTGACTCTTGTTTATTTGAGCAATTTACCAGGTACTTGGCTGAGATACTCTGAAAAGTGCTGATAAGGGAGTTTGGTTTTCCTCAGCAGACCAAAGCACTTGGCTACTTTGTTAGCAGAGCCGTGAAAAATAACCCCCTAAACATTACAGCCAAGAGAGCTACACACTCTCAGCTTCCTGTATATGATGTAGGGATTGTTGCAAAATGATATTGCAGCTGAAGGAGCTTAGGAACTTTGTGGTTTCAAAGTCAGTCCTAGTCAGCACTAATGACCAGTTATTTGCAACCAGCTGGTGGTTGTTCCAGTTGTTCCATTTCTTATGAAAGACATATTCATGAGTGTGAGATGAGAGAGGGAAAACACTTTCCTATTGCCATCTCTAATAAAGCAGTAAACATTGTTGAATGGCAGAATAAAGAGTATGAATTTGATTTGTCCTGCAGGAGCTTTCTGATGCAGAAGTGAATCTGTCTGGTGGCTGAATTATTGATGAAGGTTGTTGTTTTTAACCCTAGTGTATTGCCTGTGATGTGGTAAACCTAACTTCTCCACAGGTTCTCATCCTGATTGCTGGCCAAATGTTAATCTTGATTGTCCATCTGTGGCTGCTATTAACTTAGATAAGAGTCACTGCCATGGCTCCACAGGTAGTAATTAGGCACAATTTATTTTTGTCCTAGATACATCCTTAGTGGTAAGTATTAAAATTTGCATAGAATCATTTTTCATCCTTAAATGTCAATTCTTCTCATAGTTTGTAACCAATAGATTTGTGGCTTGCACACAGCCCACGCACACAGAAACAACAAAGGATCAGAGTAAGTCTTCCTGCCTTCCCTGTCTTCTTACCCTTTGACGCAGTTATTTGTTGTGCAGATACATCAGAAGCACATCCTGTCTCTGCCTTCTTTAGTCTTTGCCTACACAAGTGAGAAAGTATGTCAGGGGTAATTGCAAAGCTACGGATTTATTGCACACATAGGATAGCAACAGTCAGAATACCAATATGCCATTAGTGAGCCTTGAGACACAAGCCAGATGGAGCTGTGACTACTTAAGACACCTTTCTTAGGTGTTTAGCTGCATCTGCAGATCAGAGATCCATTCTTGACCATTCAGCCTAGTAGAGATGAACTGTTCCCTCTCCCTGCTGCATTTCTTGGTATTTTATGGCAAAATTGTATAAAGTCCATATTTTTCTGTTTGACCCACCACAGTACAATTAACAAAGCAACTTGTAGTAATGATGCCAAAAGGGAGCTTTTTTCCAATGATGTCTTTTCCACAGAAGCCTTTGGACACATTCATAAGAAAAGGAAAGCCAAGTGTACACAGCCATCTGAGACTGTAGGGTACAAGATGAAACGAATGTGGGTGTGGGGAACATAAACCAAAAATCAGAGCATGTTTACAGAAAAGATTTCTAGTCTAGTGAGAAAAGTTGCATCCTCTGTGGCAGAGAACATTGCCATTGTCATCCTGTTTCTGAACACAGGTTTCTAGCAGCTTTCTGATACAATGTCTACATGGACTTCCATATAGATGCACTTATCCAAGCCAAGGTCTTTCCTGTGAGCTACAGTTTATAGAGCAAATGATTGACATAAAGGGTCTTTTTGCTGTTTTAAACAGCTGGGAAGAATTTTTTTTAAAGTCAGGCTTGTGGTTGATGAATAAAACATGGCTCAATGTGATGCCATTCAGCAAGGGAAGCTGTGGAATAATTTAAATTTTTGCACACTTGGATTTTGTATACTGGTAAGGACTTGAGGTTTCATTGTGGTAAGCACTGAAATCTATTATAAAGTTGTGAGTATAACAGGGCACATAAGAAGTAACTATTATTAAAAATGAGAGTGAATTGTTCCTGTTACAAGCACATTGAGCATGGTTATTAGAAATACTTTCTGCCTGTGGGAGATTTTTCTTTCTCTTTTTCCCCTCCTCAAGCTCATCAAAGGATAAAAGGAGAAAAAAATGGGTGTAATGGGTTTATTCTTTCTTTGTGTAGTGTTTGTGGAAGCTAACAGTAAAAACCCTTTGTAGGCTAAAGTAATAGTTCTTTAAAAAGCATTCAAAGAGAGGTACATTGCTGCGGTGCGTCAGCCCATTTTGGGCTGTACATCGGGGGAGACATCCAGGGGGTGGCCATGGGATCCGCCTCGGGGGGCGGATCCCAGGAGGAGACAAGGGTTTTCCCTCTCCACCCACTGGATGTCACTCCAAGGCTCATCTCCTCCCTATTTCCAGAACCCTCTTGGTCCCTAAGTTGCTTATTGGTTAAGTTAACTTATGTTTAATAATAAGTTCATTGACTATTCAATTAATGTCTAGAAAGTTCTGTTCTATTGTGTTCCCCATTGGTTTGTTCAAATAAGTTCCTCCTTTTGTATGTTATGATTGGTTACTTGTCATTGTATGTCTTTTCCTTATTGGTTGTATTATTGTACCTCCCATTCTCCTCCCCCTGTATAACTTCCCCCTGCAAGTGCCATTCGGGGCCATTCCATCGCCATCCCATGGCCTTTCCATAAGGCAGGCCCCCCGGGCTATGCCCGGGGGCCGGATGGCTCCCTGAGTTCCCTGTGCGGGTCATGTCCTGGCGGGGCTCAGTGGATTCTAGCTCCCCGGTCACGTCCGGGGGCTGAGGCCATTCTATTGGGTCGGCTCCAGGTTGCTCCCCTTCATGCCTCCCTGTTCCCTGCTCGGGGCAGGGAAATAAAGATATGGATTACAGCAACATGAGAGAGCGCCTCCCTCGTCCTTTGCCTCCGCCGCCGCATTCCATCGGCTTGACTCTGCCAGTCCATTAGAGCCTGCTGGACTAAGCTCTTTGGGATAGCCTCGGCATCCCTAGAGCGACCATCTGGGCATGCTTTTGCCTCACCCCTCCGATATGGCTATCGCGCATAACGAGTGTCCATGTGGGAGGACAGGAGCAATGCTGCCTACCCGGCTCACCGGGCAGCCTGGGTAGCCGCGGCAGTACATGGGCAGCATTAGAAAAAAGAAGAAGGTTGCATGTCATTTATCGGCTGGTTGGGTTTCAGTGGGCTCCCAGTGTGCTCCAGAAATGTATGTTTAATCTGCCACATAACGTACCCTCAACTGATAGCAAGATAGTCTTTATTAGAATAGCTGTTTCAAGGGAAATGCCTTAGATGTTCATCAGAGCCACATTTTTCAGTTTTGTTTTCAATTTTACAGAAGTCATGGATAGTACCTCATTGTCTTGGAAGACAGTCTATATTGTGCCACTACTTTGATGAGCTGGTTACTAGGCCACTGCTGCTAAAGGTATCCTGCAAACCTTTTTTTTTCCAAAATCAAGCCAATTGTAGCATTTCATTGAACAGGTTGAGTGGTGATGTCAGCACATGCTTAAAACTAGTGATGGCCTTGGGTGGTTAGCCCTGTGTGCTTACTCAGACATAACCAAAATAATTCATGTTAAATCATGTTGCTTTCTTCTCCTTCTTCCTTTTTTTTTTNCTCTTTTTCCTTTTTTTTTTTTTTTTTTTTTTAATTTGTGTACCTCTGCCTTAAACTTGCTCATTCCACCTTTTAAATATAGCCTTTGGATCACTAGCAACTTGTGAGACATTCAGTACGTTTATTATTTAGTTGAAATGATCTTTTCTGGACACTAGTATATTTGGAAAAGTATTTATGAATTTATCTAGATTCTACCTATGGATTGAAAGGACAACTGCACAAAGCTATTCAAAACTTTTCAAAGATATGCTAATGAAAAGCAAGATCAAATAATCAACAAACAAAGAAAGGGCAAAGTTCAATATTGTCATTTTTAAAGAGCTGCATGTCTGGCAGCAAGACCGTGTTCATAGCTTTGTGAACACTGAGTGAAGCTGAGGACAGTGTGATTGGTTTTAAGTAGTATAATTTATTCTGGTTAAATTGCTTGCAAGATGGGACCTGTGGGATCATTTTCTGTAAGTGAAAGAAGACTTCCTAGATAAGGTCAAGTTGTGTCTGCTCTTTCCAAAGCAGTTAGCATACGTGATGGCTCCAAAGAGTCCTGACAATTGCCTTGGGCACTATGTGAGCTTTTTTTGCCTATTTGATCTCTGGATTCTTATCTGGTCTCAGAATACTCATCACAATGAAATTTATTATTTAATGTCTAATTTAAATGGACAGAAGAATTAAGTAGATTTATATTATGTTTAAGTTTCAGTCCCAAGTAATTTACCACAAATTTAGTATTACTTTCCCCTGTGGTGTTTTGACCCCAGCTGGATGCCAGGTGCCCACCAAAGCCCCTCTATCACTCCTCAGCTGGGCAGAGGAAAGAAAATACAACAAAAGGCTTGTGGGTCGAGATAAGGAACAGGGAGTGATCACTCACCAGTTACCATCAGGGGGTCCTCCAGGGATTGCAGGTGGATCTCTGCTCCACCATGGCCCTCCATGGGCTGCAGGGGCACGGCTGCCTCACCATGGTCTGCACCAAGGGCTGCAGGGGAACCTCTGCTCTGGTTCCTGGAGCACCTCCTCCCCTTCCTTCCTCACTGACTTTGGTGTCTGCAGGGCTACTGCTCTCACATACACTCACTCCTCTCTCTGGGTGCAGCTGGTGTTGTGCTGTAACTTTCACCCTTCTTAAAATCTGTTATCCCAGAGGTGCCGCTGTTGCTGATTGGCTTGGCCTTGGCCAGCGGCGGGTCTGTCCTGGAACCGGCTGGCACTGGCTCCACTGGACATGGGGGAAGCTTCTGACAGCTTCTTACAGAAGCCACCCCTGTATTCCCCAACTATCCAAACCTGGCCTCTTCTCCCAGGCAACCAGTGACAGGACAAGAGGATGTAGACATAAGCTGCACCACGAGGGGTTTAGGTTGGACTTTAGGAAGAAGTTCTTCACAGAAAGGGGGATTAGACATTGGAATGGGCTGCCCAGGGTAGTGTTGGAGTCACTGTCCCTGGAGGTGTTTAAGGGAAGTCTGGACATTGCACTCAGTGCCATGGTCTTGTTGACATGGTGGTGTTCAGTCATAGGCTGGAGTCAATGATCTCAGAGGTCTTTTCCAACCTCATTGATTCTGTGATTCTGTCCCATCCTTGATCCTCTCCAAATCACTTTCTATTTCTCACACACTGCTGAAACACCTCCTGACAAAACCTCTCATGAGTAAGTCCTTTTAGCCAAAGGCCAGAACAGCAACTTCTCTAATTGACTCCTAAGTATCCCACCATTCCTGAACCAGCTTGTCACTGGGAGCGGCCATGAATATTTTACAATTACCTGCAGCCCTTTCTCCTCTTAGAGAGTCTGCATCACCTGAGATAATTGCAGGTTGCCAACTTAAATGGTAGGTCTACATGGCTCTGTTAATTCATTGCTGTTTGGCCTGTGGAAGTTTAGGGGAGAGTGGCTTTATGGGGAGCTGAGAAAGATCTTGTTACTTCATGAGATATACACGGTCTTTGTCAAACACTTGGTCTTCATCAGTCTCTGGGTTTGTTTATTGCTATTTTACAGAAAGGAAGTAGTACATATTCCATGAGAATATGGCCACAGGTAGTGCCTGGATGTTGGTTTAGTTTAGAAAGCTGGGGAACAAAAACAAAATAAGTGAGAAAATCAGGGTACCTAGGTGTTTGGAGAAGAGAGATTCAGGAGCAGTGATTTACTTCTGCATTGATTAACTGTATGTGAAAAGGCTTTCAAGAAGAGACAAATCATGAATTGGCTGTCACTGTGTGTTTGGTATTTAGGTTGTTTTATTTTGATGCAAAGCAATGACAACATGTCTGGGCAAAGAGAAGGAGAAATGATCGTGGCTAAGAAATAAAATCAGACCAAATACTGAAAAATGCTAAACCAATGAGAATATGATTGTAAAGATCAACCTCTCTAGGACACACCTTATTTCTGGCCATAGTCTCCTGCAAGATGCTGTTCTTTCCACAGAGTTTAATTTGCAAATTATCTTTCTTTCTCTGCTAATGTCCTGCAGTGTAACCCCCAGCCCCATCAATAAAAGATGTGGTGATGAGTCACACATTCATTGCAGTCATTGCACCCGCAATAAAAATTCAGTCCTCTGACAGTTCACAATATACAAATCATATCAGCATGTTGTTAAGGTTGTGGCTACAGGGCAATAATTTAGGGGAGAAAAAAGACATTAGATGGTGTAATAGTCTTGAAATCGAGTATTAGATGCACATAAAATTCAGACTTTAGTTTATAAATAAAAAACATCTGGGTGTGGTAAGCCTGGGAATGTTGGCTCTGCCCTGCTGCAACAGCAAGATTCAAATGCATTGAGTGTAAATGGAGGAGCCAATTAGGCTATGTTCAGGGTCACTCCATTTAAGGCTGAAATGAACAGCTGGGTATTTATTCAACAGGTTTCCAAGATGTAGGTTCTGTTCAGATCTGAAGCAAACTAATAATGACTTTTAATAAACCTTTCCCTTTTCCTACTTGTTACCTTTGACATGTAAAAGATTAAACCCTCATTAGTAAACTGATAGGCAAACAGCTCTGAGCAAACTTTGCCCGTGGAAATCTTAAAGATTATTTATGCCACTTTTGCTTGTGTGTCATGCAGTAGAGAGACTGCTTTGCTATTTATTTTATTTATGCAGTTTAGTTTCTGAGAGGGAAATGAGAAAAAGCATTCATCAGAATTTCTTATTCAAGGCCTCTGCGGGCCTCAAAGTGTTCTGAGAGGAATCAATATGCAAAACGAGATGCTTGTTTCAGTTTGGTATACTAAAACATTTTATATTTTTTCTGCCTGTAAAAATGCTGTTAGACTGGTCAAACCTTTTAAAATGCTACATATTGAAAAATAAAAGGAAGTGTTCTATGGGGAGATGAGTAGCTTGCATACATGTTGTGGATACCTGTAAATGTATTTTCTGGAAAAAAAAAGTGCTGTATACATAGAAGAGACTGTCATTATTGTTAGGTTTCTTGAATTAGGACTGTTTTTTCTTCTGCCCAAAGTTAGTATTCCTGTGAATGCTAAAATAGTGGCAGAGATGTGTCATGTACTGCATGCACACATATCAGCACCCATGGACACAGGAACCGTTTTGCTTTGCATGTTTTGGATCCCATATGGACACAGAAAAAGGCATGGATGGAGTGTACTTCCAGTGCAGAGGTACCATGGGTAGATCCTAATGAATTTTAATTAGCTCCAGACTAAAACACCTACATTTAGGTACAGACAAGCAGTTTTCCACGTGAACCAAGGGCATGGTTCTGTTGTCTAAGTGCTGGTGAGATGCCCCAGTTATTCTGCTGGCCTCTGGTGGCTGCCCTGGAGGGGCGTGGGCCTCTGGCAGGTCCTGTGCCTGCTGTATTTGCCAGCCCTCCCAGGGAGACCTCAACAGCAAGGCTTTGTAACACGCATGGTGTTTGGGCAGCTGAATTAAGTTCAAGGTCTCCACCTGCTCAAAGAGTACCTACTTCAAATCCTTGCTCATATGAGTACATTTACATGCAAATGCTTAAATTTAAGTGCTTGCATCTTAAAATGAACTCTACCCCTAGTCTGGCTCCAGGTGAGCTAACTTGGCCAAGCTCTTTGGGTAGCCAGTCACAGCAGCTGTTCTATCTCACTTCACTGTGTTACGAACATGCTTGGAAACTTCTGTCTCCATTTTGTTCAGGATCACATGACTTTCTTCCTAATGCTATGCAGCTCCCTCCTCTGCAAATATTTCCCCTGAAATCAGTAAAACTTCTTGCAAGAGGAGATAACCCTCCAGGTTCAGAAAAGTTTGTTACCAGTTTCCTGGGAAGTACCACATGTGTGAGGGATTTTGGCTGGTTGGAAAGAGCAGTAGTTGCTGCAGAAAGGTAAATATTTATTAAGTATTTCCACATATTCATGTTCTACCCACCCTGATTTTTTAATTAGGAACCTCTGTGAGCCCAGGCAGGCTGTGCCACTTGTTCCCAGCCAAGGGGGGGACTCCTCTGGTTTTGAGTTTATGCATGGGTTCAAATGAGTTTCATAAGCAGGCACAGGATGACTTTTTCAAGTAAAGCACTCATGCCTGGTTTAAGGGAACGTATGCTGAACAAAAGTTTGAGAATAGAATGACATAAAATTAATTGGTTTATTAGTTTGCTGAAAGCCTATAATTTGATTCAAAGGTAACAGTTTGAAAGGCATTGGATTGCAACTTCATAAAATGTAGTTGTATTTACTATATTTAAATACACACACACACACACATATATAAATATGTATGTTAATAGCAAAAGGTAGTGCAGAAATAACATCAGCCCATTACAGAATGAGGATGGCCACCTAATAAACAGGGACATAGACAAGGCAGAGGTGTTTAATGCTTTCTTTGTCTCTGTCTTCCACACTGATGATGGGTTAAGGAGATCACAGGGCCCTGAGCTGGGGGACCATGGTTGTGACAGTGATAAACTCCCAGTCAGCCCTGAACTTTTATGGGATCTGCTGCTCCAGCTGGATCCCTATGAAGATTTCAAATTCCCTTTTAGAGTGTGTATAAAGTGTCAAATTTCTGGTAATACAAAAATCTAAAGAATACTTTTTCTTACTAATGAGTGAACCTAAGGAATTTGTGGTTGAAGTAGCCTTGGAAATTCCAAATACTTATCACATAACTTCAGGTGACCACTCATATTTTCTCATTCATTGCTTACAGTGTGGGGAAAGCACATACTGAACTTTCCCATCCACATTGAGACCCTGAGTCAAACCTCTTGCAGTATCCCCATGTTTGAGGAGAAATGGTGCCTCTTAACAGCATTTCCAAATGAAATGGCCAACAGCAGCAACTTTTTTGTTGTGCCATTTCAAGTTTTCCTTGGCCAATTTTATGAAACAAATAATACAAGAGATACTCTGTTTTTACAGAAGTACTTCAGCTCCAGCTCCTACTGACAATTATACTGCATGTCCAATGAAAGACAGTGGTGAGATTTGGTAACTGTAATGGACAGGCAAACAGTGGCACTTACTGATAAATGTGCATTTGTTAAAAGGTCTCTTTTTCATCCCGTGTAGGTACATTGAAAGCCAAAGGTATTTCACTGACATGCTGGGATTTTTTTCATTCTTCAGTAAAAGCATTTAACATATTGAAATTAGCTTTGTTGAAGCATATTTATTTATTGATGGTTTGGGGATATTTTTGCCTAGCAAATATCCAAATCTTTTTTTGTGCATACATTGTGAAGCCATACTTGCTGTATTTTCACATCCAGGAGATTGTGTTCTATTAGCTTAAATTCATTAGTGCTTTTTGATAGCAAACTGTACGGGAAATACAATTCAAATTGCTAGACAGAACCAAACATGCTGAAAAAGCTCATAAATTACCTATTGTGATCCACCATCATTTATCTTTTTGCTTAGATCGAAGGAAGGGGGTTGCAGATTGTCCCAGTCAGTGTGTTAGCGTGCAGAAGGAAGGATTTATTGTTAGCCATCTCCACCAGGGGGTCATAGGTTGGACTGGGAAGGATGTCCTGGGGGAGCATTAGCTGCTGAGCTCCTAAAATGGTCATTGGCCCTCAGTTTGAATGGTGACCACCTCTGTGCAGAGGATGGGGATCCTGAATAGCCCCACCCAGAGGAGCCTGGCAGGCAGCCTGCTGAGCCAGTCTGTCCTCTGCCTCAGAAAAGTGCCTTTCTCCACTGGGGACTCCTTGAACAAAACTCATGAAAGTAAGTGCCATGCTAATTTTTATTCTAAGTACAGCAGGGGATCATGGCTGTATAATGCCACCAGAGGAAGCATGTTTCCTCCTCCCTAGCAATAAGCTCAGTGCTCAGGGCAGTCATCTGTGATGTGATAGACGGAATTTCAGTCCCCTCTCCTGTCTGAGGGGAATTCAAAACCACATCTTCCATTTTAAAGTAAAGTCTCTGTGTAGCCCATTGGCTGTACCAGTCCCTGCCATAAAAATGATTTTGTACCTCTTGTATAAATACTGTTCATTATAATACCAAGATGTGCCTAAACAAGCCTCAGAGGAGGGTGAGTGCTCTGTTTAGCATAATACTTGCTTCTTTTCTCTGTGCTGGTTTTTCCAATGAGAAGTGGTAAAATTGTCTGTCTTCTGAAATGGCTTCTCTCTTAGTGATGAGCAAGGAGTGGGGAATGAAAGTTTGAACCTGTTTATGTCATTGAATAAATGATTATATTTATCTTTCTATATCCTAGATGAATGCTTTGGTTACTAAGACTGAAAGGAATTTGTGTCACTTCCGCACTGGGTGTCATGAAATTGGTGTTTTTGATGTATTCCTTTTAGCTCAAACCCATCAGAAATGGAGCAGAACCTGAACATAGGAAATGCCCTGCCAGATGTGACAGGAGTCACGTGGCCCAGGGCTTGGGCTGGGAGCTTGGTCTCTCGTATTTCCATCTCCCTAGGCTCCTGGCTGTCCAGAGTGGCCTGTGTTAGAGATGTTAGAGAGTACCCCTACTCTCAGGGTCTGTTTTTGGATCTCATTTCTTTCAAACACACACTGTCTGCCCTCACCACCCACTGTGGCAGCACCTTGCAGAAATCCTCTACCAAGCACGTGACATGGCTTTCTTGAATTCAGACTGGGCGACACCCTGCTTCAATGGAGCTCTGTCTGGCTGGGACAAGCCACTGCCTGTGAGCCTGCATGGATAGAGAGGCGTTGGGGTCCTGAGGGTGCTGATTTCAGCAGGTAAAGCATGGAGTCACTGTGATGTGATAGCAGCTGTGGGCTGGTGGCTGGGTTGCAATTTATCTTCTTGAAGTCTGGTTTCCAAATCAGGTCTGGATCTCTCTCTGAGTTTCTCCCTGCTCCCTTTCCTCTCTCGAAGAGCAATGCCATGTTTCCAACTCTTCTTTCAGCAGAGGGACAATTACAGACTCCAAACACAGCTGATGAATAAATATGTGGGTTTTTCTAGCATGGACCATCTTGTGAGGGAGAGAGGAGAAGTAGCTGTAATCAACACATTGTGAATTAGACCTTGCTCCCCAGTTAGCCTCATGTGTCTGTCTCATACTGCTCCATGTGCTTATGGGCAGCCAGAAACAGGAGGGAGAATGTAAACAAAACACTTGATTAACTCACTATTCCTTTCTTTCTGACTGTAACAGAATCAGCATGCAAATGCCATTCCGTGTTTTGTTTTTTTGCATTGACAGTGCAGCTACACAAAAAATATTATGATCTTCTGCTGCCAAATGCAACTGAATGAATTATTCTGAAGCACTCTGAAGCCTGTCTTTGTCACAGTCTCCTATTTCAGTCCCTGTCATGCACTGTGACTATTATTCATTATAGTTGATGGGTCGAGGGCAAAAAGGTGTCTCTCGCTTTGTTCTCTGGAGAATTTCGTCTTGTCTGTCTCACCTTCAATCACGGCTAATAGCTCTGCTGGAACAAATTCAGGAAGGGGCTGTGAGGAGATGATGAAAATATTTCACAGGGCAGTTTATATTTTAATAGCTAGTTTTAAAAATGAATTTGCTGGAGCAGACCAAAATGAAGATTGCTTAGAGAGATTTTTCTTACAAGCCTTTTAATTAATTTTTTTATTGTTATTAATCTTTAAGCCCTTTGCATTCTTGTTACATTTTTCCTATGAATTGCCATGAAGGATTGGGTTGTACTTTGATTGACCAATGACCATTTATCTTATGAATTCATTAAGACGAGTTACTGTTCAGCAAACATTGTGTTGGAGGAGAGAACAAAATAGCACTGCAGCTTTAGGATTGTGTTTTTGTAGGATGCTTTCACAAATTTTCAACTGCTGCCTCTACCTTGCTTTTTAAGCACATTGTGGCTGTGCTTGTGGCAGGTCTCATGTCACTGTTTTGATGTCCTGCAAAGGTCATAGTGGAGGAGTGTGACAGAGCTCACCATTTTGGCAGCAGCTCCGTGGCACATGAGTGAGGGTGGAATTGATGGACTCTTCTTAAGGTTTTTAGATTGTATTTACTATTGTTTTCTTGCAGGACTTTCTGACTTCTCTGTTCCACTGGAATGTCTATCTGAAAAGACAGAACTAAAATTCTAGTCCAAGAATTTAAGAAATACCATAATGTGTAAATGTTCCTAATTATTTCTGTCTGTATTTTTTCAAACAACTGTAGTTAATTGCATGAGGTAAGAGATGTATTTTGGTATTCTTAGCAAAGGTTTATGTTTCAGTCAGCTGTACAAATAAGTATCAAGTGATCAAGTATCAATAAAAGGAGAGACCTCTTGACATCAGTAGTTTGAATTACTATTTGCTTTTATGTTGCTCTCATTTCTATAAGCATATTGGATACAAGCTTTTGGATAACAAGAAGGGATTATAACCCATTGCTGGAAAAAAGGCAGACATCTCTGTTGATATTAGTATAACCTGTGATTTGATTTTGCATCTATATCCTGTAATTTTTTTACAAATTGTGAATTGTGAAAATTGTAAATTGTGATTGTGCAAAAACTGGATCAGAAGGATGGTATTAAAACCCTGGAGTGAGACTGAGAGAAACGGGCTCCACACCTGGCTCTACTGCAGGCGGTCTTTGGCAAGGTGGGCAAGTCATCCTACATGGCTCTTGCAAGATATATCCTCTAGAATGTAAATCCTTTGGGACACCCAGCAGATTGAAGACTCATTCCTCCTGTCCCTCTCTGTTTGTAGTCTCAACCTGAGATGCCTGTGGCTCAGTGCGATTGTCTTCGCAATATCAGGAGGCACAATGAAAATAAAATATCAATCTGTGCATACTTTCCAGAGGGGTATGAAAAAATTATATCTGATTTGAAGAAATTAAAGGTACTAAAGGTGATTTTTCAGATGACATCAGTGACTAAAGTAACACTCTCATTATTTGCTGTGATTTTTTTCAACTTAATTGCTTTGACACAAAATAAACACTGTATGTTGAAACCTTTTTAAATTCACTGTTTGAAGTGCTACCTTTTCACACTTTATTATTTTCCCCTCGGATTACAAGATTAGGATTTGTTTGAGAAGAAAATAGGGCATTTTGGTGCTAGACTTGATGAAATCATTGCCTGCAACTGTCAAGACAAAAGTGACTTGAAGACAGATCATCTTGTTATAGAAGACTTGCTTCAGCAGTCTGGAACTTACAACCAATTTAGCTACGTCAAGGCATTAAACCACCTTTTCAGTCAAGACCAGGTATGAAGTAATAAATTAAGTTTGTTTTACCAGATTTTAATGATGACTATTTTTAATTAGTTGCAGAAACCTGCAGTAAAGTAATTATGTTAAAGGTTGTAGTTGAGGGGTTCAGAGATAAAAATATTCACTTCATGACTAATGTAAGTGCTATCTGAACCTTTGTCCCCTATGTCATTAATTTTCAAGGATCTATGAATGTTGCAGTCCTTTTGCTGGCCTGTCTCTGAAAGCTGTGCTGCAGGGGCACGCCCAGTGAGCTCTGGCTGCTCGTGGGCTTTTGGGTCCTGGAGCTGCAGCAGCCCAAAGCAATGCCCTGACACACAACGGGTATGGGCAGGGGCTCCTCAGCAACCTCTCTACAGCCCTGGTGCTGTGCTGTGCTGTGCTGTGCTGTGCTGTGCTGTGCTGCTTGCTGGTGCAGATGGAGCAGAGCTCCTGCCACGTGTGACAGGTCTGGCTCACTACAAGTCAGGCGGGTTGCTGTGGTTTCACCCTCATGTGGTGTACACTGTCCTGGTGGCATTTTTTATGCTTCCTTTGGGGTACTCACAAATGAAAGTAAAAAGGAAGGATGCAGAATGAAATCTCTCTGTCATATATGAAACTCAAGAACCCCAGTATAAAGACTGGATTATTAAAAAATATGCAGATTAATTATCCTCCTTTTTGGGCCTTTTGGACAGTAGAAAATCTAGCAAAATTATTTGGGAATATATTTTTTTTTTTTACTTCAAAAAATGCCAGTCTCTGAATAGCTCTTTAGTTGAGTCTTGAAGAAACCATGAAAATATGAGACATCTCTTCTAAATAATTGCTTTTTAACACGGTGTAAAATACAGTTCTTTCCTTTCTTGTGTTGTCTGAGTAAAACCCCATCTCTGTTACATCCAGCTGACACAGAAAACAAGGCTACTCTTTGATTAGCACAGTAAAATCTGGGTTCTGTCTGTATGAGTAATGGAAGTGGTGCCTGAGTCTATGTTTATGTAGACTTAGCAGCCATTAAATTGTTTTATTTTTTCATGTGAACTTATCGAAGAGAATTTCATTCAGAGTGAGATAGGCAGAGGTTACAATCTCTGGAAAGCACCAGACCATCCCTTCTAGAATTTTCTACCCCACACCCCACATTTCTAATCTCAGTAATGGTATTGTGACCATTCCAGCTCTTGTGGAGCTCAGAGCTGGAAGACTGCAGAAATTCATATTTCAGGTAGGGGCAATGCTGCTTCTATTTCTGATTCTATTGGAAGGGACTCAAAATGAGTTATTCTTACCCTTTTCCATTAAGCATTCCTCTGCTTAGTAGCATAAATGTAATTAAGATTGTGGGCCTCATGACTCTTTTTAATGGAATTAGATCTCATGACTCACTCGGGCATTATCTGAAGAACGTCTCCCTGTACAAAATGACTCAATCACTAAGATTGCTGTCTGGCAGCATGCCAAGATGTTAGGACCCAAAGAGCTAGCACTTAATCTGATTCAGGGACATCTTTAATATTTTTTGAACATACATGCAAGCGTATTCCAAATGTCTTTCCCTCCAAAAAAGAAGTTAAGAATTTATTTCAGGCACAGTCTGCACTCTGAGATGTCTTACAACATTATTGATCCTTTTAAAGTAATTGAATTTAATTCTGAAACATTTAGCAAAATTTCAGATGAAAAAATAGTGCATACAAATCAGGACAAAGTTCAGGGCCATGAGGAGGTCACCGAGCACTGAAGGCTGCGACTACTGGCACTTTCATTTGTTTAGCCATTTTTCCTTTTTTTACTCTCTTGATCTCAAGATGGAGTAAAAGAATTGGGTCAGACTAAATATCCCATTATTAAATCCCCACCATTACATTTTGTCAAAAATGATCAGGAAAATGTGATGGGGAGCAGCAAGCTTTCTTGGTCGATGTCAAGTTGAACGTGAGTCAGCAGTGCCCTGGCAGCCAGGAGGGCCAGCCGTGTCCTGGGGGGCATCAGGCACAGCATCGCCAGCTGGGCAAGGGAGGGGATTGTCCCGCTCTGCTCCGCACTGGGGCGGCCTCACCTCGAGTGCTGGGGGCAGTTTTGGGTGCCACGATATAAAAAATATGTAAAGGTATTGGAGAGTGTCCAAAGGAGGGCAATAAAGATGGTGAAGGGCCTTGAGGAGAAGCTGTATGAGGAACAGCTGAGGTCACTTGGTCTGTTCAGCCTGGAGAAGAGAAGACTGAAGGGAGACCTCATTGCACTCTTCAATATCCTCATGAGGGAAAGTGCAGGGGAAGACCCTGATGTCTTCTCTGTGGTGACCATTGATAGGACCCAAGGAAAAGGCATGAAGCTGAGTCAGGGAAGGTTTAGGTGGGATATCAGGAAAAGGTTCTTCACCAGAGGATGCTTGGTCACTGGAACAGGTCACTTGCCCAGGGAAGTGGTCACAGCACCAGCCTAGTAGAGTTCAAGAAGCATTTGAACAATGCTCCCAGACACATGGTGTGACTTCTGGGGCTGCCCAGGAGTTGGACTCAGTGATCCTTGTGGGTCCTTTCCAACTCAGAATATTCTAGGATACTATGATTCTTGTAGTACCTCTTTCACCTTCTGAGCATAGGTAGTAGTGGGACTTCTTGGTCTGAAGGCTGTTTATATTTAAAATTTCCCAGTGGATTAATCTTTCCTGAAGTGGTTCAACCATTATTACTCCCACTTTAATCTTCTTTGGCACTCAAAATGCGTTTATGTACTGTGCCAAATTCTAACCTATTTCTTAGTTTAAATCTTGTCTTCCAGTGAAATGAGAAGAAATGTGCTATAACCATATTCTTAAAATCAGTCATTTATATCTGAGATGATACTTGCATGACAAAAGGCTTAATTTTTAAGTATGCAAAAGTATTTGCATACTTAGTTTTAAGTATGCAAAAACTAAACTCCATTGGTTTTTGGTAACAAATCATTGTTAATCATTTAACAATGATTTGTTACCAAAAACCAATGGAGTAAAGAGGAAGTGCAGGTTCTACCTGTACCTCTGCAGAGGTCTTGGATTCAACTTTATCCAGTTGTAGGTATCTGGACTTAGATATGCTGGTCGGGATTTTAGTGTGTTCTTCTTATTCAAATTATTGCCCCAATTTATTATTTCTCTGTTCATTGCCAGAATGAACAGAGAAATGCCTTTCTCCTTGTAAAAGGAAGAGGGAATAATTATTAAATTAACACAATGAATCATTATCAAAATATATAGTATCAAGTACAAAATTTCTCATGGTGATAAACAGTGAGCAGTGTCATTCTTTATATTTGTTCTAGCCTGACAGAGGCCAACTCATCATCATTTATGGTAAGTTGCTAGATGCCATATGGTGTTAATATCAGAATGGGGTAGTTTCAGTCATCTAAAATGAAGCTGTGTGACATGACACAGAACTTTATGAAAGGTCAGTGGATATACAAGAACCTAATAATACCTATTCAGTGATCATGCAAGATCCTTTTAATTGCTGAAAGCGTTTTCCCACATGCTGGTGCTGAAACTATACCACAGTCTAAAAAGATATTAAAACATTGGCAAAACTTTCCAGAAGAGAAGTTTTCTGAGGGTTTAATGTAAGCAGCAACTGCATGTATACAACTTTAATATGTCAGTTCAAGAAAACATTGTCTGCTGCCTATTACATCTATTCTAGGATGTGTGATTGATATGCTGCTCCAACAGACACTCACCTACAGACCCACCTAAAACATGAGACTCTGCCAACAACTGTAGGTGTTAAGCCTATGCTGATCCACTGCTGAGGTAGAATTGACATGGCAAGTTGTTTTGTGCTTCAAGTAAATACCAATAGAATTTAAAATAGTAATAATTGTTAAATTCTGTCTTAATGATAGGGCCTGATCTGTTGCTCAAATCAGTGAGTGAAAAATCTGTCCTTTCTGAAATAGACAGGCACTTTCCCATAGACCTCTGTGGGGCCAGGCTACAATATATAGCTTGTAGAATTAGTTGCCTGTAGATAAGGCCCATAATATTGAAAATGTTTCAGAAAAAAATGGTGGTATTATTATTTCTGATTTATAAAGCAGAAAGCTAGAGCCACCAAGGTGAAAGACATAATTACCACACTCTTAGTCATGAACTTTTCTGGCTCCCTAGGGGGAGAGTCATGGGCATGACTGTTCAAAACAATGTGTGAAGCAATACTCAAGTACAAAATATTTGGAAACTTCACCACTTGGCCCCAAAAATGCAAGGAGCCAGTTATCTAACACAGAGTCATTTGTTTCTTTACTTCATGACTTTACAAAATGCTTTGGATACCTGTGGATAAACAGTCTAATCAGTGAAAACTTTTGATTTCTTTGAATGCAGCAGCCATCTGAACACACTAAAATGAGTGAGTGGTTAAATGATTACTGATGCATTTACCCACAAATGCTTTTGCCCACAAGCTATGGTTAATTTTGTTTTCAACCCCTGTTAGACTTAAATCCATTCTTTGCAGTGCTCATAATAACTGTTAGTATGAACATTTCTTAGAGTAAGTGTTTAATTTTCTGAACCAATGGGGTTGTCATAAGGAAAGCAGAATCCTGGTTAAGCAGGAGGCAGCTGCACATGTGATAAGGGATCTTTCCATAGACTTTTGACAATTTTTTCTGTGTTGTTTCTTACCAAAGGGGTGGAAGATGCGAAAGGTCAAAGTCCTACTATTGGAATGCTGGACCTCCAAGTTAGGATTCTTCTCTTCAGCCAGTCTTGGTGTGGAAAATGTTCCTAGGAACTGTGCTGAGGGATAGTGCTGAGTGCTCCATCTGTTCTCCTTTACTCTCTGCTGCCACTAAAACAATGCAAAAGAAATATTGTGTGCTTTCAGTTAAGTGGAAGAGATATATTAGGAAAAAAAAAGAAACAAAGAAAAAAGGAAATCTATCTTTCAATTATGAGGACTTATAAAAGGTATGGAGGAGAAAATAAATTACCCTCACTGTAATGTCCTCTCACAGTCAAATTTTTGCCTTCCTGAAATATTTATGAATATTGCTTTCTTTTTATTTTTTTTTTCCTTCTTCTGTGTAGCATGTGGTCTTCACTTGGAGAAATTAGTCTGGTGTATCTTCAAAAGCTGAACTTATCTGAACAACGTCCATCAATCTGACAGATACACTGCTTTATTAAATTACTTAAAGACACTGACAAAGCCCATAACTATGAATCTTAATCTTAAGGATCTCAATTCTAATTTGTACAATGTCTTCCACTAGATTAGCACAGAGAAAAGATAAAGTGAAAAGCTGACTCTGTGTACAAGCTAGACAGTGCACAGCAAAGCCCAAAATCAATAAAAGCAGCAGAAAGTCTGCTGCTCTCCTTTAGATATTTACTAATGGAGTGAAGGCATTTTTATCAAATTACCTGGATTACAGAACAGACTTTATTTTATATGGGATTTTCCCTTTTAAGGAGGAATAATTTTATTGTGGAAACAGTAGTTTTCTTCTTCTTCTTCTTAGCAGAAAAAAGGCACAACACATTTATAAATACAATAATAAATTCTTATGATGCATTTTGAACCTTCCTAAGAGAAATTCCACAGATGGAGAAAGGGAATACATGGTTTTCAGGTACTGGTGAGCCATAAAACAACTCCTCCCATGTGGAAATTTCCAGACATCTTTGTCATTAGGACATTCAAAAATGGTACTCTGTGTAGTGACTGAAAGCTTGAAATGTCATTGTATTATTTTTTTCTTTATATCCAGTTAGATCTTCCTCTGTTTCAATTTGTGACTACTGTCAGTTGTTCTCTCACATTCCCTCATTAAAGAGCCTCAACCTGTCTCTCTTCTCTTAACTGTTGGAAAATTGCTATTAGGTTCCCCCCAGGACTTCTCTTCTCCAGACAAGAAAGTCACAAGGGTATATTTGAGACATAACACACATTTGTGACTCAAGTCCAACACCAAATTGTTTGTTTGTTTTATTGCCATCCTTACAAAAAGGCATCAGTGAAAATTAAGTGTCATTTTACTGAAATAAAGTGCCAACATGGAAAGTCAAAGCAACATTAATGCATTAACTCCCCCCCCCACCCCGAAAACTCTACTTCGTTATGTAAGTATATTCTGGGTAACAACTTGATAAGCAATGCTAAATTGAGGCTTAAATTCACCTTAAAACTACCTAGTCTTTAGTAAAAATTATGGCTTTTAAAAGTAACAGTAATCTTATTCTTTTCACATCTGCACACAGAAATCCTACCTAAACCAGAAGTCAAACATTACTATATTTATATTCCCTTGAAGAGGGAATTTGCCTTTTCAGCAACAGCCTTCACAAGGAAGGCACTTTTATGGTGACTTCCCCTCCCATGTCAGTTAATGTGTGCAGGACACCTCCAGGCTCATCAGCTGGTGTTCCTTTGTACTCAATTTAGATGTACAGCTTTTTCTTTATCTCTTCATTACCCATGGAAGCTCTGACTCCTGTAAATGGAAAGAAACAAAAATCTGTAGAGAATACTCCTTTCCAAACTAGGTGTGTGATTGTTTTCCTTGGGGCAGAGTTAATTTTCTTTATAGTAGCTATGAAGGGGCTATGTTTTGGATTCCTGCTGGAAACAGTGTTGATAACTAAAAGGGTGTTTTAGCTATGGCTGAGCAGAGTTTCACAGTGTCAAGGTCTTTTCTGCCCCTCACCCCACCAGTGAAGGGGCTGGGGGTGCAAAAGGAGTTGGGAAGAAACACAGCCAGGACAGCTGATCCCAAGTGAGCAGAGGGACATTCCATACCATATGGTGTTGTGCTCAGTGTGTGAAGCTGGGGGAAGAAGATGGAAGGGTAGAACATTCGGAGTAATGGTGTTTGCTTCCCAAGTCACTGTTATATGTGATGGAGCCAGGCTCTCCTGGAGATGGCTGAACACCTGCCTGCCCCTGGGAAGTGGTGGATAAATTCCTTGTTCTGCTTTGTTGGCGTGTGCAGCTTTTGCTTTCCCTGTTAAAGTGTCTTTATCTCAGCACATGAGTTTTCCCTCTTTTACTCTTCTGATTCTTTCACAAAGCCCACTGTGGGGCTGGGGGCTAAGCTGCTGTCTGAGCTTAAACAGCAAGTAACAGAAGTATGTGTGGTAAGACACCAGTGCCTTGTGCCTCTCTTGTTACTTGAAGCATAAGGAGCTGAGGACAACTCATGTAGGCTTACATAGTTAAGGTTTAGATGAAATAAATAATCTATCTTAGATTAAAGAAGAAACAGGCAGATGTTTACCTTATGCAGTTCCAGTTCAAATCTACAGGCTTAATTATTACAACTCCTATGCAGGAAAAGAGATTGGGCCTTCCAAAGAAAGTACCACATGGAATGCTTAGGACAATAACCAGCATGTGCATGTAACTTCTATGTTCCTCACCTGATTCCTCATTAAATGTCCAGACTAGAAGAATGTTGACACAATATGGAAATCCTTCTGTAGAACTAGATACTCTTGTTATGTTCCACAATAGATGGAGTAATTCAACTCTTTACTACTGTGAAAGACTTAATGGATTCTGATATACTGCTTCCTACTAGCAGAAAAAAGAGGTTTTATCTCATTTTCTTATCAGGACATCGCAGGACACTTTCATTAGTGTTGGCTGAGGAGCTGCAGTAGTTCACTGTGTATTTCTGGAACAAAATGCTTTTGTGATGAAAAACAGGCACCTGGGTTTTAGGTGGAGTAGTAGAAAAAAACAGGTTGGTAGGCACTTGTGGAAGTCAGCTAGTCCAACCTCTTGCTGAGCACTGGTCACCTCTGAGAAAAGCCTGAGGAGATGTCTTTAAGAAGAGATGAGTCCTGAGATTCTGTTTCTTTCTGCTGACTGTGAGAGGAGAGCAGCTTAGGTATTGATGTTGATGCTGGTGGTACTGAGGTGCAGGGTAGAAAACTGGAACAGTTTCTTAGTCCCTGCTAGAGAGAGCATTTCATTTTTATCATATCAGGGTCTTGTGGAATTGGATCACACTGTCCATAATGCTGTCTTCAGATTGCTTAAAAAGTCACTTGTCACTTGTTTAGGCAGGACGTGAAGCATAAGAAATAAGTTCAACTGCTTGTGCTGAATGTGTTGTGTATGTGTAGTCTGGTGTGGATGGTGCCTTGAAAGCATACAGCATGTCAGCAGCTGGTTGGAAAGTGATCTAAACTGCTGAATTTAAAAGCTGTGTGCTAAATGGGCCTACAGTTATCAGTGGTATGTCAGTTCCTATGTTTGCACCATGAGAAATAAAGAAATTTAGCAGGTTTAAGTTACCTAGTACTAAATTGCCTCTTTGTAAAAAAATTCCCAGCCACGTGTATTTTCTGCCCCTATATACTTACATGTATATTAATATTGTTTGATAAAAGGCTTCCATAGATACACAGGCATTATGCTTTTTTTACTATTTCTTCTCTAATTTACAAGTCAGTATGAATTTCCTTTTTCCATTTTTGGCATCAAGACAGTGACTCAAAGTCACATGCAGGTTCAGAAGATGCTCCATGTACTTGGATACTCTTGTAGTGCAGAAGCTGTTATGGAACTTGTTTTCTGGCAAATTGCATTAGAGAATACGCTTTATTTATTTGATTACATTGCCATTGTGGGGCAAGCACAAGCAATTTAGAATATTAAACTGAGGCTGCACAGAAATGTGAGAAGTCTATTTAGGGCTCTCAAAATTTGATTCTTTTGATAAGAGAGTATCTTGTGCCAAATGAACATTGGAGTGGCCTTCTGATTACTTTCAAATGTACACTGTAATTTCATTATGGCAACCTTGAATGCAGAGTTATATCAGTTCCTTACAGGCTGACTCATCTCTGCTACACTCTGTTACTCCATAAAGGGTCAAATCTCCACTTCTTACTTATTTATCCCCTACAGAAAATTCCCATGGGCATCTAAACCACATATGGTTTTGAGACACAACACATTTTGGGAAATATCTTCATGAAGTATTCAATGGCGAAATTAAATGATGCAATGTCTTTAAGTCCATTATTTTGTATTGACCTCTGCATACAACAGCATGGAGGGCAATGCTATTTTGGAAGACTCCCTTTCCATTTCCCAGAGTGAAAAGAGGGTACAGATGCTGTTTCAGGCACTCTGCAATACTCTTGTTTGACTGCAAAATATATGACCTTGCTGGTGCACTGAGCACCATGACTGTAGCTCATTTCTGAGCACAAGATAAGGCATTTAAGCATTTCTTTTATGTCTGTGAGCCATGACTTAATCATGAGTCATACCCTGTAGTTTTGTATAGACTGAAGAAAGGTGCTGTTGTGCCCTCCATTTATAAATAAATCTACAGTTTGCATCTAAATTATGCAGTAATGTACTATAAAGTTTGAGCAACATTAACTTTTTTCCTGCCTTTTTTTTTTCTCAATTAAATTGGAAACATACTGTATGAAATGTTTAGACATTAAATAGAAATAGAAGGGGAAGAGTGGCTACAGACTGGCTGTAATCCATTACCTGTATACAAATCAATCTGAAGTAATTATACAGCACATCTTAGACAATGAGGATGTAACAGGCAGAGGACCACCTATCACCTTTATGCTGCAAGGGAAGGGTCACAGTTTAAAAAGGCTATCTCTTTGAGAAGATTTGATAAGTCAGTCACAGTACTGAACACTTCATCTGCTTCACTATGGCTAGAGCTGGGATCATCACCCTCTTTTCCACCTGCATGTGAGCTGAGACTTAACACTTCCTGCACCTTGTTACTAGTATCAAAGGATGTCACACACAGGGAACCTGTGAGACAATGTGATGTCCAGAGCTCTCACAGTGCCCCTAGAGCAGTCAGTGACTTCTTCAAGGGTTTCCACCTTTCGGTAAGAATGGAGTGATAGTGCTTAAACACTCAAATCAATGCCACCGTCTCTACCTGCTCACATGATGATCTGCCCCAGTTCCTTAGGAAGGGCCGGGGTTAACCTCCTTTGCCTTGGAAGCCAGAGGGTTGATACTGGATTGCAAAGAGCTGCCTTAGTGGTATGTTATTATGAGGCAGCTCATCTCTGCTGGAAGTTGTGTTTGTTGCTGCTTTACTTGACAATTCTTTGAGCTTGGATGATACAAATGACACTGGGGAGTGGCTATCAGTTTGCATTAGGGAAAAGTAAACAACGTACTTGACTTTTCTAATTGTTCTAGACAGTTTTTGTTTTTTTTTTTTTTTTAAGACTGCTGTTTTTAATATGCCATCCTCTGGTCATTTTTCTGCTTTCAGACAGAAAATTTCAAAGAAAGAATCTCATCCATCTTGTCCTGAATCTGCCAGAATGCTGTAGACAGCTACGCTACCTGATGTTTATAGGGCGAGATTGAACCATTGATTTTTCACATGAAACTCCCCATTGCCCTGAATGAATTCTAGTGAGGTAAAGCTAATGGCATAACTGCAGCCCTTACAGATGAACAAGACCTGGTTCATCTGGCATTCTGTTTTGTTTTACAATTTCTGATTAAAGCATTTCTCTGTTAGTACGCATTTCTTTCTTTAACTTGCTTTCAAACTGTTTGTAGTGAAGCAGTTGAGAGAAGAGTGTCTCAACTATATATTATGCAACAAATGTGTTACTGCTATTCTCATCTCTGATAGAATAATAAATGAAAACATTACTTAATGATTTTTTTTTCTGTGCCAGTTCAAACCTCTGACACTTGCAATTTCTATAATACCTTTGAGAAAGAAACTCAGGCTGGAAACTGAGTTGCTTCAGAGTGAGACTGTAAACAGCTGCTCCCACATCTCTGTGCAAAAATGATTCTTAATCACTGGTGATTTCTCAAAGTTGAGCAAGGGAGATGAGGCTGGCTGACTGAATCCTATGCTTGATGAACAAATGGAGTTCCCACCACTCCCACTCTGATTTTTAAAAAAACATTATCTCTAGGAGAAATGGAGGAATGTTTGCCAAGGGTGAAGCTGCGTGCTTTATGTTTAGAACAGCTAGTGATCCTAGTAACTCAAATGAACTCCAGATGTTGAATTATATCTCCTGCTCTGTAGCGCAATGAGTAGATTTAACTGTCTTTCTCACACACAACATGGCAATTCTCCAGCACTTCTGGGCACAGGTGTGATAGCAACATAAGACTACTGAAGACCGGAGTTGTTATGTATCACAGAAAGAAGTCTGTGTAAAGTAACAAGCATGAAAATATGCAAACCCAACTCCCACTTTTCACTCCAAATGCAAATCTATAATAAGTGCCAGGAGAGCAGAAATAAAAGACAATGTAAATTAATTATTTACTTTAAATATAGAATTTCAAAACACAGAGCTACCAACCATGAATGAAACATTCTCTTGGAGAAGAGAAAACTTGCAATGTGTTTTTTGCTTTTCTAGCAGCTTATAACAGGAACATGTGGTACTTTGAGACCACATTCAACTAGAAAGAGATTGAACTCTGCCCCCTTAAGGTTTTGCCACAGATATTCCAAATTTTGCACCCACAAAATGATAGATGCCCTCAATTATGGTCAGGGAATGTTTTCTTAGTAATCTGTAAATGCTTTTATTACTATGTGTGCTACTGGGAGCCTTTTTCACTGCTAAATCATAATTATTCCCTTCTGTTTGCCAGTATTCTAGTAATTTTTGCATTCCATATTCATTCTAACTTCCCTGCCACTCACTGCAAGGATTCATTTCACTATTTTATTTACTTAAAACATTTCTATAACTTTTCATATTTTTCCTCAGGTCATTTGCGAATATTGATGCAAAACTCGGACAGGGGGAAGAAAGTGTTTTGAATACTTTCAGCTCAGGGAAGGAGAATAAAATACATAACCATGCTGAGTTTTGATTGACTAGCTGATTTCTTTCCATGTAATAGTAGCGTACTGTGATTCTGCTCTATAGTGCAGAGTATATTCTCCTAGCAGAATATACTCTTAGGGTCTCATGAATTGTCCCTTAGTGGCACTGAACATCTGCTGAGGTTTCTTTTGATCCCCCTATTTCTCTTTTTGCAAGCCCATGAGAGAAGCAGCTTGCTTGTTTTATAAGCTTGGAGTCTGATTTCTCCCTTCAGGGATGAACCATGTGTTTCTGCATCCGCGTCTCTGAATCATTGCCATGTTTTTGTTTTACTTTCAGGATAACCTCATAGAGGCTGGCTTGCCCCATGGACAAATGTGGAGAGTGGAAGACTGAAAGATGATTTTTTCAAGGGCTGATCATTTTTGGTCTGCCTTTCAATGGTTGGCATGGTTAACTGTGTGTCTGGGAGAGTGGCAACTGCCTTCCAGGGCTGATCTGTTTGATATAATCAACTGCTTTTCAAGCTTTCTCTGTACTAGCTGAACACCACAGTAAAAATGACTAAGACAGATTAGCTGCCTTTGAATTTGCCTGTATATATTTTCTGCTTTAAACTTTTAAAAGTCTCAGAACCTCTGTCTGGGACCAGAGATATCAAAATTATCCTACTTAAACAATCAACTTTGAAATTTATTACACACTTTATAAATATATATTTGGAAAATTACAATAAAGAGTTAAGGATCTCATGAATCTCATCCTGCATGTAATGCACTATCTGGAAAGTTCCCATTGTGTTTAAAGAAGATGGAATTGAGCTACTGCTTTGAAACTGGCATTGTCTCAAATAAAGAGTAAGGATATGTAACATATGAAGAGAAAAAGCTATTTCTGAATGATGTAGAGGAGTTATATGGTGGGTGGAGGGACTGGGAATTTAAAATGTTCTGTTGTCTTTATTCGGTGTTGGTCCTCTCTCTTGTGCACTGAACATCAAAATACTTGGGATTATAGGCAGATGTCAGTCTTTCTTCCTGCTAATCTTCCCTGTAAATGTGCTTTTTCTTATCAAACATGTACCTTGTGAGTAAATTAAATGGATTCTTAAGACCTGTATCAATCAACTGTGAGAAAATAGAAAATTATTGCTCGCAAAGTTCGCAGGTGACCTCAAGCTACTGGGTAAGTAAATAAAGAGAGGGACAAGCTAGTTATATGGAATGAGTTGGATTATTCTGTAAGTGGGTTGATCTCAGTTGTGGGCCTTTGAAGACAGCTGTAGACTGGATTTGGAAACAAAGAATGTAGGTTCCACTTCTGAGATAGGACACTGTCATGCTGACATTGAAAAGGTCTTAAGAGGAAGGTACAACTATCAGGATAGACATTTCCATTGAGGTAGTCAGCCAAAGAACTAATGTGACCTGGGAGGTATCAGCAAAGACACAAGTAGGAGGAGAGGCAGGGCATCTGTGTCATGGCAAGGCCATCACTGGAACACTTCAGCTCTGAAGTCCTAATTTTGAGGATTCTTCTGAAAAGCTGAAAAAGTTTTGAAAGAGTCTAAGCTGTAGTCTGGAGAACAGGTAGAAACCTGAACAAATTACCTTAAATTATTCAAGTTGCAGATGTGATATTGCCTACAGATACCTATATGTAGGAAGTGCTTCAGAAAAACAACAGCTCTTTAATGCAACAACAGAAAACTCAGGACTGGTATCTTTTCTGGGCAAATAAAAATTTTAAACAAGTTGCAGACATTTTAAATGGTGAATGTGCCTAGTTCCTGGAGCAATTCAAGGCAGATGTGGTGTATTCCCACTGCTAGAATTTTAAGAAACTTGGTTGGACATATTTCTGAAATACTTGATTCAGATTCAGCCAAAGTTCAGGGATAATATGGAGTACATTAGGTGAAGTTCTAGTTCCAGGGTTTAGACTAAAAAATCAATGGTTCCTTCGGAAGCAAGGTTTGGTGAGATGTTTAAAGATGTCCTGTTTTAGTGAAGAGGGATACTGTCAGCATCACTGCCTGTGCTGAGAATGGCATTATCACACACTCATTAGTATTTCAATATTATTAGACCTTTTAGTCAAGGAATCTGCACATTTTCAGATACATTACTTGGGACATCAACCTCTCCCCTTTTTTGGGTCTCTGTCACTCCTCTATCTCATTTGGATGGCAAGATGGGTTGTAGACATTTCCTGATAGAAGCTTCACCCCATGCTGGAGCAGAAAGACAGCAGTTTGTCCACCTTCCCTGAAGCATGGGAATTGCTGCATCTGCATTAGCTGTCCCTGTCACCCACCCATACATTCCCATATGACCCTGCTTGTTCACCAGCTCTGCTCTGATGGCTTCGTAAGGAAGATTGCTGCCACTTGAGGCTGGGAAGGGGAAAAGAAGCAAACTGTAGTGAAAAGACTGTGCAGAGGGTTTAGTCCAGGAGGAGTAGGAGGAGGAATGGGAAGGTGGCACAGGTGGAAGCACAAGAGAACCAGGTAGCCAAGGCCTGGGCTAGTCTGGGCAGCACTCCTGGCACTTGTATGCAAACCAAATTGTTTAGCACCTCGTAACTCCGTTATTATTCAGTAATTGTAATGGGGTGGCAAGACCTAACAGAAGGAGTTGGAACATTCCTAAACCTCAACAAGACATGGGGGGAGATGCATGCATATGAAACAGTCTGGAAGGAGGAAGACCTTTAAATCAGGTTGGAATGAGTTGTGGTGCTTTCAGGAAGAGCCTGCTTGGATATGACACTAAAAGCTTCTCTGCTGGGTTGGTGTACAGCCTGCTAACCTGACTCAAGGTCTTAGCTCAGATCTTGGCCTAGCTGAGAGGACCTGAACAGGGACAGGGACACAGGGTCTCAGCTATGGGAACAGCTTGGTCACAACTGATGTGCAATGGTTGCAAGGAAAATGACAGTAGTTCCCTAAGTTTTATAGAGTTAATTAAACACATGGACAAATTTTTCAGAACTTGGTCAGAGCTCTCTAAACATCAACTCAAGGTTGTAGATACATCTCAATACAGAGTCTGAATGTCTTGATTCAAAGAGCTTCCCAGTAAACCAGAACGTAGGAATTATGTCCATACCCAGAAACAAATTATGTTCACCTTGTAATTTGATTTTGATGATCTGTTTTGCAGTTATCTCCTTTGGCTCTGAGTCATTACTTGTAGTAGAAATACTGACACATTTAATGGCTCAAAACAGCATGTGGAAACTTTCCACTCTTCCCTCTGCCTCTGCTCACCAGGACTCATTCACTCACTCACTCGTGTTTTAGCAGCAGAAAAACATGAGACTGCTTATAAGCATGGGGTATTAGTGTGCACCTGGGAAATGCTGATAAAGTTCTTCTCATACAAGTAATGGTGATTCTATGCCAGACTGAACCTCACCCATGTTGAGCATCTGGAAGGATGAAAGACTTCTGAACACTGAGGCTTTTCATCAGTGTTTTTCTGATGACCAGGTTTTGTTTTACTTATTCCATCCTCTCTGAATTTCTACTCTAACTTCTCTGCAGGTAATGCAGATTGTTAGTGGGGATCTCACTGGAGCTGTACATATTATTTTTTTTCCCTGCAATCTGAAAACTTAGAAGAATAGATAAAGGTCCCTAGTACCTTCTTGCAAAGCAGATAAGGAGAGCAGAAATGGATTCGCTTGAAAAGCCCCAAACCTAAAAAAGGTCTTGTTACAAATTAAGCTGCAGCCATTCTGCCACCTCTGTAGGCAGAACCAACTTTAAAAATTGACCAAATTGCAAACAATGACAGCTAAGCACTGCTTTGTTTCTAATTTAGAGAAGCTGCCTTCCTTAACTTCCAAGCTGTAGACGCACAGCTGATGCTTGCTCTCAGTGTTGATTTTAATCTGTATGTTACTTTCAGTGTCAAAGATAACTAGACTACAGTAAAGGCTAGCACTGTTTGTCAGCAACTTACTAAGAAACAGAAAATAAAGCCCATCTCTAAACTTACATGATCTCCAAAAAGCAATGTTTTTGTCCATGTTTGTTGCTGTGGCTGCACATGGAAAGGAGTCCTTTGTGTTGAGAATTATGTAGTTATGTAAAAACAAGGAAAATACTGACTCCTGAAAACTTTCTAATTATACTATTAAGATTTAAAATTCTATTCTTGCCCCTGATACCTAGGAGCAGTACTTGAAGCTATATTCATAAAAATACTTCTGACTCATTACCAAGAAATACTATTGCAGTACAGCAACCTTTTTTTTGCCGAGTAGAGGGAGATTGAGAAGGCATTTAGATCCAGAAAATCCTGCTCCCCTACCTAATGATCTGCCGTGGCTGCTTTGCTTACTGACAATTCTTCAAATCTGTATTGCTGCCTGGGCTCAGCAGGCAAGAGACTTCACAAGTGACCATTGGGGGGATGGAAAAGGGTCTTTTTCTGCCTATAGCCCTTCAAAGGGTTTGATTTCATAAGCCTTTTTATTAAACTTGTAGCATGTTCTTCCAGACATTTTTAAAAATGCAGCCACGACTACAGTTTTTTCTTTATACATACAATGAGTAGGTATGGTGTTCCTTTTTAATTAAATTGCCAATGATTGAAGCATTTGCTAACAGATGGGAGGATTTCTGCCTTTTGAGCACTTCCTCTTCAAGCCAGGGAAGGTTCAGACATATGTATCCTATCTCCTAGGAGAAGCTCTGATTAAAAGATTGGGCTAGGTCATGGCGTCATTGACTCTTCACCTATTGGAAACAGGTCACTAAAAACCCTCTGCAGGATCCACTGGATGAAGAGAAAGAGGCTCTGTGGCTGTCTAGGACAACCACAGGATCGAGTAGAGAGCTCTTAGGCTTGGATGAAACAGCAAAGAATGAGGACTTGAATTTTGGGGGGGATCTGGGCCAGCATGACTGCTCGCCAATATTTTTGTTTGCTTCAGCAGGAGCTGAAGCCTTTTTTAGTTTGTCTATTTGATTTTTTTTTACATGTCAATAGACTCGATACCTACCATTTGTACTTTGCAGTTTGGAACGAACTGTCTGACTTAACAGCTGGAGGAGACAGTAAATCTTTAGGGCTTTAAAAGCATCTTTGAAAGAGGTCGAAAGTCCAAAGGGGAAAAGTAACAAACCTTTGACTCTCTGTACCAAAAAATTATACCTTGATGAAGTAAAGATCTGGGGAAATACACAGGGGCAGGGAATTAGATGGGGGAGATGGAAATGCTGAAGATTAAAATGATAAACTGGAAAAGCAGAAAGGGAGAGAGTGAGGGGGTAGCTGATAGTAAACAGATAGATTGATGGTGCAGACTTTCTTTTGAAAAGGCTTTTTTAATTGTCAAAGCTGTAGCAAGCATCTTTTTTTTTTTAATCCTCTAGATACTTTTCTCTAGAAGTCTTATTTAACACCATAATTACATAGTTTTGTGCTCAGTTAGCTTTATAAGCCTCAGTGGAGGATCATGAGCATCCCTTTCACACAACCCTGCATTTTTCTGCTGTTAATTTAATGCTTATGAAGAGCCCATAAATTTGTATTGATCTTTTTTTCTCCTTGCAGACTTCAACCATATTAGTATATGGAACAGATGGGAGTCTTTAACTCATTAGAGGGAACAATTTAATACTGATCCCACCAATATGTTATATTTTTGCCTTGGAGACAGAATTTTTTTTGTAGAGGGTGTAGTTATATGCATCTGCTATTGTGTGTGTACCTAGATGGCAGATTCTGAAGCTACTGAGGCAGAACAAGGGAAGCAGGAACATTGCAGAGTCGATGAAGGAGAGACCTTTTGGCATGCTACCAAGCAGAAAGCATAATTAGAATGAATTTATAACCATAGTGCAGCCACTTAAGAAAAAACAGGAATACACAAGCACAGCTTGGGATGGTTCAGAGTTTGACCTGTTCATGTTTAAAAAAACTGCACTGATTCTACTGGTAAATGCTCCACCTCCTTTACATTTAATTACTCTTGGACTTTAAATGCTCCGGAGTGTTTTCTACTTTAGTGCTCCTCTGAAACGGTAACATCTGGATGGCTTTAAGGACTGATTTGAAGCAGTAAAACAGAAAAACCTGTGGTTCTGTTATTAACAGATTCCTTCCATCAGGTTAGCTTTCTCCTTCTTTTGTTGTCATTGCTGAGTTTAGATTTCTGAAAGGTTAATGTATGAACTAGCGGGGAAAACACATCCAATGACTGGTGATTTGAGCAGCAAGTAAAACTTTAATTGCACTAGTGTTATTGGATGTGCATAGGAACGTATAGTGCAAACAAAACCATGACTACACAGTACATTTGGTTTATTTTTAAGAGTTTTTATAGTCTCAGAAAAATAGTAAGGAAAAACAAGTAGATATCATCCAAGATAGAAACATTCATAAACTGGACAACAGATACATTGTGTGGTTTTTCTTCCTATGTTTCTAGTTAGTACGAACAGGCCCAGAAAAATAGATCTTCATTCTTCTAGAAATTTGTCTTCTCCCATTACTTATCACGTAACATGACACCACAATAAAGTCAGTAGTTGCCAATGCCAGCCAGATGTTAATTAATTTCATAAGAGCAACTAATTATGGTGCCTTAAGCTGCATCTCCATCTCTTTTTACTTTTGTCCTCCCAAAGAGCTGTCATACTGGTTCCTGAAAGTTCAGTTTCTTTCCTTTTAAGCAAATTACCAAAGAAGATGAATGTAATTTCAGATTATAGACTGAAGTAAAGAATAAACTGCAAGATCAGATAAATTCCTGTTCTAGATTTCATAAAATAAATAAATAAATGTATAAGACCCATGCAAACATTTTCTAAATGTATGTTTGATTGAAAGAATATCTGTAAATCAGTGGTTTCAGACTTTCTAATTGCTTAGTAAAAAGGGCTTACAGAACATAAAAATTCTACAAATTTCAGTTTCAGCTTCTTTAAAACTGAAATTTATTAGTAACTTATTTGTTATTTATATTGTTTTCTTTAGGTAAAATAAAGTAGCAGGTGAAACATGAGAGTATTAATAATTTTAACAATGGGATTTCTAACTGGCTGTTACAAATCCAGCGTTTATGTCTGCACAAGGGGAAAAAAAAAGCAACACAAAACTTAGTCAAAGATTGAATTGACTAGCAGACAGCCTAATTTTTCTTTTTGCATCTGTCAGTCAAGCAGATAATCAATAAAACTCTGTATTGTCAATGTGTGTTGATTACACCATTGAGTTCTCTTGTTTTGATGCTTTTAAAGGGAAAGTTTGATTAACAATGACACTTGAATTATAGTTTCCTTAAAACTTACCATAATCAATCCAGGCATGGCCATGTACACTGTGCATCTCAGACCACAAGCCTGAACCTCAGCTAACTGGTGTAATTGTCATTAGCCATGATAACCCTTGGTACATGGTGAAATTACAGAAATGTCCTGGGGCCAGTTGCAACTGCAGGATGTGGGCCAGGACCAAAGCCCTTGCCCACAAACACAGCTGAGCCTATGTCGAGCTGGTAGCAAGTTAAAACTTTCCAGAAGTGCCATGTCCATGGCTAGGAGGTTGTTTTGTGTTAAGTTCTTCACTTGCTCTCTGGAGAAGGTCCTGTGTGTACTTTAATAATCAGCTGGAAGGAGAATAATGCTAGGAGGAACAAAACACTGTAATGTGGTGGCAACTGCTGCAGACAGGCGTGAAGAGCTGACTCCAGTCCTTGCTCCAGACACAGTTTGTGTATTTTAATAGATGGCTACTGGCTACTGTGGCTGGTGCTCAGGACTGTTCCCCTTTCTGATCAAGTGTCCTAGGACAGCCCTGGCTAGTCCAGAGTCAGAGTCTGGCCACAGCACAGAGGCACGGCTTCAATGCAACACCTTCATTGATAGCTGAGGTGATTTTGGACCACTTCAGGTAAATAAAGAATGCAGGTCCCACAAGTCTTAGGCTTCAGTGCATAAGCTGTTTTAGAAAAAAAAAAAAAAACCCAAACAATCAAACAGTAAAATTTGTGAGTTTTGGAGAAATCAGGACCACTCTTGGACAAAAATCAGCCTTGACTCCACTGACTTCAGGGAAAATCTGAACCTACCAATGTGTTTTGAAGTGGTGGGCTGACAGGAGGGAGGTGTGGGAGTGCTTCAGGGCTGAGCTGTGGAGGGACTCAGTCTGAGATCAGAATCAGTCGGCCAAAAAGGGATTAGGCCTGAACTGAGACTTTGGAATCAGCAGTTCTTTGATACAGGACAAAAGCACAAATGCAGTTGTGACAGCTGCACAGTTAAACCGTTTCTAGCACTGTCAAACAGAGGTCTCTGGACTGCTTTTCTAGATGCTGATGATGTTCTCTGTTGTCCATATTCCTCTTACTTCAGCTCTGGGCTGCATTTGGCTCTGAACAGCTAAAATGTACGTGAATCAAAATCAAGGGTAACCCCTCCACTAACTTCATCTGAGAGAGGGATTCAGGTGTTTGGGTTTTTTCGTTTGTTTAATGTTCTGTCTGGAAAGGTTCATTCTCTTTGAGGTGATTTCAACCCTGTTGGAAAAGAAAGGTTGCCTAAATAAAATACAAAGTAATAGTTAAGTTTAATAAACCAACACATGTGATTTTAAACGTTCATAAACTACAGAATTTTTTAATTGTCTTCTTAGAAATATCTTACAAATGAGAAATCCCAGACTTTCCCCCAGGTAGACTTTGAGGTCAGATATCAAAGAGTGAATATGTGTGTATGAAACTGCACTATTATTCTGTTACAGATTACCTTATGGCAATGAAGCTTTTATGATTTTAAATGCATATAGCTCTGTTTATAGCCTACATAATGCAGTGATACCTTGACAATTATATTATTTAACTAATAAGATTTTTTTTTTTAGAAAATGCTGTCTGAAAAGGGTTTGAAGATTTACTTGATTTAGAAATTAAACTGAAGCCCAGATTCTTATATATATTAAGGTCCCAGAACCTGATGAATTGCTGCTGTCAGCTACATGCAAATTATGCCTTGAAGCAGAGCTTTTGCCTTCACTTCCAAGACAGCATAAAGTTAATGAGCCAAACATATGAAATATTCTTACACAACCAAAATAGAAGGGAAAAGAAAGTTTTGGACTGGCAGTTGTTCAGAAATATTGAGACTGCTTGTAAATATGACCCAAAAATGAACAAAAGCCAGAGTCTATTAAGAATTGGAATTTGTTATCAGTGGGAGCACTGTAGAGTGGTAACAAGTTAAGGGCAGCAATTGTGAAAGGTGCTGTGGTTTTGATTTAATTTGCCATCTCTCAGTTCATGTGACTAAAGTTTCCTGTAGCGACTCAACTTACTTTGAAGGCAGCACAAGAGAAACTGAGAACTTGCTGGAGTTAGTTTAACTTGGTTAGAAATTTTCACGTTTCTATGTATATCTGCTCTGTGACTGTCTTCTCAGAGGTTCAAGAGCCCTACCTTGATTGCTCTGCAGAATGAGAGCAGCAAGTGTTTCTCACTTATTTTGGTGTGTTTGGGATACAATGGGGGAGATGTGGGAATAGAGTAGCAATTTACTATTTTTTTTTCTCAAGTGTTCTTTTGTTGTACAAAGTAACTCCTTACAGATCTACTGTCTCTCTGTTTTCCTGATACAGAGCCCCCCAGCTATCACCTGGCCATGATTAGGACTTCTTACAAAGAAGTACATGAAAAGTGTCTGTGGAGCTGTTAAATAGCAAATAAAAGACAACAGTTTCATGAAGAATGTCATAAAGAAGGGTGTGGTAAGGACGAAAGTTTGGCTCATCTACTACAATGGCAGCTCTAAGCAAAGGAGATCTCAAAGATGGGACAGCTGTGGGATCTACTGAAACAAGATGACTATCACAGAAGAAGAGGAGTATATGTATCACTGCTTATGATACAGAAGCTGTATTGGTATTTTTCCTTGCCAATTTTGCATTTCCCAAATGATGAATCCAAACATTTAGTGGTGAGCTTAAGGACAGAAGAATAAGATAAGTTAAGTCCAAATCTGGACTTTGATGGCAATAGAGAATGAGTGGAGAGACTACAATTTTGAATTAGTAAGATTGATCATCAGTCGATAAGTATCCAGGAAAGAAGGACCATAGAGACAGAGCCATGATCTGTTTTCAAATGTGATCCTTTCACATTAGGGTTGTGGATAGCTCTGTTTGAAGTGGTGTACTGGTTTGAAAGCAAACCAGTGGGAGACACCGAGTCAGAATAACAATTTATTAGGAAAATTTAAAATAAAGAGAAGGTGGATCAGGGGAAACAAAACAACCTGGTTTAAAC
>VZTH01016312.1:6645-40031 GCA_013397815.1 Aleadryas rufinucha
TGGATGGATGGATGGATGGATGGATGGAAAACCACTGACCTCTTCTCCGCCGGCTTCACGCCCACCGACAGCGATGCCATGGCCGTCACTGTCTCCGCCTCCTCGTTCTCACACTTCTGGGCCTCCACCAGGGAATATCCCACCGTGGAGGCGAAACGCTGCAGGGAATGCCAGTACTTGCCTGGGGGAGAGGTGACAACAGGGCCATCAGGGCACCATGACTGCTCCTGCTTTCCCAAACCCAGCCATCAGCTCAGAACTGCCCAGGGAAGACTCATCTGATCCATAATCTCACTTCAAGGGCCTTAGGTGCTCAAAAAATAACTCCCTTTTCCACTTCAAATCCCTCAGAAATTTCCAGGACAAATGTGTCCACTAAGGACAAATGTGCCTGGGAGTGTCTCTCTACCAAGACTGTGGGAGAGGGAAGGGTGCAGCCCACGTCTGGATCCAGCTGCTGATCGCGTGGATCCTGCCACGTGCTTTCAGTGGGCAAATCCCTGAAGACTAAAGAAGTCCAAGATGTATTTAGAACCATTAAAGTTGGAAAAGACCTCCAAGATCACCAAGTCCAAGCTTCAACCTTCAATGTAATTTTTATGTCAGCAGTTTGACACCCTTTCGCATTGGGAAGAGCACAGGGAAAGCTCCAGAGGAAAGAATTTCCAAGAATTTCTCCAGGAAAGTTTCAATACAATGACTTTAACCTTCTTGGCTAAATAAACCTAAAATATCAACAGCTTCCAGCAATGCTCCTTGGAAGGGACCTAGAGGGATCATCGAGTCCAACTCCTGGCCCTGCTCAGGACATCCCAAGAATCCCAGCCTGTGCCTGAGAGCCTGTTTCACTTCCATGCCTATCTGCTCTTAATTAATGGGTGCCACAACACCCAACAAGATTTATATTTTTCAGAGATACTTAACTGCTTTTGAAGAAGTAAAAGCACCCTCTTAATGGCAGGACAGTCTGTCCCTTACAGGGATTTTAGAGCTGTTAATTAGTGTTGGGTTAACAGTTGGACTGGATCATGGGGAAGGTCTTTTCCAACCTAACCCATGCTCTGATTCTGTGATTCCCCCTCAAGGACTGAAGCCTTGCTGGGCATGGCTCCGTTCCCAGTAACACCAGTTTGTGGCTGCACAAAGCCAGTTCAGGCTGCAGCGACCGCCAGGAAACTGGGAAATGGGAACATGGAGCTGGCAGAATGGTGGAGAAGCCCAAGGGGGGCCCCCCAGGGAACCAGCGGGGTCGGTGGGGCTGCACTCACTGTGGATCTCGATGACTTTCTCCATGGAATGCACCGCGTTAGCATTTGCTCTCTGCTGGAAAACCTTCTCTGGAAGAGGGTCAAGCTGGAGAGAGAGAGAGGAACACCGAATAGATGTTACCACTGAGTCCCAGCATGGTTTGGGTGGGAAGGGACATCAAAGCTCATCCCATTCCATCTTCCACTAGTCAGTTCTGCAGTGGGAACGTGCCTGTGCCACCGCAGGGAAAGGCCTGACAGCACTGCTGGAGGGATGTTTTAGGATTTATTTGATTTCCTTTAGAAAAAGCCAAGAAGAGGAGACAGCTCTGCCCTCCCAGGTTCTCCACTAGTGAATGAATTCATCCCAAACCTCCAAGGTGGGCTGTCCAGAACAAGAGATGTCCCCTGCTGTTAACTGTGATGAAAACAGCACTCAAGGCCCAAGCAGGGATGTTCCCCAGCAAAGAACAGCCAGAGTTTAATAGTTAAAAGAAATCTATGGCAAAGTTTAACTTCTGCTCAAAGCCAAGAGAAGCTGCAGCCAAGACTGCTCTTAGGAGCACATGGTAGCCATTCCATAGGTACTTCATGGGATGCTGCATTCCAGATTTAGTAATTATGGATTGCACTTTTTATTAATTCTCCACTCTAAAAATAGTTCTGCTCCACACTGGTTTCTGTATGACATTAAGCGAAGGCAAAAGCAATTCCTGGATGAGTCTTTAAGCAAGAGCTTTCCAAGACCTCTTGGTGACACTGAGACAAAGCACGTTCCTGATTCCAGAGCACACTCCTCCTCCTGAAATAACACTCACAGACAGCCTCAGCCTGTGGAAAAGGGAACAAAACCCTCTGGGCATGAGGCACCTGGTTGTCATCACCTTCCTGTTTGAAGGGCAGAGGCTGGTGATGCCCACGATGGGCTGAGCAGCTCTGCAGGGTAATGGGAGAGGAACGGTGCCTAACTGGTCTGGATTGCCATCAGCAGACCTCAGTCACGGAGTCATGGAACGATGGGGGTTGGAAGAGATCTTAGAACTCATCTCATGCCATGGCAGGGATGCCTTCCACTATCCCAGGCTGCTCCAACCTGGCCTTGGACACTGCCAGGGATCCAGGGGCAGCCACAGCTGCTCTGGGCACCCTGTGCCAGGGCCTCCCCACCCTCCCAGGGAACAATTCCTCCCCAATATCCCATCCATCCCTGCCCTCTGCGGTTAAAATGGATTAAAACCATTCCCCCTTTTCCTGGCCCTTCAGAACCTTGTCTGAAGTTCCTGTCCAGCTCTCTTGGAGCCCCTTTAGGCACTGGACGACTTCTCCAGGCTGGACAACCCAAACTCTCTCAGACTGTATCGAAGTCTCTCTCCCTGCACCAAACCCACCTTTGATTTCCACTGAAGCCCTGAGAGCTCTGCACCGTTGTGTCAGCACAGCAGTGCAGGGTCACTCCCCAGCCCCGAGCCCCTCCCCAGTGCAGCACTCAGCTGCACAGCCCAGCTCTGGTTTAATTTCCTGGCCCGTTGGAAAGGAGCCGGCTGCCGCGCTCGCGCCGCGCTCCTCCCGACGCGCGGGGTTTGATCTCCGCCGGCGGACGCCGACGCTCGGGGGACTGGCACCGCTCCCCTCATTTCCTACCGGCCCCGGTGGAGCTCCTGAGGCAGCCCAGCTCCCTGCAGCCCGCCCTGGCCGCAGCTGCCTGTCCATGTGTGTGCAGGCAGCATCCTCCGACACGCCGTACATCAAACCGCATCAAAGGGCCGCGGCACGGAGCTGCGGCCGTTCCCCCCGACTTCCTTGCCTTCAAAAGGTTCGAGGAAAGACCTGGATAAAACGAGTGTTTCCTGCTTTCTGATGTGGGGGTAAGCCAGGGAATGTTATCCTATCTGCACAGCCCACCTAGGACAAGTGAGAACAGGTCTGGGTTTAAATGTCCTAAAGTGCCTTGTAGCTGTGATTGAAATAACCAATGTTTTTTATCTTTAAGGATCGATATTCCCTCTGCTCAATGAAACCACTCAGGCAGCTCACAACACCCAAGGTATCCCGAGTGCTGAGCTCTCCCCACAGCCTCACACTCCCAAACACATCCATGGCTTGGATCAAGCACTTATTTACTGCCTGCCAACCTAGGAGCACGTTGAGCAGGAGGAATGATGTCCTCCAGGTGTAATTCCCACTGCTTCCCTTTCAAAGGACATCCTGCACCCAAAGGTGGATGGAGCCAGAGGAACTGTGTATGGTGACAACTTAAAGCAGATGGGTGCTGCAATAAACACCTCACAGAATCCCAGCATAGTTTGGGTTGAAAGGGACCTTAAAGCTCATCCCATTCCACCCCCTGCAAGGGACAGACACACCTTCCACTATCCCACATTGCTCCAAACCTCATCCAAGATGGCCTTGGACACTTCCAGGGATGGGGCAGCCACAGCTTCTCTGGGCACCCTGTGCCAGTGCCTCACCACTGGAACCCCCCTGTTTCCATGCAGCCTCCTGAGTTTTCAGCTGTCCCGAGGGCTGAGTGCAGGCTGGAGCCATTCCCTGTGCCCAGAGCCTTATCAGAACTGCCTGGCCAGGCACAAGGAGCTGGATGCTCCCTGGGCACGTGGAAATGGGATGCTGGATGATGGAAGCAGATGCTTCTGATGAATCCCAGCTGGTTTCTCTCCTGGCCTGGCTACTCCAGCCTCCCCTTTCAGAGCACTTCTCCAACAGGCTGGAAGTCAAACTGCTCCACACCTCCATGCAGATCCAGGCTCCCTCTCCATCTTCCCAGACATCTGATGGGCACTGAACTGCAACCCTCCCCAGAAATCAGCTCCCACTGGAGACAGACCCAGCTTCTCTGGTGCTGCACCTTGGCCCAAACTAACTGTACCCAAAAACGCACAAACATGGTTTCAAGTTGCAAGGAGGAGGTTTAGGCTGAATATTAGGGAAAATTCCTGCACTGGAAGCGTGCTCAGGCATTGAGTCAGGCTGCTCAAGGCAGTGGTGGAGTCACCATCTGTGAGGTCCCTCACACCATCCCTGCAGGGATTTCAGAGGTCCCTGGTGTAGATGTACCATCTTCCATCCCACTGACAATAAAAGTGGGAGGAAAAGGCAGAAAAGATGGAGTATCTAAAGTTTTCTCTGTGGGAAAATACCCCGAGCTCTCCAGAATCCAAAATCTTGCTGTACTTCTCTGTCATGCTCTTATCTTGCAACCACCCCCCCTAACCCTTCTGGACAATTTCTCTGATACAGCTGAGGCTTTTCCTACACAGCAACATGCAGAAAATAGAAAATGTGACTCCAAGGAAAAAATCCAACTGCAAACCACGCCAAGCAAGCTGCCCCACACAGCAGGCACAGGCTGCAGGGCGAGAGAGGGGAGCAAAGAGAAGGGAAGGCTTGCACAACAAATTCAGAAATTAATTAAAAGACTTGTTTTTCAAAGAGCAGAAAGCAAATGACTTGGAGAAAGAACAAACCCCAACAACCGTTCTTAGCTGTTTCACTCACAGACTGCAAAGCACAGGTGGTTTTTAAGCATAAAACAAACACTCTTCAAAGCACCAAGTGTCCGAAGGACACAAAACAACGACAGGAACTTGGCAGACGGGAGGATGAGACGCCCAAACCCGAGGGGGAGGAGGTTTTGGGGGTGCCTGTACCTCGTTTCCCAGCAGGGCAGACACACAAGCCTCCGAGGCGTCACAGATGGCAGTGAGGTCGTGGCCACCCTCGAGGGCCAGCACGACGCGGCCCCCGGCCAGGCCCATCAGCTGCTTCGTCAGGTACCCGAAGCCTGCAACGAGGGAACAGAGGAAATGCAGGAGAAGGGCAAAGGTGGCGGCTGGAATCGGGCTCCTGGCGAAGGATCAAAGAATTAGGGAGAGGAATTACATCATATTAAAAACCCACCGGGGATTTGGAAGGGCTCAGCGCATAACGCGAGCCAGGTTGGGCTCCGACGCGCTGTTCCAGCCGCGGCTTCCCTGGGATGGAGCCGCGTGTCCCCCACCAGCACCACCCCAGGTGAGGGTACCACCATCCTCCCCTGCCACCCCTCAGCACCCCAAATTAAACCCAGCAGCCAACGCTCCCTTTGGAAGGCGGGAAAGGGGCGGATTTCTGCGCTGCTCTGGGAGACGTGGCAGGGCAGGGAGGGGAATCGGCCCAGTTCGGGTCGGGATAGCAGCAGTGCAGTGCCCCAGAGAGATTTAGGTCTGACATCTCGTTCTCAGCAGACGGCTCTTCCCGCTATAATACGCTATAAAAATTCCAGGGGCACCCGGCACTTTGATCAGATGACACACAATACATTTCTGCCCCCTTTAAACAAAACAGAACCGAGCGGCGAGGATTTCAAAAACGTGTCCTCAAAGCAACCTTCCCCCTCCAGGAAAAATAAAATTAAAAAAAAAAAAAAAAGAAAAAAATCAAAAAGCCAAACAAAGGAAAAGGCAGGGAATTTCTACCCTCCGTCCCTGCTCCCTGCTTTCTGCTTTGGAGCGAGCCCCTTTGCAAGTCGGCAAATTAACAAATTAACAGGCAGAGAAAAACATCCACTGCCGAGCCCATAAGTGGTTTTGTGAGAGGAGCAGAGCGTGGCAAATTCAACCAGCAGGTAAACAAGAGCTTCCCTTTCCCAAGTGTTCCTGGATATCCCAAGGAACTTGTCTCTTGTAAATCTATTTCGCTTTATTCTTATATAAAGTTTATAGGTTCAGCTCCCTTACGAGGTTTTAAAGTTCACTGTAGAGAACAACTTTCCTGGCTGGAACAAACTCTTAAAAAATAGCAATAAAACCTTTTTTTTTGCAAGAAAAAACTGTCCTCTGGATGAATTTGAATGAAACAGTGCCAGGTAAACTCCACATAACCTGGGGGGGAATTTCAGTGCATCTCCCAGAAACATCTCGGACCCAAAGGAAAATGGAGGTTTTTGTGGGTAATTAATTCTGTCCGTAATTAATTCAAAGGTGGAGTGCAAAAATACTCAGCTCAAAATTTTAATAAGGTATCCTGGAGGAAGAAATGGACTTTTGGTAGCAATGAGAGTGTTTACAGCTGGTATTGCCTTTTTCTGTAATTTTATATTAGAGCCAGCAGAACTCTCTAATTCAGCAGAGATGTGGCTACAAATAAATTACACAGTATTACATATTGAATACTTCAAAGTTGAAATATGCAACACTTCAAAAAAAAAATTATTAAGGCTTCAGCCAGGCCAAAAGATGCATTATAAAGAGATAAATGCCATGAAAATTCAAAGAAAAAGGATGGAAGTTTTGCCATTGAAATGAAAGACCTGAAATAGAGCATGAAAAGAGCAATCTGGGAATGCTGGCCTTTAATCCCGAGGACAGCAGCAGCAGCAGGAAAGCCCCCACTTACATTTTGCTGACAGATTATATCCTCCGAGAGGTGTGGGGTGCCCTTCCACGGCATCGAAACCGGACGACACCAGCACAACGTCGGGGGCGAATTCGTTGGCAATGGGCATCACCACTGTCCTGCAACACACAACATCCACGGCACACACGTTAGGGTGGCTCCTGGACACGGGCAGGGATGGCTAAACCCTCTCACCAAACCCCTGTTCCATGGCAGCAAAGCCCATCTATTTCCCTACAAGAGCTCCTTCCTGAATCCCTCTCTGTGATTTCCTCCACCAACACCCTCGTGTTCTGAGCAGGGAAATGAGTTGCCATACCTTGTGTTTCCCATTTGGGATTATATCCTGGCTTTATAGACATGGAAGAAGGACAAAGTAAGAGGGCAGCTGGCACAGGCTGCAGAACCACCTGGGAAACCTCACTCCAAGGCATTACCTCCATGTCCCCCTTCAGAACATCTCCTCTAGGTTTGCAACGTGACTCCTTTCTCCCTTGCTGCACTTCTCATGTCCCATAGCAAAAGGCTGGGAGTGTCCCATGGGGCAAAGCAGCTTCAGAGTGCAAATATCCCACCCAAATCCACCTCTCCCAATGCCAGTTCCCCCTCCTCTGACAGTGTGTTCACTAAAAAATGGATGGAATTGCTCAGCATCCATATCCTATTGATTGTTAAAGTTGTATTTAAATGAAACAGGAGGTTTGTTCCTGGGGTTTCTCACCCAAAGACCTTTTTGCCCTCTGGTTTCTCTCTCTCCAAACTCCACAATTTGTCTTCAAAACCTACATGAGGTTGCAAACTCCCCATTCCCCATGTCAAGGCACACTTCCCAAATTATGTTTTTTCCATTCTAACTGCACCTACTGAATGCTGGATGTATCCCTAGGGCAACCTGACCTGTTACGTTCCCATTTCCCCATCCTAGGAACAGCCACCAGCCAGGATAACTTTCTACATCAGGAAGTGAAGTTATTTTACCCACATCCCAAAGCACAGACCTGTAAATATCTTTGCACATGCGAGAACCTCACTTTACTGAGTCGAGTCTTTATGTGATGCTCTAAAAGCAGAGCCCAGGGGGGCCTGTTCCGTGCTGAGATGGCTCAAGTGCCATCAGGACGCTCATAAAAGCTCCCAGTTTTTGCCACAAGGATATTAACCAGCCACGAGGCATCTGCCAGAGTCAGCAGCTCGTGGCATCCCGCTGAGCTCGTGCCACCGCCCTCCGCAGAGTTTATTTTTAAAGGGGCATTAACCCCTGCCAGGCACTGAGCAAACCCATCCCCAGGTTTCCACTGCCACCATGGAGCAGGGACAGGCACCCAGACACCAAAAAAATCCCCCTCACACCTCCCAGCTTTATTATTCCCTAACTATTTGCCACAGCAGCCCCAGAGCCTCGTGCAATCTCCCCGCTGCCGATCTCCGCGCGCAGACACAGAAACCTCTGTGAGAAAAAAGGGATATAATTTTCCCTTAATCTGCACAAAATCCCAACAAGGAGTTTGAACTTTCTCCCCTAACAACGTGATTGCCCTCTCCCTGTTGTCCTTGGGGGATGATTCCGTCAGGAAGACAGAAGAGCACAGCTCTGGCGGGTGACTTTACAGTTTGGTGGAACCCACAGGCATTTTTAGGAGGAACCACCTCCCTCAGCAAGGCCTGAAGCAGCAGTTCCAGAGCAAGAGCAGCGGCTGAGGGTTTATTTTCCCTGAGCTTTGAAGTGCTGCTGAGCTCTTTCATTCCTAACCCAAGGGAAACTGCTCAAATCATCAGATTTATTTCCCTCCGCCCGAGTTACGATGCCACGGGAGCTGCTAGGATCTCAATGGAAGTGTGGGATCACCAGAGCCAGCCCCAAGGTGTGGGGGGTGTCAGCACTGAGCAACCCATGGGATCACGGATCCATGGGGATTCTCGGCCACGGGACAGCTCATAGAGCACAGAATGGTTGGGAAGGACCTTCAAGACCATTTCATCCCAACCCCTGGCACGGGTGTCCAACGATGCCAAGCGCAGAGGCTCCTGAGGAGCGGGGCAGGCAGTGACCCTCGGCTGGAGCTGGCTGTGGGTGACAGTGGTGGCCCCTCCAGCACAGCCACAGGTCCCCAGGGCTAACCCTGAACGCTGTCAGGGGCAGTTTGAGGAGAGAAGCAGCAGCAGTTGCTGGTCAGAGGTAAATCCGTCGCTCCTTGGCAGGAGTCATGAGCTCCTTGGCTGTGAGGATGCCCAGAGCTCCCCCGTGCAGGACGGGGTGACCCCACAGCCAGCACCGGTGACTCCAGCACCCACCTCCAGCTGGGAGCGATGATGAGCAGTGCTGTGCGTGCTGGACGTGGCTGTGGGGTCCCTCAGAGGTTTAGGGAATGTGTTCCACGTCCCCTGGCTCCCTCTCTGACAGGTCCAGTCCGTGCCCCTGAGGCCTTCGGGACCTTGACCATCCCAACAAATCCCAACCCAGACCTGAATCCTCTCCTTTTCCCCATGGCTCCCACCCGGCCTCTCTGCTCTGCCCTTCTCCTAATTCCAGTGACACCAGCATTCCAAAGCCACAGCCCCAGCTCTGTTTGAGGCTCTCCATGGATGTAAAACTTGAGCCAGCAGGATCAAAGTCAGCACTCCCTCATTTTGCCTTTTTAATTGTAAAAAAAAAGAAAAAGGGCAGCAATCCGGCGTGTTTTCCGAGATTCCATCTGTGGACAACGTTTTGGACACATCTCATCCAGCTTTTTGCTTTTTAATTTTCCCTTGTCCACAGATAAAACCAGCCCCTTTGCTCATATCCATCCCAGCTAAGCCAAACCCTCCAGAGGAAACAAGGATTAAACTGCAAACAACCCCGTGGCTTTGCCCTGCTGATCAGACTATAAAAAAAGCCAGAAATTCAAGTTATTACCCAGGAGATAAGCAGTTCTGCCTGCAATTGGGTCTTTTAAGGAATGGCTGAGGTGCCTGTAAAGATATTCACTGAGGAATGAATATTCTTAACACTGAATATTCATTCAATCCACGTAGAATTTTTTTAAAAAACAAGGAAACTGAAATTTCCTGAATTTCAGAGGCTTGTTTTGCATGCTTCAAATAAATTAAATCCTTTTATTTGCCTGGTTACAGCTGAGCTGAACAGCTCTACATGAGAGCAAACTGATGGCTACAACCAGCAAAACCTCCCCATTGTGTTCTGCAATCGCTTGGGAGAGAGGAAAAAAAATAAATGCAATTTTAGATCTATTTTCCAGAAGGCTGAATGAGCAATTTTTAGCCTGGCATCGGCCAATTCCCCAATTAAATGCCCAATAAATGACAGGCAGATGAAACAATCCTACAGAGGATTATTTTGGGCTTTAAATGCTCAATTGCAGCGAGTAAATTGGTGAAACTTCGAAGGCTGAGCACTTTTTTGGAGACTTTTTCCCACTCTTGGCCATATCTATGTTTTATATAGATTTTTTAATATGCTATGTATATATTTATATATGTTAAGTGTAGATATTTATATCATGCACATATTTATACATATTGATTTATTTTGTATTTTATATATATAATGTGTATATTTCTGTATGTGTTATGTATATATGGTTTTATACACGTTATATATTTTATATATATAAATTAAAAATGTTATCCACTGCTCCTCAGGCTAACCAGCTTCCTGAAAATTCAGGTCTTTGCTTCTCCGTGGTCATTTACCGTGTCAGAAGGGATTAGGAATTTGGGGATGAAATCGGCGTGGGGAGAGCGTGAAATTGAAAATACAGCAACAACCGTTCCAGGCAAAACATCGTCCTCTCTTCCCCCTCCTCCTCCTCCTCCTCCCCGCTCCCGAAATGGTTTATGGATCGAGGGAAAAACCCAAATCCCCCCCAAAATTGGTTCCTGAACTTGTTTAATGCTTTTTGAAAGCGGCAGGAGGAGGGGGAAGCACAGCCCTGGCTTCTCCTTCTGGTCGAGGTGTTTTAAATCAAAATGAACGCGGCATCGAGCTGTACGTGGAATTATGGCTGTGGAGGAGACCTTGGGACAGGGGGAAAAATTCTCAGCCACCACACAACTGCTGCAATCATCAGGAAAACTTCCTTGCAGTAAATTCAGAGGGAAACTCCTGCAGATAATACATTTTAATTTCACTAATTGCTGTTCCTGTGCAACGAGGAAGCGGCCGGAGCCTTCCCGTTTTTCCTGCAGGTCTCTCAGCCGGGTTTGCACCCGGACCAGGAGGACTGAGAGAGGCAAAGGGGATTTCTGCTCGTGTGAAACACTAGGGAACGACACATCCTGGTCCAAAAAACCCCTCAGAATTTTACAGTGTTTGTTTCTGTAACTACGGAACAACAGCGGGGACACCGGGAACGTTCCGAGGAGTTCAGGACTTTGGGAATGACATGCCCTGCATTCTTCCCATTAAACTGAGCCCATTTCTGGCTGATGTGTGAGATCTGGGATTGCCCACACGCTCGGGGGGTGAGCTCAGGCGCGGGATCCGCCTGAGCCGGGATGTGGAGCTGACGCCGGCGCAGCCGCTGCCACCACGGGCTGCGGGAGCTCCAGGCTGCCAGAGAACTCCCCAAATCCCTGCTGATCATCCCCCCACAAAATCAGGACCGGCAGCTGGGGCAGGCAGTGATTTCAGCCCCAGGTTAGGAAGGCAGTGAGTGACAAAGTGCAGGGGAAGGCACATTTTTAACTCCTGTTCTCACTCGTGCTACGTCTCGGTGGCATGAAGGACCATCCAGAGGTTAGGAGAGCCTGGGCACCCCAAAGCTGGGCTGCAGCACTGGGGAGAAAATATCTGGAGACAGGATGGAAATCACTGATGTGAGCTCCCTTCTTTTTTTTGGATGGAGCAAACCCACGCTGCAACAGGTTTTCAGCGTGGGGATGAGTGGTTTCACTGGGATTTATTTATTCCCTCATTTCTCTCCTTTAGAAGGACAATTATCCCAGTTATTTTCATTTCCCAAATCCACACACCAGCTCATCCTGAAATGCAACAACAAAAAACAAGGAGCACGTTGCTGATTTAAATCTGCTCCTTTTACACAGAAAAAGGACTTTTTTCCCTAAAAACAGGCGGGCGTGTGAAGAGTTAAGGCTCAAAAAAACAAAAAAAAGAAAAAGTCTATCAGTATCTTTGCCTAGCTTAAAGGATTTCCACTGATTCCTCTCCAGACTTCAAAGCCTCACAGTTTGGCATTCGGACTGGTTTGAATTAAAGCTCAGTCCTCCACTGCGAGTTTCCAAGTTCATGGTGAAAATGCCTCCTGCTTCTGGAGTTCATTATGGCCAATTTTCTTATCTTTTCTTCATCTTCGGTTTGATCCCCAGCAAATGCAACGTGGCATTCGACGGGGTGGAATAACAAGGTGCTGCCTTGAAGGCATGTATTGTCTCAAAGGGCTAAAGCAAGAAAAGAAGGGGAAAAAAATAGGATATATGACCCATTCCCTTCACTTTCTAACTCTCGGGGGACCATAAATTGCAAACTTCAAAGCATTATTTTACATTAAAATCAATAGAAAGATTCAGGGGGTGTTGGTGGGGGGGGAAATGTTTTTCAAAGGAGCTGGTTAAGATTTGAAAAGGTCACTTGATAATGTATTATCATGGCCAAACTTGGCATGGGATGAAAAAAAAGCTTCTCGTTTAACTTACGGTTAAACCGAAGGTGTGCACGTGGGGCAGGCTCCGGGAGGAGCATCCCTCAGCTTCCCAAAAACTCCCCAAAATAAGGGCTGGGACCCAAACAGCTGCAGTGGCCAGGCAAGCACACCCCAGGAATGGCTGGCAAAGGCCTCACTGGGCAGCTCTGGCTGAACTCAATCCATATTTAATGTCCCTGCGTCCCCAGCTCCGGCTGCTCTGGCCAATGAAGAGATCCGTCTTGGGGGCTGCTGGCACAGCCAGGCTCCACTCTGGAGCAAAGTGCTGCCTTCCTGGGCCAGCAGTGACACAAATGGCAGTGATCTGATGGCATTTTAAATTCTCTGAAGGTTTTCATGGCAGGATGAAGCGGGGGGAAACAGTGCCCAGTGTAACAGGATGTAACAGGGAAGAGCAGGGAACAGTGCTCCCAGATTTAATGCTGCTCCATGAAGGTGATATTCCAGAAATTCACACCCCACGTTCTGGCAGGTGTGTGTCTGCCTGAATTTAGGCCACCAGAGGTGCACTGAACCTGGTGTGAGGACAGAAAACCACTTCAGACTGTCAAAGGAGAGGCCAGCTGGACCCATGGCACAGGGGAGGCAGGGGGTGGGACAGGGCAGTCTCTAAGAAAAATCATGGAATGGTTTGGGTTGGAAGGAACCTCAAAGCCCATCCCATGCCATCCCCTGCCATGGGCAGGGACACCTACCACTGTCCCAGGCTGCTCCAAGCCCTGTCCAACCGGGCCTTGGACACCTCCAGGGATCCAGGGGCAGCCACAGCTTCTTTGGGCACCCTGTGCCAGGGCCTCTCTTGGGTGAATGATATTAAAATTTAAAGCTTATCAAAGTCCAAATTAAGGAGGACGGCACGAGGAGAAAGAAACCCAGCTGAGGTGAAAAATACATTTGTGAGAGGGGAAATTCAGTAGTACCTGAAAGCAGTTAAATATTCTGTGTCTCCCATGGGCGGATCCAGGCCACCAGTAAACGCCATGTTCACATTGAAACCAACTCCTGCTCCTGTGCCCACCTGGAAAAGGGAAATGGGACTCTTAATGAGCGAATTCTGGCAACACATCTCCACTGTCTTGATGTTCCCCCAGCTGAATTTGGATTTGGATTCAGCAGTGAGGTGGTAATGAGGTCAGTTTTTCCCTGGTCCCCAAAACAAGAGGGAAAATAAAGCTCCTCCACGCTCAGAGCTTTATGGGAGCTGAGGACCGGTGGTGTTGGACTGCTGCTCACCCAAAAAACCCCCATCATCACCAGGACCCTCTTGATCTTTTTGCAGCAGTGTGTGCTGCATGTCATACCTTCCCATAATTCATTTTCAGCTTGATTCAGGAGAATATTTTATATTTCACTACAGTTGCAACTGGGGGAAAAAGCGTATTTTAATCAGAGTGAGCTCCCCCTCTGCTGGAGGAAAACAGGATTCACAGAGAAGGGATTTTGGCTGCTTGAGGGACACGTGGGTGGAAGATGTAAATACATCCCTCTTCTCACTTGTACTGCAAATGTCCTCATCTGCCCTGCCTGCAACTACCTGAGAGAGGGGAAAACTGAAAAATAAACCAGGGGTTTCCAGGAATTTTCTTTTTTTTTTTTGCCAAGAAGGTCTTTGCACATGAGAAAAGAGAATTAAAAAGTGAAAATTAATGTGTTGCACAGCTGGATAAAACTGCATGGCTTCTATTGCACATTATTCCTTGTACTGGTGCAAATATTTTTGCTAGAAAAGCACAGGGGTGGGTGTTCATCTATCCACAGTGGGTTATTTACTCACTGTTGGCTCAAATCAAACTTATTTTGTATCCTTTCTTTTATTTGGTCTAAAATGACACATCTAAAAAGGACTCTAGATTACTAAAAAGCAGGAATTAAGGCTGATACAAAGGGCTGCTCACTCACTACAACAGTGATGGAGCAGCATCATGTCACATTTAAGTTTCTTTAGAGGTTGAAATGGAAACATTGATGTTTTCTGAATCAGAAAATGTAAAATTGACAGGGAAAGAAGTTTTCAGATGTCACCTGGAGTGTCTCAGAACACTCTAAGTATTCTATAAAATTTCCCTTTGCTGAATCCCTCTGAAGGACCACATTTCCTGCCAGCTCAGAGGGAAAGGAAGAATGAACCCATCCAGAGCTCAGCTCCCAGCTCCACTGGCCCAGCCCTCCTGCTGCAGGCTCTGAGGACACCACCAGGAAAGGTGGATTTGCTCCAGCAGCGCCCGTGACCGCTCCTCAAATCCCACAAATTTAGGGGTAGGTGCAGCCATGGTGGTGGTGGTGGTGAGCGATGGCTGGGCAGGTCCAGGAGAAAGAAGGAGAGGTGGAGAAGGGCCAGGTGAAGGGCAGGTGGAGAAGGGGAGGTGGAGAAGGGCCAGGAGAAGGGGAGGTGGAGCAGGGCCAGGAGAAGGGGAGGTGAAGAGGGGAGGTGGAGAAGGGCCAGGAGAAGGGGAGGTGGAGCAGGGGAGGTGGACGGGCTCCATGGCTGTGCCAGGAAAACCGAGCGCGGGTGGTGCAGCCATGGACAATCTGTTCCTTCTGCATCTACGAAACAACTCCTGCCGAGCAAGGGAAATCCTGAACGGGACACGGAGTGCTGGGACAGCTGGCAGAGGGCTCCTCTGGAACAGGTTGTCCCACAAGGGCTGGAGAGCTTAATTGCAGTGACTCATTCGCTGCTCGCCGGCCAAGCTGTGCCGCCAGCCCCAGCTGGACGCGGTGCCCGCGGCTGTCGGATCGCATGGACCTGAAGCGCCCTTGGATGGCAGCACACAAACCCAGGGGAGCCCTGAGGAGGTGGCAGGAGCTCTCTGTGAGCCCCAGGGCTCTGGGATCACCCCATCCCCTCCGACACGGACGGGTGCCGTGCTGATCCACGCGCTCACCTCGTCCGGAGCGCCGCTGCCTGGGAAGAAGTTGCCGTCGTCGTAGCGATGTAGTGAGATGTAAAGAACGTTGGGATCGTTGTAGAAGGCCTGCTGAGTGCCATTCCCGTGGTGGACATCCTGCAGGGACAGGCATCACAGCAGGGAGGTGAATCCCTCAGGAAAAACACGGATTAAAGGCAGCACTTTGGGATTTGGAGGAGTTTTGCTTGCTGTTGTGCTTGGTTTTCTGTGCTTCTCCGACCTGGCTGAAGCAGTTTATGGGGAATGGGAATATCCTGCTTTGCACTGCTGGCTTCAGGTTACACTCCTTGTTTATGAACACAGTCCCAAGTGTCTATCAAACTGAGACAGGGGTGATTTACCTGGATGGAAAGGACTGGAGTCACATCAGTCTTGGGGGATGGAGACACCGGGACATTGGGATATTTGTAGCCCCAAATCTGCATCTTTAGTCAGTGGGGTGAGCACCGATACAAGTAAAGCTCTGTCAGACCCAGGTTAAACAACACAAGCCATGAGAGATCCCCTGTGGAGCTGCTGTGTGGTGCACAAACACAGCCTGAGACAGGACAGGTATTCAAAATGCCCCTCCCTGACATGAAAAACAGGTGGGAAGTGAGAAAAAAACGTCCATCCAGTAGGTCCAAAAGACAAATAAATCCATTTTAACTTGTGGGTTTAACCCATGGGTGATTTGTGGCAACAGAACCAAAACTCTTGGCTGGTACCCAGTCACTCCAATGCCTTCCCAGCCACATAAAATCGATTAAAAATTAAAAAATCTATACATTGCCACAGCACAATCCCAAAGAAGCCCTTCCTTTTTATTTGAAAATTGTGGTCCCTTTAAGAATTTCTTCTCTGATTAAAACACTTTTGTTCAATTAAACCCCCAAATTTTGGCTTGCAGACCACAGGCAAGAAGTTTTTCACTTGCAAGAAGAAACCCACCCAGAGTAATTTCCACTGTTCTCCCAAAGGGAAAGAAAGGGGCATTTACTCACCCAGTCCACTATGAGGATTTTGCTCACGTTGAGCCTTTGCTGGAGCAGCTTGGCTGCGATTGCCACGGAGTTAAAATAGCAGAAACCCCTGGAGAGGGGAGACAAGAGGAAAAGAGAGGTGTTAATTGCAGCTTGCCGTGGTCCCAGTGCATCCATCACCCAGCTGGAACACAGGAGGAAGGAATTCCTTCTGCTCTCACTCTGCTTTCCTCCCTGTCAAACACGGAATCATGGAGTGCTCTGGGTTGGAAGGGAGCTTAAAGCATCTCGTTCCAACCCCCTACCATGGGCAGGGACACCTTCCACTCGATCCATTTCCCACTGGAAGTGCAGAATTCCAGCAGGAGGCTCTAGGGAAACAGGGAATGTCCCACACTTGCCCAAACCCACTGCTGATCCTCGCTAGAAAACACCCCCACCCCCGAAAGCAGAAAGCAGGATCTTACCCTGCTCCAGAGAATTTGGGGAGCTCTGAGTACCATACACCTCATCTAGCAATGAACAGACATTCTATAGTGACAACCTAACGGAATCCCTTTGGAATTTCCAGCTCTGGATCCCCCATCGAAGGAGCACTGGAGCAGAGATACTCACATGGGTGTGCTCTCCTCCGCGTGGTGACCTGGGGGCCGCACAACAGCAAATCCATTCTGCACACAAAAAATAAGCAAAGGGAAAGGTCAGAGGGACAAGGATGGATGCAGGGGTTGCAGCCAGAAGCCTCAATCCTGCTTGGGAGCTCTGGAGTTGCTCTTGATGGATTCCTCACAAGGTCACGGTGGTGGATGCTGCTTTCCCTTGCCGTGGAGGGGGGAAAGGTCCTGGAGCTGCTGTGGGGCACGGCCCCAAGCAGAGCCCTGCACAGAGCACAGCTGAGGGTTGTTCCCAGGGCTGTTCCCAGGATTGTTCCCAGGGTTGTTATTTCGGCTTCAGCTCTCCCGTGGCCACCTTGAACACCAGCTCAATGACACAGCCCACAGCCAGGCGAGCGGCGCCGGACGAGTGCACCTCGTTCCAAATGGTGTCACTGTCGACCTGGTGGGGACACACAGGAAGCAGCTTAGGAGCAGGGAGGGCAGCCAGCAACCAAGAGACCCCTGTTTGATAAAGCCATCCCCCATGTGGAGTGACAGGACAAGGGGAACGGATTTAAACTGAAAGAGAGTGGGTTTATTTCGGATATTGGGAAGGAATTGTTCCCTGGGAGGGTGGGGAGGCCCTGACACAGGGTGCCCAGAGAAGCTGGGGCTGCCCCTGGATCCCTGGAAGTGTCCAAGGCCAGGTTGGAGCAGCCTGGGATGGTGGAAGGTGTCCCTGTCCATAGCAGGGGATGGAATGAGATGTTCTCTCAGATCCCTTCCAACCCAAACCATTCCATGATTCTATTACTCAGTGACCATGGAATCAGCACTTCTCTTTAACTGCTGCAGGAAACTGATCCCAGATGAAATAAAAAGGTTTATGAAATAATTCTGTGATTCTTTAAGTGATTCTTTAAAATAAAAAAAAAATCCACAATAAAGAAGGATGTTCAGTGATGGGCATTTAAGAGACAACAGCCCAGGACTGACAGCAGCTTCCCTGGGGAACCACGAGCTCACCCACCCTAACAGACCTCCAGCATCCAGAGCTGACTACACAGATCTGCTTCAACGCTGAGTATTTGACAGAACCAACCAATTTCTCCCCTGAAAATGTGCAAACAGGCCACAGGCAAGGCAAGGCACCCTGCAGGCACGCCCGTGGTGTTGTTATTCCAGCCCATGTCCCAGATAAACGGGACATTCCTGACCGGGAAGGATCACCAGCTATTTTTCACATATTACTCTGCCTTGAGTGTATTTGTGGAAAACAATGGCAAAAGGCAGAGATGGGAAGAAAGAGATTGTTTGTTGTGTCTGGCTCACTGAGCTGTGAGGAGACACAAGTGGCCCCACAGAGGACTGATCCACCTCCTCCCCAGCCAGGCTGAAGCCATGCTTGGAAATGATTCCAGCTCTGTGATCGTGGATGGTTTCTGGTAGCATCCACCCCGAGGATGCTTTGGAAGCCACAGCAAACTAAGAAAGCACTTGGAGAACACCCCAAAGCCTCTGGGGAATGGCACTGCACGGTGGGGAAAGCCCTACAGTGACTATTTGTGGCCCCAGGGCCCCTCTGGACCCCTCTAAGTTTGGGCAGCAACATGGGAACAGGAGCATGATGGAGTCTGAGTTCCACACGACAGCTCCAGGAATCCTGGATCGGGACTGCACACGTGCAGGGGAGGGGACTGACCTGACCAGGTCTCTCCAAAAGCCCCTAAAGAAGTGGGAAGAAGACCAAGCTGCTTCTCCTCCCCACTGACCAGTGCAACAAGGCTCTGTGAGGGTCCATCTTCGGGCTCCTGTCACTGGATCTGACCATCCATGACTGTATCTACCCCATCTTCGGGCACATCCAACCCATCTTCGAGCAAATCCAACCCATTTTTGTTGGTCTTTGGAAGAAAATGCCTCAGGACACCAGCAGGGAAGAGCTGTCCTTCCTGCCTGGATGCAGTGAGTTCAGGGCTCCTTCCATGGATGCAGGATTGCTGAGGGCCCTCTTCACCCCCTGTGAGGCACCAGGGGAACAGAAATCCAAAATACCCAAATTCACGAGTCCTAAAGGGGCCAACAGACCCTCAGGTGGCTGCTGGGGCCAGGTTTTCCCGTAAAATAGGCAGGATTCAGCAGTGCCAGAGCCAAGCACTGCCACGTTCAGGCCCCTGCAGAAAGCAGGCTCGTGCCAGCAGCATTCCAGGAAGAACGATGAGGGCAAGACAGAGAGCATTTGCAGGGATATTATTTCTGCAGGAAGAAATTGAGTCCTTAGGAAAAAAGCCTTCTACAAGGAAATGTCCACCATGAAATGAAACCCAAAGAGTTTTTCCTTCCTCATAACACAAAAATGATAATTTCCTTACAATGATTTCCTTCCTTTAACAAAAACTCGAGTTTTTTTTATTAATATCCACAATGAGGCTCCTACTCACACTGTAAATTCCTCCTACTCACACTGTAAACTCTCCCATCCACGAAAGTGCAGCTATCTCAGAATTAAATAAGCATTTCACAGAATACCTCATTATTGTACTATTTCATTTAGCTGAAAGACTACACAGGTAAGAAATCAAGCACCAGGACAGGTAGACACAGGTTGTAGCAGAGCTCCAGACCCTGCAAAGTGAAGGAATTCTGCTCTTCCCTCACAGAGGAAGACACCCCACCGTGTCTCCTCCTGCTCTCAATTAAATAATCCTCACATTCTTTTCCTCTCACTCACTAATTAGTTCCTCCTCATTTCCATTCCACGGAAGTCCTTTCTGTGCTCTCTGCTCTGCAAGAACTTACTTTGCTCGCACAGTTAACATTGTTGATACGCTGTCATCAAAGCCCTCGCATCCCAAAATAGAATCACCTACTCTGGAGAAGATCAACAACACCAACACCTCTTAAAGACGGAAATATTCAGATATTTTTAGAACACAGGCAGAAAAATGATGCAGATCTTCAGATATTTTTAGAATGTGCGCAGCAGAATGCTACACAGGAAAGAAAACAGATTTATCAGCGATCCCAAAATCAAGCCTTTGAGTGCTTCCAAGAATCTGCATGCAAGTGTGCTGGGATGGTCTTGCAGATTTTCAAAGCTTAAACTCCTTTCTCCAAAACCTTCTTCTCATTATCCTGGATTAGGGAAGGCTGTGGTGCGTGGCAGTCGGGATGTTGGAAAGGGCTGGGAGCTGCAGAGGTGTGAAGCTGAGCAAAACTCCCAAGTGATGAGCAGAAATGAATGAGTGCTGTTTCAATCACAGCTCACAGCTGCTGACTTCAGTGCTTCTGGGCTTGCTTTCTTCCTCTCCTGCTAGGACCAGACAGCTGCAGAAGGGAGGTTTGTCAGCCTTGGGAAGGCTTCTTGGGATAAACCAACGAGGAAAAAGAGCTTCCAAGCACCTGGGAACAAATTTACCCTTTTTCTCCTTGATTTTAAGTCACTGTGGCTGTGTTTTTAATTGAGAGAGAGAGAGTCTGAAAGGTGTTACAAGATGAAGGGATTTGCTCTGAACTGTCTTCCTGCAGCTTCACTCCAAGAGCTCCGAGGGGTTTGAACAACGCTGCCAGGGATGCACAGGGTGGGATTGTTGGGGTGTCTGTGCAGAGACAGGGGTTGGACTGGATGATCCTTGTGGGTGTTTTCAACTCTGGATATTCTGTGATTCACTCTCCTGCCTGTCATTTGCCTTGCTTGTTGTTGAGGACAACTCATGGCTGCCCAGGCTCCATCCTCCACCCTGAGGCAAAACAGCTTCTCCCCCCCAAAACTGCCCTGCACCCCGCTCCAGACCCATCCTTCCTTTTCATCTGCACCACATCCCCTAAGGAACAGAACCACACTTGATTGCTTGCAGGGAAAGAACTTGGTTTCAAAGCTTTCCAGCCCATAATTTCAAATATGACACCCTCAGCTCCTGAATTCCAATCATCAGACATCATTCAGCTTTATCCTGCTCCAGTGTAAGTCCAAGAGAGGACCTGTCCCGTATTATTCTACTGATTTTTTAATTCTTTTTTCTTTTCTTTTGGCTTTGTGGCATCATGTTTGCACCCTGAAAAATATTGGGGAGGGGGGGATACCAGGGGGGAATGGCTTCCCAGTGAGAAAGGGCAGGGTGAGGTGGGATACTGGGAAGGAATTCATCCCTGTGAGTGTGGAGAGGCCCTGGCACAGGTTTTGCTGATAGGATTCCTAAAATGCTGCACCAAAGTCAGCAAATATTCAGTATTAAGGGTCTGGGGAGACAACCAAGCAGCAATTCCCGGCAAACACCACCTTTATTGGGAGCATATCAGGAATACCAGCACTGAGGCACTTCCTGCCCTGATTTGGGATTTAATGCAAGACTTCTGGGCCCGTGCTGGGCTCAGACACTGTCTCTACTTGTTACCATTCAGTCTTCATTTGCAAATGATAATTTTTTTTTTGCTTTGAATGGCATGCCTGACTGCAGGGCAGAGTAAATCCAAACCTTTTAAGCTCTAGCCAAAAATTTGCCACGAATTAGGCGACTGCAGCCTATTTACAATACAAAATAAAATATCTCCACGAGTGGCGGTACGAATAAACGACGATTATTCTCTTTTTTTCTCTCTCTCTCTGACGGGATAATTTTCAAAGCGGCGATTTTGCAAAGACTCAGGAAGAAAACAATTTTGTTTCATTTCCATAACAGAATCCAGACCTTGAAAATTCAACCTCACGAGCTACAATTATGCAGCAGAACTACCACTGTGAATTTTCAAACACAATGCCTTTTATTGTCTCTTCTCATTCTTCTCCCCTTCCTGTTCTCCACGATTTTCTGTCCTGTCACCCTCCACAGAAACTCTGGAGCAGAAAGTCGGACTTGAAAGGGAAACTTTTAAGCTTTCAGGCTTCCAAGGAAAACAAGAAAACCTTCAAAATAAGGTATTTGGGGTTTTTTTTGGCTTTATGGGAACAAACAACAACAAAAAGTCTGATTATATGCAAATCTGACAGCTGAAAAGTAATGTTCAGCTTTTCCAGGAGGGATGGAGGGGTATTTCAGTCACCTCCTGGAGAATCCACGTGGATTATCCCAGAGCTGGAGAATAAAAGATGCCAAATGCTGTTTCATTCCAGGGCAGTGATGTAGCAAACTTTGCTATTTACAGGAATACGCACATTCCCAAATATTGTCCTTCAGCAGCACTATTTCACGGCCACGTTTTCCACCTGCCATGGGAGGCAGGAGGCTCCGGGGTCCCAGCACTGAAGCTAAAACTGATGCCATGATGCTTTTTTGCTTNCCTCCACAGCACGAGCACACCCCGCTTTCCATGGAGAAAAGCACTCTGGGGTGCAAGGGCTGCTTCCAAATGCAGCAACCCCCACACCATGAAACAGCCCTGCCTGGGAAACGAGGTTTTTCCTCCCAAAAGCCAGAGCCCAAGCACGCCTCTGGATGTCACACACACACTCAGGGCTCTCCGAAACAGCTCCGAAATCCTTGAGGAAAGGCACGTGAGGCCGAGGCACCCCGCGCCCCAGGCAGCCCCTGTTTATGGGCAGCATCTGGCTGCAATTACCCACCCGATGGAATGCAAAGCAACAATTCCTGTTACTGAGGGGAGCGGGAGAACAAACAGGACATTATTTACACATTAAAGGGAGTTACTCACCCCGACACCACCGCAAGGCAGCCTGACAAACATCGACGTTAGGGAACCTGCGGGGGGGACAAAGAACGCACCCGTGAGTCAGAGAGTCAGAGGTCACCCGGTTCTGGGGCCGACTCTGTGGCCATGCCACAATCTCTGTGAGCACAGAAACACAGACTGGGGGTTTTCTTCCAGTTCTCAGCCAGCCCTGGTACAGCAGACACACACACACAGTGTGGCTCCTGCAAAAGCTATCTGTAATTCACTCGTTTTTATGCAAGGTTTGGGTGCTGTCTGATGTTTCAAGACTATACATGATGAGGGTGCCACCAACAATCACTCAGCGTGTCTTCTCAGATGAGCACTTTAACCCCTTCCCACTGAGGGAGGACAGGAAACCATAAAAACACCCCCAATTATCACTCATCTGCTGTTATCACTCATCGATGACTTTGGAGAACATGGGCTTCATAAAAGAGGAGGACAGAAAAATACACCAGTGGCAAGCAAAGAAAAAACATGTGTTATGACTGAAATAGCAAAACCAACAAGGAGAATCGGAGAAAAATGGAGAAAACCATCTGCAGGGCTAATTTTGGATCTGGAGGAAATGTAACGTCGCTTTCTGGGCTCGTGTGCGAGCAGATTTTCCTCCGTTCAAAATTCTGTGGGGCCCTGGGCAACCTGGGCTGGTGGGAGGTGTCCCTGCCCACACAGGGGGTGGAATGGGATGGGCTGTAAGGTCCATTCCCACCCAAACCATTTGGGATTCTGCTACTGAAAGAGGAGTTAATGCATCTGGACTCGTCTGAGCTCCAAGTGAGATGCACTCTGTGATTAGATCCACATGGGAGCTGCTGGATCATCCTGCCTCGGACCTCCTGTCACATCTCCCACCGCTAATCCACCCATTATTTCCGTATTTATCTTCTTGACAACAGTTTAGGATTGCTCCCCACAAATTAAAAGCAGCTTCATTTGCCTAAGTTTCAACTTGTCCAGCAGGTTCCAAGTCTTTCCACTGTCCAAGGAGAGATGGGTTGGTATTTTGTATTCTTGAAAGGACAAGGGGGAATGGCTTTAAAAATGAAAGAGGGCAGGGATGGGTGGGATATTGGGAAGGAATTGTTCCCTGGGAGGGTGGGGAGGCCCTGGCACAGGGTGCCCAGAGAAGCTGTGGCTGCCCCTGGATCCCTGGCAGTGTCCAAGGCCAGGCTGGACGGGGCTTGGAGTGACCTGGGACAGTGGGAGGTGTCCCTGCCCATGGCAGGGGGGGGATGGGATGGGCTTTAAGGTCCCTTCCCACCCAAACCGTTCTGGGATTCTGTGATTCCATGAAGGCACATCCCCCTTTTCATCTTCAGAAGCTTAACAAGAAACATCCTGTGTCCTGAAAAGCCTTACAAGCTTTTCCCTTCCAGGCTGAGGTTTCTCAGGCTGTTTTCCTCCTCACAGAGGCATCAAAGGCAAAGAGTTTACACGGAGCCATCAGACACCTGCCAAGACACTCAGCCCTAACAAACTCCCATTTGCATCCCTAAACCTCACACAAAGCTTTGCCCTCAGCCTTCAAACCTGCCCTACATCCACCCTCTAAGGTGTTTAAAAGAACCCCACGGAGCTGGTTTGTAAATTTAGAAGCCTTTTAAACCCCCAACTGGAAAGGATGCCCGAAGGAGGGGTTTTTACAGGCGTGTTCCCCTCTCCACGTGGAGCTTTTCCCCGATATCCTCGCTCAGGTCCCGCCCTGTGGAAGCCATCAGGAAAGAAGGGGGTCATGTGGGCTGGCAGCCAGTGCCGCTGTCAGCATCTCGAGGCTAAACTGGTGCCATGTGGGCTTAGGAAACCAGGCCTAAGCCCAGTTAGGAGATACTGGACATCTACTGGAGATCCTTGGGGACCAGGCCTGCAGCTCCAGGGCTTTTCTGGAAGTTATACCCAAACAGGGAATGTTCTGCACTGGAAAGCCCTCAGGTGTTATAATTTCTCCCCTCTATAGGATTAAACTTGATCTCTACAGACACTTTAAAACGAGTGATTAAAGCCACGGGGGGCACAGAACTACAGGGGCAGAGGCAGAGCAAGAGCTTCTGCCCCCACAGGTTCTCTACACAAACCATCAGGAATGGCTCAGCAATTCGGGTGTCCCCCCCAAAAACACTGCATCTCCAAAGGCATCTGTGGAACTGCTGAGACAGGCATCTGTGGAACTGCTGAGACAGATCGTGCCCAGAGCCAAGGAGGGAGGGGGAAAGTATCCCAAGAGAATCTTCTCAGATCTCCGAGGGAAGATTTACCAGCCCTGATGGTTTTCCACTCCCAAGCACATGACATCATGAATTCCTGGAAGTTTACGTCCTGATGGAGCTATCATTCAGCTGGAGGTGTCTGCTTTTGGGTTCTCTGGCTTTGAAGAGGTGGGAAGTGAGCTATAAATACAGTGCTAATTGCATGTTTAACTGCTGGCTAATGGCTTCCCTCTCTGGGAGCTCATGGACACTCTGAGCAAAATCTTTCCAGCTCCTTTGCTGTGGCCACTACATCATGCAGGCCATGGAGTTAATCCTCTTTTTATATCATCCAAAGTCAGGCTAATCCCAAAATAAACTTTCTCAACGTCTAGGTTCCAGAACTGTCTTTTTTTTTCTTTTTTTTCCCGCTGATCCCCACGTGAGAACTTCCCAAATCACCCCTCCTGCCTACTGCTGCAAAGAGGCAGGAAGCAAAGGGAGGTGATGATGACTCCACGGAGGTGCTAAAATCCATGTGGTTTGGTTGCTTTGGGGGGGTTGGTTATCTCAAAATCCACCCTTTAGGATTTTTGCTGGGAAAATATAGTTTTTGGGATATTTTTGTCCGTATTTGACAATAGACACGGCCCCGTTTCAGGAAGATTCGGTCTCCAGTGAAAGGGATAAACAATCCCACCCCACATTAAACAAATGCAGAGGCCCCTGCATCTCTCTCGCTGATTATCCATACAAACCTGACAGGGATTTGTTGGTGCCTGTGCAGCTGGCTGGGGGCTGCAGATCCAAATCCATGGGAGGGAGTTCCAGCTCCTCCCTAGCCAGGGATAACTTTCTAACACACAGTGTCCAAGGATAAAACAAACTGCCTGAGCTCTCTTTCCTCCTCAGGAAAACCTAATTTGAGGTTCTGAACACATCAAAGAAAGGAGGTTTAAGCTGCCTAGGGTTTAGGGATTTGCCTGAAGAGAAGGAGATGGATTTTGTGGGGACAGATGGAGGTGGGAACAATCCTCTGGAAGTTCCACAGGGTTAAGGATGGAGGGAGCTGGAACACCTCACCCTCCACGCTGCTCGGTCAGCAGTGTGGGTGCCAGGGGTCAGGAAAGGGGGATATTCCCCCAGGGAACGATACCTAGGAGCTTCTTGCTGTCCAGTTTCTGCCTGTTCAGAGGGTTTGTGCCGTAGAGCAGCGTGTGGGCTTCCGAGTGAACCGTCTGCAGCTCCTCCAGCGTCGCCTTCCTGCCGCGGATGCACTGAGAGGGGAAGGCAAAGGGGGGTGAAATCACCGCTGAACTTCTCTGTTTCCAGCAAGACACACAGCAAAACACTGAAATGGGTCCTCAGGTGGAAAAATTCAGGGTTTGGGCTGATCCCTGACTCATGACATTTACTTGCTCGACATAGAAAGTCATTCAAGATTCGTTCAAGATAAAGGAGGAAACTTTGAGACAGGTGCTGGCAGGAGGTGGTGGGGACGAAGGAAAGGTGACCTGAGAGATAAGGGAGGGCACCTGCAATGGCAGGGCAGAGCTTGAGGCAAGCCAGCAGGGAATTGAGGCTGAAATTTAGCATTTTTGGAAAAAAAGAAGAGTCTGCTGAGGCTGAAAGTCACTGGTGGGAAACACAGCTGGAAAGGAGGTGAAGACCAGCAACAGCTCCCATCGTGAGAGCAGCCAAAAGTACCAAGTTAAGCATGGAAATCAAGGAAAATAAATTTTCCTTAAGGAAATCAGTAGGAAATTAGGGACAATAATGGTTCCCTGGGATCCTACAGTGATGAACTTAGACATTAGAGAACATCTGTAACACCCATTGAGGAGGCCAGGCAATTAGCAGTGAGGTTTCTTTGGTTCCAAATAATCCCAAAATTCCATTAAATGGGTATCCACAGACAGAACCAGGTTTGAAAGGGATGGATGAGGGCAGGACAGGGAAATTTAGGCAATGGCAATGCTGCCACCACGTGGATGTCTTATCTGATGGCTCGGGAACATTCCCAGCCAGATCCTGACACTGCTCTGGGATTCGGCCCCCTCAGGTGCTCCAAGAATTGATCAACACACCCTTCTACCCCCATTTATCACCACTGCTGTAAGTTATAACTAATAACTACTCGTTAATTTTCATTATTAAACTTCATTCTTTAATATCTAAGCTTTTCTCTTAGTTTGCTTGCTCTTAAAATATATCAAATAAATCTAATTTAACCTCTTGTGATGGAATGATGCTCAGTGCCACCCTCCTACGCCCATTCCTTTTACAGTATAGCTTGACTATTACTTATTAAACAACATTAAAAAGTTATTAAACCACAGAAAAGTTGTTGCTTTTGCTGGAATAATTGGAGGAATAACAAATGAGAGGGTTACATCATGCCTTGCTCTTTTCTTCGGCATAATAATATTATAACAGTAATAATGATATAGTAACAATAATAATAAAAATAATAACAACAACAATAATAAAGTAACAATAACATTATTAATAAAAATAAAAGCAATAGTGGGGCCTTTGCTGGTGTTGTCCTTACCTCACACTTGCCCCGCAGCCCCGTCTCCTGGAGCCTGGACCAGATGCTCTGGATCCTGCCCGCGTGCTCGGGGTGGCTGTTGGTGTTTCCACAGGTACACTGGTGCTTCAGCATCAACGTGTCGTACACCAGGCCTGCAGCAGAGGGGACAAAATTGCTCTCAGGTTAAAAAAACCACTAAAAAATTGCCAGTTATAGGGGAAAAAAATGTGTATTTTGCACTTTGGAATCAACGGTTCTAGGCCAAAAGTGTGTGCTCGACCAGGAGCCACAGAGACCTGAAAATCCAAACCTGCACCCAGCCCTTCCCATGGAAATCCTCAAGGGATATGAGACTCCAGAAAACAGAATAAAAGTGGTGGGTTTGGGGTTTTTTTCCCAAGAAAAAGGTTTCTTGCAGGAAATTTCTGTATGAAAATTGGTCCAAGGGCTGGAGCCTCTCTGCTGGGAGAGCTGAGGGTGTTCAGCCTGAAGAAGGGAAGGCTCCAGGGAGACCTCAGAGCCTCTTCCAGGCCCTGAAGGGGCTCCAGGAGAGCTGGAGAGGGACTGAGGACAAGGCATGAAGGGAAAGGACACAGGGAATGGCTTCCCACTGCCAGAGGGCAGGGATGGATGGGATATTGGGGAGGAATATCACCTGTGAGGGTGGGGAGGCCCTGGCACAGGGTGCCCAGAGCAGCTGTGGCTGCCCCTGGATCCCTGGCAGTGTCCAAGGCCAGGCTGGACAGGGCTTGGAGCACCCTGGGATAGTGGAAGGGGTCCCAGTCCATGGCAGAGATTTAAAACCAGATAATCTTTCAGGTCCTTTCCAACCCAAGGTTTTCCATGATTTCTATGGAATCCAAAGGTCTTGATGAGAATCCAAAGCCTCTGAAGGCAGCAGCAGTGGTCCCAGCTCCCGATGTTCAGGGATGTGCACCGCAGCTGACAGCATTCCAGGGAAATCCCAGGTGAGCACACCGGATCTGTGCTCCCAGCTCGAGCACGGACAAACAGCCCAGTCTGGGAGCTCACAGGGGCTTGCACGGATCCAGGAGCAGCCCTGGACACGCAGCTGGAGCTGAGGCTGTGCCCCTGCACGCTCCCAAGGCTGGCTGCAGCTGCAGTCCCACCTCCCGGCTGGGTGTGGGCACGCTGTGCCACGGGCAATGTTGGCTCCCTGCTGCGGCACTCGCGGCTCTCCAGCCCCAGAGGAGGCGTCTGGCAGCTCCTGGCTCTGCTGTAGGTGAGTGCAGAGGGAATAAACACCCCCCAAAAGCCAAACCACGCCGGGCTGGAGGCAGAGAACAGAGCCCTGGTAATTGGCTGCCCTCGGGTCAGCCAAAGTTCACTCCCAGGAGGTTGTGCTGCAAAGCTCTCCTGAGGTCTCCCGTGTTTGATTCACAGCATCAAACACCACCAGGAGCTGCTGGGCCAAGGCAAGCTCGGAATTCACCTGAGGAGAAGCTTTCACCCCAGTCTGAGTTTAACTGAACTAGTGCAAGGTCTTCAACTAAAAGTTAGATTGGATTTATGGAAGAAATCCTTGGGTGTTGAGGATGGTGAGGCCCTGGCTGCCCCTGGATCCCGGGAAGTGTCCAGGGTCGGGTTGGACAGGGCTTGGAGCAGCCTGGGAGAGTGGAAGGTGTCCATGCCCATGGAACTGGATCATCTTCAAGGTCCCTTCCAACCCATCCCACCCCAGGGTTCCACCCCACCCCAGACCTGGTGTTTACAGAACTTGGTTCATCACTGGTTTCTCCTCTCCCAAGGGCTCAGTGGTAACAGCAGTGTCTCAGTGAAGCCCTTCTGTGCTGCAATCACACGTCACTCATCATTTCTCTTTCCTAGAAACTAGCCCAGTGGAAAAGGGAGCTGTTCCCAGTTCCTTCCTGTGGCTGGGGACACTCAGCTGCAGACACACACTCACACTCACAGACACACACACAAAGGGAAGCTCGGCACTTTCAGCTTAACATACAAAACTACACTGGCTGTTACAAGTTAATTGAAGTGGTGCTGGAAGCAAGACTCTTTTCAGACATAAGAACAATCATTTTTAAAGGTCAGCACTAAAGCAAAACCAACTGGCTTTTCTTGGCAGAACAAACATATGATCTGAGGTTCAGATAATTATATTGCTCTGCACAGGAGAGAATAAATGCCTTCATCAGAGAGGAAAAACCCTTTAATGCAGAACATCAGAATAATTTGTGGACCCATTTTTGCAGGAGATCAGAGACTGGATAATTGGAGCTATGCAAATTAATGGCCTAACCTGAGGATCCTTATTCAAGTGTGTAGAACAGGGCAGGCACAAGTATTCATTAAAGTCACGGGGGCTGCTCGAGCTAGAGAGGGCAAGTTCAAGGACTGGCTTTCTGGGAGGAAGGAAAATTAAATGTCATGCTTCGGGACATCAAACTGATTGCTGGAAGGATCCAGGAAGGGCACGGCTCTCGCTTTGATGTGCAGTAATGGACATCACGTCTGAGAGCTGCAGTATGTGGCTCTTTCCCCTGCACCTTTGAAGTCTCAGGTGTTGGTCACCGAGAGAGAGACAGGAAAATAAAATATACATCAACCCCAGAACTCGCAGCTGTCTGCAGCTAACTCAGTCCAGGGACAGCATCAGCTTCCTGTATTATTTCTATATAATATCCCAAACATGAAAGGGAGGAACAATTCCTTTGTCTGTTGGACAAGGACTGATCTCTTAAGGGCCATATCCACAGTGATCACGGTTGGCTTAATCAGGGCCATTCAGTGAGGTTTGCTCCCTGCAGCCCTCTCACCAACTCATCACACCAATTCCAACCCTCACTCCCCTGCCTTAGGATCAGCCAGATGGATTTTCCCCGGGAAGAAAGCAGCCTGATGCACTTCAGCACTGCTTGCTTTTGAAAAACACCCAAGACTTTAATTTCCTGCCTTCCAAAGAATAGCTCAATCCCGGTGATTAAGCTTTAGCATCCACCTCCAGAAACACAATCTCCGACACGCCGCCACGGACAACTCCAACAAAACATGAGGCAATTCAGCTCACACACATGCTCAGCAGCTGAAATGCCTTCCCTTCCCTTCCTCCTGCTTCCATGCCCATGGCAGTGGGCTTTCTTTCCCTGCCTCTCCTAAGCACACAGTGCTGGTTAATTAAACCAGACCTAGGACCAGTTTTAGGACTAGTACAGAGGTCTTACCTTTATGCTTTCCACCTTAATTAGTACCACAGTGACTGCCTGACACTCCCTCCCCGGACTGCATTTTATTGTGTTTTTCCTCCTCCATTCCCCCAGCATAAATGCAGAGATGGAAGGGAGAAGAAAAGTCAAGCCCTTGGAATCCTAACCTGGATAAATGCCATGAAAATGGTATTTTACAGGCGAACCACCTGCAGCATTCTGCACCTCCTCACTCTATGCAGTGCTGGATAAAAGCAGGGTGATATTCCACCTCTTATTTTCAGCCCCTTTTTTAGTTTTTCAAACCCTGCCTCCGAGGAAAACAAACCCTGACACTGGAACAGCATCTTTTCCAAGCAGCACGGCTCTCAAATCTGCACTCTTACTGTTGCCTGCAATCTCAAATGAAATTCAGAGGCACAGATCTGAGTCAAACATAGCTCCTCTGGTAGGAAATGTTATTTATTGTATGTCCAGAGTCTTGAGTGTGATTGATTGGGCAGCTTTGATACCGGCAGAGGAGGAGGGAAGAAAGGGAAGGAATGAATAATCCCTTCACGCAGGGCCAGGCTGCCTTGTTTTTAAAGCCCCAAGGTTTGGGGTTAAGTGTATGAGGAGCTCAAGTTTCATCTGCTCCGACCCTGAGCCAGGGGACTTTTCCCTGCACCGTTGGCAAAAGCCAAAATCTATTAATTTTGCTAGAAATGACTGCGTTAGAAATGCAGCTCTGCTGGAATCCCGGGGTTCAACACTAACAACAAACAGAGACTCTGGAGGGCAAAACGGAGCCGTTCCCTGCGTTTTTCCAGAGCTGACAGCACACGCTTCCCACCCTGCCTGCAGCCAGGAGCTCAGGAACAAAGTCACACTGAACATGCCACTATTACTACACCAGCAGGGCCTGAAAATAAACCCGATTCACAGCACTGAGCTGAGTGATGCAAGAAGTGTAGGTTAAAAATGGAATAAAAGCAGAAGTGAAAGGGAAACAACATCATGAGTCGCTCTTATTTGGGCGTTGTGGATTTCTTCCCCCCCCTTTTCCTTTTCCCAGGGAACACATCACGTTGCAAACCGTTCATTCACAAAATAAGAGCCTGACATTTGGGGAAGAAGGCGGACTTCGAAATCAGTCCTCATCACCCAGCACAGGGCTCGAGAAGTTGCACGGAAAATCAACTTTCAGCAGTTGCTAGGGGTACTGAAGAGGCAGAAAGGATTTTGGAGGAGAGAAGTTGGTTGTCAGGATACAGGAAGAACAATTTGCTTTTTGCTTTTAATCTTGGTGGGGAGATCACAGAATCCCAGGATGGTTTGGGTTGGAAGGGACCTCAAAGCTCATCTTGTTCCACCCCTGCCCTGGGCAGGGACACCTCCCACTATCCCAGGGTGCTCCAGCCTGGCTGTGAACACTTCCAGGGATGGGGATCAACACCTGTTTTGCACTTGTGCTTTCCACCACACAAATGCAGGATTGCACTCATCATTTCCTTCACAGGTAAGCAAACACTCTTTGGTCTCTCTGTCTCTTCAAGACAACTTGAACTCACCAGCTCACCTCGTTTTCCTGACCTGCAGGCACAGACTCCTGTGTTACAGGAGGAGGGAAGGCTGGCAGGGAGCCCGGAGTGGGTAACTTATGGCATGAGATTATGGAGGGACTGGAGAGGGTAGAGGAAACAGAGCCAGCATTGCATTTGGCACCCTGTCCTTCAGGAGCACTGGCTCTCCCTGCCTTGCCTCTAAATCAGCTCTGCCACAGCCTGGGACTCGCTCTGTCTGCCTGCACACACACAACTGCAGGGCTGTGCTGCTGCTGCTGGGGACAGGTTATTTTTGCTCTGGGGGAGGGACATGCAGGACAACAGGGATGACTCAATCTGCTCCTTGGAGAAGGCAGGATGTTATGGAGCACCCAAACGGGGATGAGACGCGGAGCCCACGCTTACGGATGTGCAGGGACGGGGAAGAAAATCATAGAATCATCATCATGGAATGGTTTGGGTTGGAAAGGACCTTAAGGCTCATCTTGTGGGCAAGGCAGGGACACCTTCCACAATCCCAGGGTGCTCCAAGCCATGTCCTACCTGGCCTTGGACACTTCCAGGGATGGGGCAGCCACAGCTGCTCTGGGCAACCTTATCACCCTCACCGGGAAGGATTTCCTTCCAATATCCCATCTAACCCCAGTCTAAAGCTATTCCCCCTTTTCCTGTCACTCTATGCCCTTGCAGAACAGCTCAACATAAGGCAAACCAGTCACCCCCAGCCCCCCAAAACCTCACCTGTTGTGAACCTTGGCTTAGTGGGTGGCTCCTGCACAGACATGGGGAAGGTGGCCGAGGCGGGGGAGGACTGTGCCCGGGACAGGGGCCGGTGTCCCCCGAAGGACACGGGCATGCCGGCCGCCTCCAGCGACGCCTGGTAGTTCCTCAGCTGGTGGATCCGCTGCTGCTCCAGGAGCAGGGCTTGCTGTGGGGAAGAGAAGCAGGCAGCTGCTGAAAGGGCCCTCCCAAAAGGGTATTTGAAGGCTGGCAGGCTTGGACTCCTTTTCCTCGCATGTGACATTTCTAGGGCCAAGTCAGGCAGGCACAGCACGTGGAGCCCCAGCCCTGAGCCTGGTGCACACTGACAGGGTCATTGGCAGAGGCAGCTCCATCCTACCCCAGAACCCCCTCATCTTCCTCCCCCTGTGCTCCCACCCCGCTGCACTGGGGCATTTAACAGTGAAACACTCCAGGCCAAGGAATGAATCCAAATCAACTGGATCCCAGGCTGGAGAGGAAGCTCTTAACTGAGCTGGCTGTCTGTGCAGCCACATCATCAGCTGGACAGGCTCCTGGTCACAAGGGATGGCTGTTCTACCCCATTCCCTCTATTTATTCCCTCCTGCTTTGAGGCAAAACAACTCCAAAGGAGATACCATTTTAAAGACTCCTGAGGTATGACCATGGATTCAGGATTAAGGCCAGGGGGCTGCACTTTCAGAGGAATGGTATCACTGTGCTCCATCATCAGCAACACAGAATTATAGAATCCCAGGATGG